>CM069455.1:14133265-14207826 GCA_035610835.1 Ophiura sarsii
TATTATCATACTGTTAGTACACCGCTGTGTTATTGCATCATAAACACTGAAAACTTTCTAGCACTAGCTCTATGCTGCTATCTTCACTTTCAGAAGTCGTGTACATAATTGAACACTCAGAGGTCAATATCTTCAGCGAGCTGTGCAGTGGTTGTACCAAGATCTACATTACCGCCATTCAATCCCCACCATATACCAAAATGGAGATAAAGACGAATTGACATAATAGACCATGTAGCCTGTGAGAAAGAAAAACATTGTTTCTCAGACCATGGAAGTATGGGAGACCTGGAAGCTGGTCAGCTCTATGATCAAAGTCAGATTCATACTTGCCGCTCGACGATTATTAATCAAGTGGATAATAAAACAACATCTGGTGGAAACACACTATAAGACGCCCCATACGTGACCATGTCCGAAATCTCGGAGTTGTTTTCGACTCTGGGCTCTGAATGTCTCTACACATTAACAATATCTGCAAATCAGCCCATAATGCTGTTAGAAATATTGGTAGCATATAAGACAATATCTAGATCAGCCTACAGTACAGATCGCATTAGAGTAACCGATATCAACGGAGGTCAACATACTTTCATCGGAATATCAACCCAATTACATCCCGTTGTCAGTGCATTGACAGTGCGAAATCAGCGCGCTGATTTCGCAAGATCAACGGAGTCCCTACACGACAATTGCGATGAACAGCACACTATCATCGCGCTGTCAGTGCATTGTCAATGCGATGTCATTGCGTTGTCAATGGACTATCAACTCAAAGTCAATGGACTATCATCGCAGTTGCGTGGTGCACTCTATTGTGAGCTGTACTGTACTTCAGAGCGCCTTGTCCATTTCTTTGTTACATCAAGACTAGACTGCTGCAACAGTTTGTTGTATGGACTGCCAGACTCGGACATTCTCAAGCTGTAACGCGTGCAAAACATTGCTGCAAGACTTGTTTGTAAAGTAAAACGAAAGGAACACATATCACCTATTGTCAAGGCAATAAAGTTAATGTATGACAACTCTTCGGCTATTGTCACATCGCCCACTGGGGAGACGGAACCTTTTAAGATTTTAGCTGGCGTTCTTCAAGGTGACACTTTGGCACCCTTCATCTTCATCACAATTCTTGACTACGTAATGCGCTGTGCCCTTACAGATATCCATGATGAAACAGGTATACTACTGGTGCCTAGGAGGAGTAGACGCTATCCTGAAATTCGTCTTCACGATCTCGATTTGTACGATAGCTCTCCTAGTAACATCAATCAGTAAAGCGGAATTACTGTTACCACTGGTTACAGAGTGTTGATGCAGCATCAAATGCAGTTGGCCTGCACTTGAATGAAGGAAAAACAAAAAGCCTCCTTATAAATATTGCCACCTCAGCCAGTGTAAAGACCATCAAAGGAGTAGAACTGGAAGACGTCTCCAATTTCAAATACTTGGGGGCCTACGTTCTAGACACATCCCAGGATTTCAAATGCCGGAAAGCACAAGCATGGGTTTCCTGCAATAAACTGCAGAAGATCTGTAAATCTGATCTCGAAAGAACTACAAAAATCAGATTGTTCAAAGCCTGCGTAGAAAGCATTTTGTTGTACGGCTCTGAAACATGGACCATCAGCAGGAAAATTGAAGACAGAATCAACGGATGTTATACTCAACTGTTACGTATAATATTTGACATCAGTTGGAGGGATCACATCCCAAACAGCGTGGTATATGGCGACATCCCCCCTATAACATCAATAATCAGGCAGCGCCGTTTATGTTTCGCTGCCACTGCATGCGAACAACCAACCAGCCTATCTCCCGTCTAATTTTCTGGACCCCTCCTGGTGGGAAAGCTAACAGAGGCAGAAGACACCTTCAGTATCCGGATACCGTCAAGAATGATATGGGTTTAGATCCTCCAGAGATCCGCCAACTCATGAATGACAGGAAAGTCTGGGCCCAGTATGTTGCAACTGCTTCCTCCGTTTCGTCCACGGACGACCAATGATGATGATGATGATGATGATCACCTCACCTTCGTCGACTCCACTGGCTCCCCATCAACAAACGGATTATCTACAAAATTCTTCTCTGACTTTAAAGGCCATGCACGATCTTGCTCCATCATAATCTGTGAACTTTTGCAACACAATAATGCAAATCGCGTTTTACGCTTGGCATCACAATTCCGCCTCCACATGCCTATAACCCGGGAGCACCGCAACACTTTTTGTTATACTTCATGATATTTTTGGTTGCACCATGTAACTTGGTAGCCCATAATAAGTTGTTTGACCAATTTCGGGGATACCCCCCAAAAGTTTCACACAGACCCCTCCTCCGGGGGGGTCAAACTTTTACTTTGTCGAAAGTATGTCAATATGGGGTTCAAATGAAAGATAATCAAACAAGGAATTCATATCTAGACACTTTATTTATGTATGATCAACCATTTTCAATTTATTTGCAAAAAACATCACATAAAATGCAGTATTTTGCATATTCGGCAATACAATTTGACTTAAAAGAAGACAACCACATTTTACAATGTTACGAAGCCATTAAATCTTGCAAAAATCCTTGAACATATGTTGCCCATGACATATCTATCTTGGAATGACAGAAAAAAATCACTTAAGATCTTCCTATCATGAGTCTTAACCCCTCAAATACCCTCAAAATTGTCCAATAATCGCTCTCTTGATATCAGGAGCATGGATATTTAGATATTTCTGACATGTTTTGACTTAACATTATTTTTTTCAATCAATTAAGTCCACATAACTATTTTCCAATATGTTGGTCTTGTTTAACCAATATCTACATGTATAAAAGTTATTTCTGTAGAAATTCTTTTCCATTGACAAACAAGAGATACTGTGCCTTATATATGGAATAATATGCACAATCTAATTGGGAAGTCCCGTTATTTAAATGAAATTCACCATTCTGTTTGTAACCTTTTTATTATAACAAGAAGATAGCATAACATTCACAAACAAAATGGATTTACGTATCTTTAAGTCTGAAGGTTTGTTTATATCATGTTAAAATTATCCTACCAATTGGAAAGAGCATGGAACATAGATGTCTTTATGTCATCATTCAAAGTTGTTCACAACGTGATTAAATCATTTCCAGGAGAGGTCTAATTCAAAGCTTACAAATGTGTAAATCAACTTAGACAAAGGATAATGATCTTTCACATTATAACAGCCATTTCCATTACTGACTGCACTTGAGGAAAGTCATTCTAGAAAGCAATTTCAGTATACCAAAATTAACTGCATGTGTTGGCAGCAGGTTTCTTATATAATATGAGTGATCCGTGCTGCTATGTTTATTATTAACCCGGGAGCACCGGGACACTTTTTATTATACTTCATGCTATTTTGGTTGCACCATGCAACTTGGTAGCCCATAATAAGTAGTTTTACCAGTTTCCGGGATACCCCCCAAAAGTTTCACACAGACCACAATCGGAACCTCGACAAAAGTATGTCAATATGGGATTCAAATGAAAGGAAATCAAACAAGGAACTCATATTTAACAACCTTTTTCATGAAAGATAAATCGTTTTTAATTTATTTGTTAAAAACAGTCCTTAGAATGCAGTAATTTGCATATTCGCATACACATTTTGAGGTAAAAGAATCCCCATGTTAAATGAATATTTGAAGGTTTATATACATCACATAATTTGAATAAACCTTTATAATTAAATTTTCATTTTTGTGGGGGTCAAGGGGGTGAAGCCCCGGAAGCTGTTGGATTTTTATCGTTCGAATCCGGCAGGCGAAATAATGAACGGCCCCTTAGGACTGCTCTTGAGAGTGGCACCCACCAGGAGAAAAAATGGAACATTTTATGTACTAATGGCAATGGCATTTAGGATAATTATATACAAAGGTCATTTCAATTGAAAAATTGGCAGATTAATGTCAACTGTTGGCATTCAAAGATAATTCTTGATATTTGTGGGAAAAAAAGGAAAATTAAAATAAAATAAAAAACAAATAAATTGAAATTGAACTGTCTTGAGCATAACAGTTAGTAAATATAACCCATCTAAGGAGGAGTGACACCCCCCGAGGAAGCACATTTGGCACATTTTATGTTCTTATGTCATTCAGAATAGCATATGACTATCATTTATGTGTGAATATATGTCTGAAATCATGTATGAAAATACCAATGTATGAAAACACTCTATTGAATAGACCCGCTCGAAAGTGGTACCCCCGGGAAGTACATTTGGCAGATAATATTTATACTATTAGCCTTCAAAGTTGTATTTAATGTAGAAGTGACGTTCGATATGTGTTAACATGTGTTGTAACGAATACATTTAAAACTTTAAAATGTACCTTTTTCTTTTTTTTTTGGGGGGGGGGGCACTGAAACCCAGTAAATATAACCCCTCTCAGGAGGAGTGGCACCCCTGAGGAATCATATTTGGCACATTTTATGTTCTATGGCATTCAGTGGGAAATACTGACTCTCATATGTGTGAATACAAATCATGAAAACACCAATGTATGAAAACACCAATCATTTAACCCGTTATTAAATAGACCCCGCTTTGTAGTGGTACCCCCGGGGAAGTACATTTGGCCGATCATATCAACTATTGGCATTCAATTTTATTAAATAAGAAAATGACTCTTAATATGTGTAAAAACATGTAATGAAAACACAATTAAAAAATAAATTGATATTGGACAGTCTTAATTAACCATGACTAAATGGGACCCCTTGTCATGAGGAGTGGCACCCCCGATGGAGCAAATTTGGCATATTTTATAAACTATTGGTATTCAAAATAATATTAAGCATACAAAATCACTTTTGCAATGCCCATTTATAACAGCATTTTACTTTTGGACTCTGATCTGAGATGGACTATTTATTATATACATACGACAAGCCATTCATGTATCTAGCATGTCTAGTCAATGCACATTTTTTACATGTGATAAACCATCTCTATTGGTCGAAAAACATTGATTCAACTTTTTTATTTCTCAATAAGCCATGTTTACTTGTCATAATACATATTTATCAAAGAGAACACATGGTTTATAGGTGATAAACACTGATAATTGAGTTACTACACTAATGGCATTCCATACATTTAATATATTTTGTGACAGGTCAAGTGAGGGCGCCCTACAATTAATTATTTCAATTGATTTATTACATCATATAGGCTATAAAACATGCTGGTTTAAACATGGGAAAAAATAATACTGATATACAGCTATCATTTAATACCAAATGTATCATGATACACCTTTCAACAAAGAAATGCACCCCAGGTTTAAAACAAGTTCAGCTCTCCCTATATACTTCCCTGTACAAAACCAAACTTTGACCCCCTGTAAAATGAGCTGTGTGATGTTGATAGGTATCCAGCAGAGGGGTGATACTAGGGGTTATAAAGTCTTCAAAAATCATTAGCAACCTAAAATAGCAAAAATTCTGTTTTGAAAACTTAAAAGTGTTGCGGTGCTCCCGGGTTACTATAGATCTTCTACTTCGTCATACGGTATGAGAGCTTTATCGATCGCGGCACCTATGTTATGGAATAATTTGCCTTTGACTGTTAAAAATGAAATGTCCGTCTCTGCATTCAAACGTGCTCTCAACTTCTCAAGACTCACCTTTTCTCATGATCCTATATCGGACACTCTATTTTGTATCATTTGACGTTCCTGTGTGTGCATCAATGCTCCATGTTGCTGTTATATTTTTTGCTTTCCCTTCTTTTATGTGTATTTTTGTGTACAGCGCTCTGAGGTTTTTATACATGTTGCGCTTTATAATTATTATCATTATTATACAGGCGTCTTATGTGAAGTCGGTAATACTGTTGACAGAAACCAAACTCAAACTCAACATGCAAAAAGGGAAATTCTCAATTTAGTTGACAAAGTTGCACATTAAAGGTCTACTAAGAGATGTTTTAAGATTAATTGGCCATTATTGTTGTTTCTACTCACAAAAAAGCAAAAGAACTTGATTAAAACAATGTTTAAATCTGTTGAAATATCATCGCTATTTCTTAAAACCAGTCAATGGCGGTCACGAAAAAATCATTGTGGCAAGACCCTGGTCACGTGCTGGTATCGTAAAAGCACAGCAGCAACTCGAAAAAACCCGTCGGGATCCGCTGCCGCGCCGTGCTTCTTGAAAAGCCGTAAACTCTGATTGAAACTTTTTTAAAACGCCCTATGTAATATCGTATTTAATTTGAATGGAGTAGAAAAATAGCGTAACGCTGACCATAAAATGCTGTCCGAGCCGGGGATAGAATATTTTGAAACGACGTTTTATTGCACAAAGACAACTGATTTTTCTTAATCCTTGGCCTGATCCTTACGGCTGTAAGTTTGTGTATGTAATACAATTGTAAATTGTAGAAATCCCGGATTGTATCCTAATTGAGGGCGCAGCCTTCAACACACCTCTTAGTATCCCTTTAAATTACACATTCGGTCGATTCCGGGCAGATTGGAAAAATTAGTTATACTTTATGTAACATTGATGCTATAAAGGTTCTGCTGAACTTTGGAACAATTTACCATTATAATGTTAAATCAGCCAAAACTCTTGAAAAGTTCAAATCATTACTGAAAACTTACCTTTTCAATGGTAATGCTTAATTTCTTTTTGTTTTGTCTTTTGTTACTGTTATGTAACTGTTTTATTTGTTATAGCGCATAGGGACTTAATTGTGTTATGCGCTCAATAAGTATGGTTTTATTATTGTTATTGATAATAAAAATATTGATAATAATAATGATATTACCGTTCTTATACAGCGCTTTCCACAATGCAAGCACAGTCCCAAAGCGTTTTGGGCCTATTATTATCGCTGCCAGTTTAGATATCAGAACCCTTTTGGTCGCTACATTTAGGCGGCTAGCGGCAAACAGTGCACAAACCTATCTTGCAAGGATTTAAAACGACCCGAAAACAGCCAGATTGCATATGGCTTTTAACGCCTATTCATACCGCAAGGCGACAAGAAGGCCTTTGTCGCTTTGGTAATTTACTTTACACTCTCAGCAAAAAAGGTTCACCTTAGAACCATAAATGGTTTCTCACGTTGTCCTCCATATGGGACCCTCATGGGTTCTTCCCAAGAACCATTTCATTGAAGAACCCAAGAAAAAAGATTCTTCAGTTTTGTCCTCTTTGTGGAACCCTACGGGTTCTTCAGGGTTAGAGAACCCCCTTGAAAGGTTCTTTAAAGAACCAAACAAGGTTCTTCAGTTTTGTCCTCTATATGGAACCCTGAGGGATCTTCAGGGTTAAAGAACCCTCTTGAAAGGTTCTTTAAAGAATCAAAAAAGGTTCTTCAGTTCTGTCCTCTATATGGAACCCTGAGGGTTCTTCAGGGTTAAAGGACCCTCTTGAAAGATTCTTTAAAGAACCAAAAAAGGTTCTTCAGTTCTGTCCTCTATATGGAACCCTGAGGGTTCTTCAGGGTTAAAGGACCCTCTTGAAAGATTCTTTAAAGAACCAAAAAAGGTTCTTCAGTTTTGTCCTCTATATGGAACCCTGAGGGATCTTCAGGGTTAAAGAACCCTCTTGAAAGGTTCTTTAAAGAACCAAAAAAGGTTCTTCAGTTCTGTCCTCTATATGGAACCCTGAGGGTTCTTCAGGGTTAAAGGACCCTCTTGAAAGATTCTTTAAAGAACCAAAAAAGGATCTTCAGTTCTGTCCTCTATATGGAACCCTGAGGGTTCTTCAGGGTTAAAGGACCCTCTTGAAAGATTCTTTAAAGAACCAAAAAAGGTTCTTCAGTTTTGTCCTCTATATGGAACCCTGAGGGATCTTCAGGGTTAAAGAACCCTCTTGAAAGGTTCTTTAAAGAACCAAAAAAGGTTCTTCAGTTCTGTCCTCTATATGGAACCCTGAGGGTTCTTCAGGGTTAAAGGACCCTCTTGAAAGATTCTTTAAAGAACCAAAAAAGGATCTTCAGTTTTGTCCTCTATATGGAACCCTGAGGGTTCTTCAGGGTTAAAGAACCCTCTAGAAAGGTTCTTTAAAGAACCAAAAAACTTAGGATTCTTCAGAAATATTTAGAAATAGATTGTTTCAAGCACCGTTTTATTATCATGATTATGCTGTTTGCAAACTTTTCTAAGTTACTTCATTAATATAATGCATGTATCTGGTTTGTGAACAATCACTAAGGGAGTGACGTCTTGAATTAATCATGTTAATAAAATGGATATATAAATCCTTACGAAATCTACTTTCCATGGTGTTAATTTTAAAGAAGCCGATGCACACCTGTGTGTCAAATAGTTCTGAAGTGCAAGTCATTATAAAGAACTCTCACAGCTTTTCATGGAACCTTTTTTTCTCGTATTTTAGGGTTCTATAAGGAACCATTGACTCAGGTAGAACCTTTCATTCTGGGTTTGGAACCATTTGTATCCTTCTTCGAACCATTAAAGGTTCCTTGAGTGCAGAAGGTTCTACATCGAACCCCGAGCTTACTCAAAGAACCATTTCCGAACCATTTTTGTTGAAAGTGTACCTGCACCGATTGAGCCAAGGAGTATACATTATATAATAGAAGGCGACACCTCATTTGCTTGCATACGAACGTTCATTATTTTTTATGAGAAGCGCCTTCATTCAAGACGAGGGAATTTTCTTTTGTTCTCTGGTGACAGAGCGGTTGCGGATCGCAACAGGCGAGGAAAAATGTTAACCAGTTTATAAATTAAATAAGCACATCATTATGAATGTGGTTCTTCTGAGATTCGAACCCGGGTCTCATGCGTTAGATGCGCCAGACGCAACCACCGGGATATGGAGATAGCGTACGAATCTTAAATGGACGGTCGGGCACATTCTTTCAACAGTTATTAAAACATTTGATCATTAGATCACTAAGCGCATGAAAGTGTTTCCTTCTAAAACCAAGAATTCATTTTAAAAAAACACAACAAAATTAGCATTTTCACGTGAGTTGGTTTTTGTATCTTTTGATCTTGAACATTTTTTGTATGTTTTTTGGGGTGGAGGCAGGGGCGGACTGGGACCTGAAAGCGGCCGTGGCAAAATTATTAAAGCGGCCCTTTTTGACCATGTCAGGCAGAAGTATGTTCGTAAATTTTCGCAATTTTTTCCCAGTCAGTCACCTCGTGATTTTTACGTAAGTGGGGGGGGGGGGGGGGGGGGGGGTAGGGTCAAAAAATTTCGCACGGTCACAAAATTTCGCACAGTCACAAATTTTCGCACGGTCACAAAATTTCGCGCGGTCACAATATTTCGCACAGTCACAAATTTTCGCACGGTCACAAAAATTGAGTAACCGGCCCTGAGAGGCCCAAACCGGCCCTGAGAGGCCCAAAACAAGCGGCCCATGTGGCGATCGCCACAACGCCACAGTGGCCAGTCCGCCCCTGGGTGGAGGTGGAGTTAGGGTATGGTGGGGTGGGGTGGTGTTGTCGTATGTGTTGCTTTATGATTGTTAAGATCCGCCCTAATATTGGAGAGGATTTTTGGATTCAATTGGACTTTCAACATATTAATTGGCAGGTTTTAACATCGAGCATTCATATTGTGCAATAATTGGGAAGGGATTTCCCTGATGACGTCAATTTGCCAATCGACAACAAGTATTGTTTTTGTAATTGATTAGGCTAATGATATACGAGGGTCATTCAATAAGTTCTACCTCCTCCCTCATAACATCGCTAATATGAATGCCAGCTTTATGACATTTGTCATGATTATAGCTCTGAATCATGGCTACATATATATAATATATAACAATGGATAACTATTATACTTTTTTCTGATGTGGTCAACGCCAGAGAAAGATTTTGTTCAACGGAAACGGAAAATGGACCTCAAAATAAATGCATGTTTTCGGGGGTTTCTCTGTATTGTATGGTTAGATACTGTAATTGGAAAACAATGGATGATAACTATGTATAATACAGTATAATCATGTACTTATAAGATTGTAAGCAATATCAACTCCTGTAGGCTTGTAAATTGTATAATATCAACTCGGATATATTGCTGTACATTATAAATTCCTTGTTACAATTCAAGCCACCGTGATGCCTCGTAAGGTAAATCTTTAGCATAATAGTCACTTTATAAGTTTTCGTTATGTGCAACATCTAGAATAGTCAATCAGATAGTGAATAGGAGATTCTTGGAAAGACTTGAAATACCTCCATTTAGTCCTGTATATTGAAGATATCTTAGTTCTTTTGTAAAACAAATATGACTTTTGCAGTGTTCTTTATGGGGAGGGTTAAGCTTAATTATTATCTTGATCTGGTTCTGGCAAAGTAAACGGCATATTTTTCATATCAAATCAGTCACTGTTAATACTAATATAGACTGTTAAATAGGTATCCGAAATTTAGAACGGTTATATTTGACTGATAGGTCCGTGTTGTCGCTAAGAATTGGTGAAATTATAAGCACTTTTGAGATATGTTGCTGTTTCTCATCCATTTCCGTCACACTAAATGGTCATTTGGTTTTTACTGCATCTCCAGAAAAGTACAAACATTACTTAGGCCAATTTACTATGGATTTGTAGCTGAGATTCAGAGCTACAATTGTGGAATATTTCATAAGACTGGCTTGTATAATATGAAAGTTATGAGGTAGGAGGTAGAACTTATTGAATGATCCTCGTAGAATATACTATTATTCCAACGTGTTTCGGAGGACGCATGACACTTGCCATATGCCGCAAACATGCAAAGCGCTCATTCTTTATTGACAACAACAACAATTATTCATTTTATCTGCCCCAGTATCCAGAATTCAACAATTAGTCATGTTTATATCTATATCTCAGAAACGCAACTATCGAATGGCCTGATTGTTTTTTGGAAAAGAGAGCCAGGCCGATATTCTACTGTGTTCACTTTGAATTATCCCTTTCGATAGTTGCATTCTCCTGTAATTTCCCATTCTACCGTGTTTACTTTAGCTGATCCCTTTCGATAGTTGCACTCTCTTCTTATTTGCAATGATAGCCAACTTGTTTTTACCCATGGCGAATACAGACACGAGACCATTATTTTGCCCAGAGTGGGCGTCGACCGTTATGAGGACACTCGTATCTCATTGGCTAAGTTGTGGAATGAAATCACTGGGTCATTAATCGCAACAGCTACCTGCGAAATGATCATAGAAATTGCGGCGGGTTCTTTGAGAATCGATCTGCTTGATTGTCCCTTCCTCTATTTTCTATGGTAGACCCCGGGCAGACCTTGGAAAAGAAATTCAGGATATTTTCCCCTTACGATATATATCTTCCTCTTATATCCCATTTAAGTAGTTTTAATCCAGACTTTACACCTAAAATGTCTATATGTATCGATGGTGTCAATTTGAATAAAAATCCTCAATTATTTCAGTTACGATCTTCTAGTACTCAAGGCATGAATTGTTCCAAACCAGAGTTGCTGTATAAACCATTCAACGAGTTTGAAACAATATTGACGTTAGTAACTTATCTTTACCGCTATCTTTATCACTGTATCAATATATTTTTGAAATCAAGCAAATATTGAGATTGGTATGACATCATGATATGATGAATTGATTGAATCCGGTTGGTTGCAAACAGGATTTTGATTAAATGATTCCAGAAAATACATCACAAGTTAAATGTTGGAACTAAAGTATTTCAACCTAAAACCGCTGGCGTCGAGAAACTCCAGTGCAGGAACATTTATAATATCCGTCATTGAGCGTTCGTCGCATTCGATCGTCGCATTCGATCGATAAGGGATGCACCATTAGATTTTCCGGGGGGGGGGGGGGGGGGGGGGGGGGGGGGGGCGGGGGGGGGCGTGGTATGAAGTTTAAAAAAAAATTTATCCCCCTCTATGCAGGCCAAAAAACAAAAAAATGCCACCCCCCCCCCCCCCCCCCCCCCCTGATGAGTAAAAAAATATATTAAAAAAAATCTACCCCACCCAACTCAATATGAATGATTACATTAAATACATTTAAAAAAACCGCTTCCTTCGGCGCCGCAAGAAAACGAGGGCCAAAAAAAGCCTTGCAATAATTGATGTGGAAATGTCCTAATTTTACTTTCATGACTTTCTTAATTGCCTATTATAGTTTAGCATACCAGTTCAGTAAATTTAAATGATTCCCATCAAGTAAGTTGTTATATATTGTTTTATAACACTCTTGATAACATATAATAAATTCAAACCTAAAATACAATTTTAAAGGTGTTTAAGAAAAGTAAAAGATCCAACTAAATGTTATGTGTGTAGCTTATAACTGTATTCAACACATTGTTCTGAAAAGTTGGGATGATCCTGGTTTCTATTCCATTTGCTTTCTTTTATTTTCTAGTATTGTTTCCCATTCAACTAAAGATGTTGTTTTCATTCAACATCGGAATATTACTGTTACTTTTAATTGACATGGCTTTTGTTCCAAAAATGTTCATTTTTTTTCTGAAAATTCAGTTTATCTAACAGTATTGTTAAGCAATAATCTAATTGTTAAGCTCTCAAAATACTGTGCGTGCCCTACTGGTGATTGTAATGGACAGTGTGGCACAGCATATGGCTAATAATGAACAATTTAATAGCAATAAAGTTAGCATTTATCAGGTACTTGGAATATTTAACGCTTTTTGCCAATTTCACACGCAACAATTCCAACTATTTGCTTTAATTGATAAAATGTGTCTTAAAATGTTTTATTAATAAATCCAAGTTTTACACCCACTTGCATCAAGCATCTTGGACAATAATGAAACTGCCTAATAATAAATAATGAATAATAAAATAGTCACCTCGTCCCTAACAAGAAAAAATGTGACAGGAAACTAAGAATATGTAAAATCATAATATCACCAAAGTAGAAACTTGTTGGTATTCTTCACTCAAAAACAACGTGTAGGCCTAAATATAGTTTGCATTTACTTATTTTACTACTGTAATAAGTTCATCTTTCAATCTGTCTAAATTGCATTTATACATATTTTGGCCCCATCCCACAAGAGTGACTCGACTGGTCAACCATTAATATCATTATCACAAGCACATGTAGTACCTGTACAGTGGTCTGATCTGAATGATGACTTGTTTAAACATGTTGTTGCCATTGTCAGTATAGGCCTTGGCAAATGAAATTCTGAGTCGCTTTTGTTTGAGTCCCTCAGATTACTTGATTATCTAAGAGGTGTGTGAACCCTCAGGCATTGTCTTGAAGAAAATAGTTCAATGAATCCAACTATGAACATGAAATTGACCATTTTGGAGAAAATTATAAAAAACACGGTCTTTGACTCATTTTAGGTTTTGCAAAGATAACTCAAAATATATTTGGTCAAATTGTGTCGTTCTAGTTTTATTATAATCCTAATAAATTCTCTAGGAATGGTTTTTGTTTTGTTTTGAATATCTGAATAACTTTTTGAATTACTAACCAAAAAGTGCCAACAAATGTGATTTTTTTTACCTCCAAAATCATGATAATCACATTATGGCACTTTTTGGTCAAAAATAAAAAAATAAATCAGATATTAAAAAAAAAATCCTAGAGAACCTCATTAAGATGAATTTGGTCAAATTTCAGCATTTTTACCATTAACTGAATTTGCTACTAATGCAGCAAATTTTGAGCCAAAAAGGTGATTTTTGGTCAACAATTTAAATATCAGCTAGGTGAAATTGATACCATAAATGGAGCGCTTGATAAATTTCACGTTGTGAGGGTTAACAGCCAAAAGTATCTATTCAGGCCTTAAAGTATAAATTATTAAATTATAAATTGTTATTTTTTAGCATACTTTGATTCCTCAGTGTATTAATACATGAAGTTGATAATTCTGCCAGTTTCCATTGCATAATGGTAAATTTGAATGGCATGTTCTACAATCATAATCATGGAATGTGCTTGGTTCTTTAAAATATTAATACCATAATTATAATAAATTCTATTTAGGCCTAAACTATATATATTGTATCAAAAATATCACAAAACAATATGGAACTAGTGATTTTATTTCTCAGTGAGAATGAAACCGAATTGACCGATCCACGTGCACTATGCATACATTGCTACATGTAGAACGTCACGCCACACACGTTATCATTGCATTGCTTCGCACGTAATTGCAATTGCATTGTTGACTGAGTGATTTAGTTGTATGTGCTACTGAGCAATATATAGCCACAAAATGGCTCGTCACGCAGTTTCTCCTCAAAACCATGCTACAAATTCACAATAGGACCATCGATTATGACATTTTGATATCTATACTCTACCTACGTATGCCATTCTTCTTTAGTAAACAATCACCGTTACACTCGATATTTTGCGTTACGCGACCTTTCAGGTGTTTTTGAAAATATCCACAGAAACGGCTCGTTACGCATTTTCTCCTCAAAAACATGGTAAAAATCACAATTGGACCATCGATTATAACATTTTCCTGGATGAATTGAATCTCGACAAACAAACCGGTCAATGAGATACCTATATTCTACCTAAATATACCATTCTTTATTCTAAGAAGTACCGCTAACTCGATATTTTGCGTTACGCGGACGTTATGAAGTTTTTTGGAAATCGACCAGACAGATCTACTGTACAACCTCTATGTAAAATTTAGCGTTGTCCGCATTGCGCGTCATTGCAACTGCCCTCAAAATGGCAAAACAGAGCAACTACCCTCAAAATGGCAAAACAAAACTATATAGACCGCCTTCGGCGACTCAACAAACGCATGACAAGCATATTACAAACCCTACTGTAACAATGTAGTCCCAAAAATGTCTATAATTGTACTCATATGTTTGTAAAACTATGCATTGTAAACGAAGCATAATAATAAAAACACTTTGGAATCGAAAACGCCTGTCGAATTATTTAAGACCGCAAGAGAACAGGTGCACAGGTACGTATACAGTGTGCGTTAATATCCCGTTTTATCAACATAATTCTGCGAGTGATTAAAATTGGATCTTTCCCTGAAACTCTTATGATGCGAGTTCGCTCGCTAGAGTTTGGAAAGCTAAGTGCTCCTATTTGGACTTCTCGAGGGAAAGGCCAAATTATAATAATTTTTGACATAGAGTACCAAGTAGTTTTAATTCACAATATTGCAGGTGTTTTCCACCTCAATTTTATATCAACATTATCTAGCGCATGTTACAAATTATTTTACAAGCAATAGCAAAAGCAATAGAAATTGTGCACCCAACTTGCAACCAAATACGGTCATTTAAATATTGGAATAAATTCAAACTTGAGAATAATATCTTTCTATAGAAGGTACTAGATACTGCATGGGTAACCCCAATCGTGCTCTAAATTAACCCCCAAAACGAAAATATTGATATAATTTAAATAAAAAAAACACCGAAAAACAACCTTGTGGCTGAAACATATTCGAATTTCATAACGCATTCTAAAAATTAAAAATATAGCCAAACCGGTTGTCAGCATGTCAAGAAGCTTAAACTGAGACCAGCTTTATATGATTGGTATGGCATCCAAATACATGTAGCACAGTACCAACCTTTCGAAAGTTAAAATAAAAGCAAAAATAAACATTACACCCACCAAAACACAGCAAACAGAAATAAACATGATGATGCTAATCTTGCCTGATCTTATGGTAGTAGGCCTTCAACTCATTTCTGACTGTACGTAGATAGACCAATGCCAATGGTTATTAACACTTTCCACGCGGCAGACGTCTGCAGACGACATTCCAAAGTGTCATCAAATCTGTCAACAATTTCAACATTGTTGTATTTCATTACCATATTTGGAATCAACATGAGAAATGCATTACAATAAGTACAAACATGCTTATTATTGGTTCGTTAATTCTTGAGATAGACTTTAAAAATTGGGAAAGGTTTCTAAAAATCTGTTTTGAATATGGTTATCCCTATGGCCGCATGGTAAGTGTTACTGTCGTACTGTAAAACTAGTACGTATGGCTTTTGAAAGCATTTAAACCAGCAACCTTCACCAACACCAGCATTACACGCTAGCCTTATACATTTATATAGTATATCCACAGTTTGATAGATCATAGAGAATAAAATATAGTTCGTAGCTGTTTTGCTATATACGATACGGTATGTCATGTTGTATGTATAGGCTGTATCATTTTGGAGTCGTGTATGGTCGCCGCAGGCGGCCAAACACGACGACACAATGACAACGTTGCGTTATACGCACAACGCATACGCCGGCGACTTTGTGTAGGGCACACTAACGCGATGACCATACGCACTGAAGGTATTATTATTCGAATACAAAGCCCCGCCTCAAACTATATACCATTGTCTCATCTTATATAGTGCGTATCGGCAGAAAATCAGCCAAAAACCAATCAAATGTGCCTGTTGACATCCAAAAAGCACACCTAATGTACTCCCACTCTAAGAATACGGATTATTATAGCGCTGCCGTCAGGTGTCTTTGGATAGGATAAGAGCGTCGTGTTAGTATTACGAAGGGTGTCGGTTCGAATCCTGTCGGAATCTGGGGTTTTTTGCCGTTGCTGTTTCTTCCTTATAGTACGTAGATAGACCAATGCCAATGGTTATTAACGCTTTCGACAGACGTCTGCAGGCGACATTCCAAAATATCACTAAATCTTTCAAAAATTTCAATATTATTGTATTTCATTACCACATTTGGAATCAACATGAGAAATGCGTTGTACAAGCATGCTTATTATTGGTTCGGTAATTCTTGAGATAGACTTTAAAAGTTTGGAAAGGTTTCTAAAAATCTGTTTTGAATATGGTTATCCCTATGGCCGCATGAATTGTACGTGAGACTCATACGGTAGAACCCAAAGTATTTACAACCATCAAGTTGAACTGAGCAAATAGTTCTATATTATTTTGGAAATAAAATATTATTTGCATTGGTCTCAGTCAAACTTGAATTAGTGCACATACAGGGTGACTAAAAAAAAGTAGGACTCTGTTTCATGACGGTGTAATTCTTATTATAATAATTGGACCATGACGAATTCAGTGTCTCAATGTAAAGCCCAATTAATTATTATGATATCCTGAAAATATGAGATCAATCCGATGAAAAATAATAAAACTAGTATAGTAAGTAATATGGTTTACGTTTCAATACGTTATAATAATTGTCAACATAGTATGATCTATCAGTCATTAGCAAAGTTTTATAGTTTGGTAATCCATTTAATTCTGGCACAAATCAACACTTCAAAAAATCCACAAAACAGAGGCATGCATATTCTGTGCAAATTAAAAAAGTTTTGTTAAACAGTTCTCGAACCCACTGTGGATGGTTCATTGAGTTACAAGTCGGGCACTTTCATGTTACTCGACTGTTACTGTGTGAATTCCCATTGTACAAATCAGTAAATGACATGGTTTACACAAAGTACGCTAGTTTTCTTATTTTTCATCGGATTGATCTCATTTTTTCAGAATATCATAATAATTAATTGGGCTTTACACTGAAAATAAATTGGTCATGGTCCAATGATTATAATAAGAATTACACCGTCATGAAACAGAGTCCTAATTTTGTTGAGTCACCCTGTATGGTGATGCAAAATATTACTTTGGTACCTATCATACTGAGTCTTTAAAAGTCACTTATTCGTAAAAGCCATACCCCGCCATACGGACTAGTTTTGTAGTACGACCTAAGGCCGGGGCATCCTAGGGTTCAATAGAACATGGATGATACTAAAACCATATCATCATTTTGCTTCTCTAGCTGTTTCTCTAATATTATCAACTCTCCTAGGCTTTTTAGATTTTTTCTAATGTAATTTTATACTCGTATTTCACTTAGAATGATATCGCCAAACTTAATTTTACCTTGCCATTTCCCCCTTAAAATCCATTATATGCATGTCATAATTAACCATCAAACACCCTTGGTATAGACGTTTAATCAATATTGGGCATCCTCTTACAACTCCGAATGCTGTTTCCGGCCAAGAGGCACAGACACGTCCGTGTAGAACCCTACGAGTGGTTTCTCCGAGGTACTCCAATCTTCGAAGGTGGTCACCAGAGTGGCGGTATACGGAACGTCGATCTTCATGACCGAACCGCTAATCATCGCGATAGACTTGGAAGCCGGGGGAACGGGGGGGGGGGGGTGTGATAGTCGCCGTGATGTGATCTTGATGCTCTTCGGTTTCCGTGTACGTGTACCCAGTGGTGGCCGTGTACGAGACGCCTTCTTCGACCGATAAGATCTTAATGTCGATTCCTGTGCTGATACTCACCGTGAGACCCAGCTGCATCGATTCAGAGGTTTCCATGGTTTGGGTTTGGGCGTAGGTGATCTTGACGAGGGCTGAAGTGGTGTTTACATGTTCGGGGTCCTCGTTCTGTAAAAACACAACATACAACCATTATAATAAATTAGCCTTTCGTATACGCTACGGACGTAAGAAGCCGCAGCAGGTTTAACCAAGAAACTCCCCTCTTCCAGAAGGCCGCAGTGACCACCAGATTTCCCTATGAGAGGACATCATTTATCCGTTATTCCCCTCTGATCAGTCCCATCTCATACCCCTATTGAAGAACCTGGTTATGGTGCCAAGATTAGCATTGAAGAGGATAGTCATATTATTATAGATGATCAAAGTTCTCACAACGTGTTAGGCAATATTCTAAAATATACGTATTTGAATTTAAGTATAATCCTTTTTGGTATGTGAAAATGTTTTTGTAGTAAAATAAAGTTTGTTATGTTGTTCAAAGTATCCTAAAAAGCGTAACATCTTGACAAAATGTTTAAATTGCGAAATTGACGAATATGTATATTTTTATGACATCTACTCATTTTACAAGAGGCTTGATTCCGCCAATCTGTCACTCTGACTCATATTTAGTATTAGAGGGCGCTGCAATGTCCAATGCATCTTCATTTTACTATTGATATCGATGAAATGTGTCCTGCCCAAAGAAGTTGACATAATGTACAAAAATGTATTTTACACAAAATCAACAACAGAAAATGTATATCTTCCATGTCATAGGCCTACGTATTCAAACCGAACCGATTTTTTACCAATATCAGCTTTGGTCTAAAGGTTGCCCGTTATATCGTAATCAATGTTCTTCAACTCGTAGGAACTGGCGAACTTTCGGTTAATGCATACTGCACGTGCGGAAGTCATTCCTGTAGACCCCACATAGTCTCGGGTCCATTGCTCTGGCCCATTTGCAGTCCCTCACTTCTTGGCACTCCATGAAGTCCGTTTGCACCAGTGTCCGCATGGCCGCATAATTATGTTCTTACAGAGCGTACGCTCGGACGCTAAGAGGCTTTTATTCGATGACGATGTCCATGTCGTCCAGGTCTTCTTCGCATTCGCATGCGCTGTAATCACACCTCACACCTCACACATCCCCTGATCCAATCATCGGAGTTTTATCGAGACCCGCTGATCTTTTTTTACAATTGTCCACGCCGTAAACTACAGGAATGTTACCGCATGTCTTGGTACACGTGTCTATCAACATTTCCTCGTTCTTGATTAAGGTACGATCGGCATGGCCATGCCACTAGCAAGAAGTGCCAATCGATTCATGGTTTTGATTTCCATGTCGTAAGCTGTAAAGAAATCAGAGTTTAAAGAGAAACTTTATGATGCGAGGCTGAAAAATCCAAAAGTATTGGTGCGGATTTAGAGTTGCTTAATCAATCGCTTCTTCTTAGACCACGTATGTACCTTGTTTTCAGTATTTGGCAATGGCGCGTGTGTTTTTTGTAATGGCCCTTTAATCAATGTGTATCTTAAATTCATCGTCAACTTTTCCCCTTGATAACTTCTTGTCATACTATGCAACCGGTGTCTTGTCATGTTTTTCTCATTTGACATATCGTCATTCTCCAAATAGTACTTCTACACAATTCTTAATGGATTGAGCTGGACATTTCAGATATAGTATATTTCGATATTTGTAAAAAAAAATATGGAATTTTTCGTTGAGAATGTGAGTCCATTTAATCAGTTTGGTCTATTTCTTTTCTTCAAACATCTATTTCCATTCTCTGCGTATATTCAAAATTTTGAAATCCAGCACCTCAAATTCCAACATGGTCACTAATTAAATATGCAATTAATTGTCTCGCTTTTATTCAACCCAAGTGTCCTAGATATCAAAACAAAGTTGAGGATGTCTAATAAAATAAAAGTGGTATAGTTGCAGGGCATAATTCTGTAATTCCCTACACACCAACATCGTTATAGCGACCCCTGTTGTCGTGCATGGGTTGTCGTGCATGGATATGGTAAAAAATTACAGAAGTTACTATAGACTGATAGAGGGCGGTGGAATTACACAAGTCACTATTCACGTTGAAACAAACTATAGATGGCGGGCTTCAAACTATAGATGTCGAAATAAAGGGACAGGCAGTGAAATTGAAATAAAATAGTGTATGCGTCGTTCTTAAAAAGCATCAAAAGGCGTGTTAGAAATCCATAAGAGCATTAAGAGGTGTACTTGTGGGAATGTGGTCAAGAATTCTGACACCAGAAGCTGTACTTGGGGAATCTGGTCAAGAATTCTGACGTGTACTTCATGTACTTGGGTGAATCTGGTCAAGCATTTCGACATTAGAAGGGGTGGGGCGATTCCCCTTGTTCTAATGGTGACGTTATTATTGCGTGAGGTTGTTGACGTTTATGTGCTTCTAACAATGGCTTCAAGGAAGGGGACACCCCACCCTCTCCTTCACATATCTTGCCTACGCTACCCGTATGACTAATTCAAATCATGTTTCTTGATTTGATGAATTTCAATGGTGACGTTATTATTGCGTGATGTTGTTGATGTTTATGTGCTTTCAACAATGGCATCAAGGAAGGGACCCCCTTCGAATATCTTGCCTACCCGTTTAATTAATTTAAATCGGGTGTTTCTAGATTTGATGAATTAAATTCATGATTGTCCGTCCAATGCCATTATCTCTTCAAAAATGTTTTTCCTTTGAGCTAAGTTATTCTTACATTGATCATTAAAATACATCCCTCGCTTGTATTGTATTTTGTTCAATGATATCCTCCCAAATGGAAGTTCAATATTTAATAAGGCCAAGTAAAACAAGATACATGTTTCTCGTCCGAGTTTGAGACAAATACGAATAGTTGTTTTATCTCCCAACGGAAGTTCAATATTAAATCACATTTTGAAAAGCAGGGAAGTTAAATATTCAATAAGGTCAAGTAAAGAAAAATGCATGTTTCTCGTCCGAGTTTCAGAAAAATATGAGGCGTTTTGTATTATTGTTATCATGGTTATAGGAAAAAAGCTCAAAAGACACGTTATTTAGTGCAAAATTTGGCATACTAAGCGTACATAATGATATCTGAAAAAGGAGCTATTTTAATTTTCTTATTTTAAGAGGTAAGCCCCTGTAATGATCACAAATCTCTTTTGAAATGTTACTTGTACATTTGCTAAGCTGTAGGACAACTTTCAACACCCGAAACGTCTTTTAAAACAAGCGTAAAACATTCAACACATCTAAACTTTCTTTACACCGACAGTCATATAAAGATATTGAAATGACTAAAAAGGTGTGCAATGACAACATCCAAGGGTGAGACAATTAAAAGGCAAAAGAAACAGCACAATAACATGGGGACCGACGTTTCGGAATGATAAAACAATTCCTTTAACTAGGTATAGGACAAGTTAAAAAACACAACTGTCTCTGACCAGCATAGACTTTTAGTGGGTCAAACTCGCTAGTCATAAGGGTCGCTAGTCATAAACCCTAACCCTAACCCTAACCCTAACCCTAACCATACCTAACCCTAACCCTAAACCTAACCCTATACCTAACCCTAAACCTATCTTAAACCTACCCTAAACCTAAACCTAACCCTAAGATACTTTTATGACTAGCGCACTCGTGGTATAGGAAAATACACGTTACGTTATGACTAGAGACCCTTATGACTAGCGGGTAGACCTCGTTGGAGCATAACGTTATGCTACTGCAACTATCGATATTAAAAGGTTTGCAAGGTGTACGCTGACATAGTTTGTCGAGGAAATGCTTTGATTAACTGAACACTCAAGTAAAATCAATTATCTACCAAGCAATATTATACATAATTATAGAAGTTAAATAAAGCAATCAAGAGATAAATGATAGAAAAATAAATAAAATATAGAAAAATATAAATGTGTGGACCTTTATAATGGATAAACAATTGACAAAAAAATGATGCCGCAATATTCCACCATCAAGTTTTAAAAAATAGAATTTCAAAGAATAATAAGGAATACACGGGGATCGAACCCGTGTTTCTTGATTGCCGGCAACATACGCACGACACCAGTGGTGTATCGGGGTCTTTTTCAAGGGGGGGGGGGGGGCAAGGGTATTTTCCCCGATGAACACCAGTTCGACCCTCTTACGTAAAAAAATGGCGCATTAAGGTATTAAGGTATATTTTATATTTTATAAACGGGCTTTTATAATGATATTCCTGGACAAATGCGCGCGTAGCGCGAGAAAAATTGCCATTTGTTTTACTAAATTGCTCATCATCAAACCGGGCAAGGGGCAAATAGTAATTTAGATGGGGTTAAGTAAATCCCTTAGATTCTTTACCCGGTCCTATGATTACCTTGATGAAAGTCACCGTAATGCAGATTTACACAAAAAAGTGTTTGGATGGTTAAATCTCTTCTCTTCTCCAAGTTTCTTTTCGATTTTCACTACTTTCCACTTCTTTATTTTCCCCTTCCTTGCCATAAACTGCCTTATAGATGAAATATTTGAGCAGAAAAACTTGCTAACCTAAGGTTATAGACAGTACAGAGGCAACTGAATCCATTGCTGTCAATATTTCATTCAACCTCATTTGCATAAATCCAATATGGCCGCCATTTTATATCATTTTTATAAATTTCGGACAAAGTTTGGCTTTTTCAAGTGGAGGCTGAGGTATAATATGATGTAAACTGTATAGTGTACAGGTTACAGTTATAATCATGAAGTTACATTAGCTAAAAACATTTCTGAGTATTAAACTCCAAAGGGAATACATACAAGACCCTAAGAATGCCTAAATAATTGCATAAACAACAACAATGGCTGCCATTTATTTTTGGAAACCTAACGTCGCTAAATGCTGCAATACAGATGGAATATGTTAGTCAATAATTCCTAAAATGAGGTGATGATTACAAACAACCAGATCAAGCAATTACCATTCAATTTAAATTCTTTATCAAATTTGCATAAACCCACTATGGCCGCCAAATTACAGAGTTGCCATGGATTCAGGACAAATTATCACCTTTTCGGTAATGTTGGAAGTATGAAATCGAAACTATAACATGTGTACACAATATAGAGATCAACATGTAGCTTAATCATATGTTATAGTATAAAATGGCTGTCAGTCAAATTCATTTAAAACTTCAAACTTGAAATAAACTCATGGCAGCCATTTTGCATAATTTTAGTTATTATATATAGTTAACCTTCTGCTGCGATATAGTTACGCTGTGTATCTAAATGATTATAATTACACTATATTGGATAGTAAACAGAATCGTGATGCATGTGCTTACCCATTTATAATGCTATATGTTAACAGATCTGCATGAATTCAATATGGCTGCCTCATGAATATGGATTATTATGTTAATTGATGCACCATGAATATGCGCAATATAAATCACATGATCTGAAGTAAACAAGTTGGATGATGGGCATAATAGTTTAATCCTGTGTATCGTCTTCGTCTTCCTCCTCCTCCTCCTCAGAAATATCTAAAGGTGCATCATCATCCTGTTTCATGTTATCGCAAGTGGCAAGCCTACACATGTCCGTACAAGACATCCCATTAGCATCTGGAGCCGGTTCACCATTCATCCATTTGATGACCAAACTACCATCTGGGCGCACGGTCCAGCCATGTCCGTTGGGACTAGGAGTGTCCAGAAGGGCTTGAAGACTGCGAAACCGTATAGCTGCTTGGTAGTTGGCCCTCTGTCCATGCAGAGTCAGACAGTCCTCACATGGGGTAATTGGCCAGATTCGACTTCACCTTTCTTTGCGCGAAACAACTGATACCGCAAATCATTCACGGTGTTGATTGTAGATCTGCCAGCATATAACCGACAAGTGAACTCTTGAAGCTTAGCACTGTTGTCATCAGTAAGTGATCATTGTTTTCCAATGTCACCAAACAGTGCCTGGAAAGTTGGGTTTTTCAACATCAGCATCAGTCCGGACACCTTGCCTTTACCAGCAAATGCACTGACAGAGTCACATCCGGTAAATGCGTGTAGACCTATATAGTAGAGCCTTGCAAGCGTTGACCACTAGGATTCATCTACTCTACTCTACTCTACTACAACATCTACTCGGCTGCTGCTTCTCCTTATGTTCAGTGCTGACATCAAAACATGCTCTGATACGTCACCAAATGTTTGATGTTCACCGCGTGTCTTCTCTACTAGACTCATTCCATCAATTAAACAGACCGATGGCTGTGGTATCTCGTCTGCTGCCGATGTCATCTTTTCAAGTCTTGCTAGAGAAGCATTGTTTGACTGGGAAATCAAATAAAGAAACAGTTCTCAAAGCAGATCATAAACTCCTCGGTCGAATGGTCCTCGTAGCTACTGGTAGAAGTCTGCATATGAAAGATGTCCTGCCTTTGTCTTTGATGTTTACAAGGATACATCAATAAAGAATGCAGAAAGGATCAACAGAGGATCAGGAGTTCTTTTCACGAATATATCACGTGGGCACAAGGTTCAACAATGGCGTAGACTGTTGTCATGTTCTGCCAGTAAAGCATCACTGATCAAATTCTTGTACACAGACTGGCAAAGACAAGCAATGATCGACAAACTTGGTGATAAAGAAGTTTATGTCACCTGTGAGGAATCTTGTATTAGAATTTCCAGAAATGGCTTCACAGAAGTGCCTTCTCTACAAGGCTCACAGGAAGATGCAGATACGCGCCTATTTCTACATGCCAAGCATGCTGCAACCAACTATAATTCCGCTGTTATAATCGCAGAAAACACGTGCTAATCCTCTGTCTGGCATTTAGTAGAGACATCCCCTGCAATATATATATATATATATATATATATATATATATATATATATATATATATATAAAACGTGAATATCAATAATAGCCAGATAGTGCTCAATACTTAGTTAAGTAGAGCTTATTATCAAAATAAAACACTTTTATTTGGCAGTTTGCTACCTTGGGTTTCTCGCTACCGCGATCTTCAGGCAAACTAATTGTTTTCCTTCCATACAGCGAAGTCAGTGAGAAAAATATTCGCAGTACGCGCGCGCAAGGCATGCTGCGTATACCAAGGTATGCTGCTAAGTGTTTTATTTTGATATATATATATATATATATATATATATATATATATATATATATATATATATATATATATATATATATATATATATATATATATATATGAAGTGCGGCACACAATCAAGGACACGATACAAGGCTCTACTAGGTCTACACGCATTTACCGGATGTGACTCTGTCAGTGCATTTGCTGGTAAAGGCAAGGTGTCCGGACTGAAGCTGATGTTAAAAACCCAACTTTCCAGGAACTGTTTGGTGACATTGGAAAACAATAGTTACTGATTTTTTTTTCTCTTTTTATTTTTTTCATCTGCTATGACAAATCAAATATACAATAAATATATGATTACACATCAATTAGAATACACAATGTATGTGGATAACTGTTAGAGTAGCATCAATAAGAACTCTATATATTGCATGAATATGGTTATTATGCATAAATACAGAATGACGTACTAAAACATACACTAAATTACAAAATATAATATAATTCAATTATACAAAAAGCATGTGGAAAACGTCCCATTTTTTTAGGTAGAGAGTATTCTTAAGAGATTTATGGTACTTAATGATATCATGTTGGATATTTTGAAATGACGGTTTTGAACCATTGCACCTATTTCTGTATACAGCAAATTTCGCAATCAACAAGATGTTATTGAGACCAGTATGTTTCCTTATGGGGAATTTGCCAAAGAGAATGTCATTATCGCACAGCGAAACCTTAATTTTACATTTGCATAGTATCCATTCCTCAAGTTTTTTCCAGATGGTATTAGTAATAGGGCACATACAGAATATATGATAAATTGTTTCCTGGACCTGATAGCAAAAAGAACATCGATCTTCGCTGGAAACCTTTATCATCTTAAGGAAGTAGTTTGTGCTCAGGATACGCTGGGTTATTCGAAACTGAAACCATCTTAGCTTGATATCCCCAGTACATTCAAATAGCGCGCTGCAGATAGTTTTCCATTTGTTATCGTCGAGGTACTGAAGTTGTTGCGACCATTTTAGCTTGGCTTTATTTTTGAAATTGGGTAACAGAATTTTGTAGATACGCCTACAGCCCTTTTTGTCTTTCAATAGAATATCAATGTTTATAGGAATAAATGGTTTTGCAACCGGCTTAGCATTAGTAAACAATGACACTTTTCTAAAACTCTCAGTAATAGTACGTATTAGCCCATGGTACTCAAGAAAGTTAGTTCTAAGATCAACATATTTTCTCCTGAGTGCTTCCAAAGAGTAAAATCCTCCCTCTGGGTCCATGAGATCATTAATATAGAGAATGCCATTTTGAACCCAACTGGAATAGAAAACAATATTTCCACCAATATTAATCTGGGGATTGTTCCAGATACATGACCGTAGAACTTCGCTGCAATCGTTTAGCTTCATGTGTTGCTGAAACGAATTCCAGGCAAGAAGAACTTCCTTCCAGAAAATATTGCCCATCTTATTAATAGAATTGGTCCACCTACAGGTGCCACAGATAAAGTTATCCATGTCCTTCAGCTGTGAGAAATACAGAAACATGATAACAGCTTTATTGGAACTACCCGCCCTTAGAAGACGTCTAATCCATGATATTTTCAGAGCGTTGAAAAATATACCAACTTGGATCATTTTTGTACCCCCTTCGTCAAAATCGCCACACATCTGGTCCCTGCCAATCCTATCCGTCTTGCCTTTCCAAATAAAATTAAAAAACATATTGTTAAGCTCATGTATCAAGTTGCAATCAGGATTGGGAATGACCAGAACCAGATGACTGAATCTCGAGATAAAGAGGGACTTAACCACTGCTATTCTACCCAGAACTGTCAAGTATCTCTTCGACCATTGTTTCATCGATTTGCGAATATCTTCAACAATACTAGAGTAGTTTAATGCTGGCATCTCATGCAGATCAAGACTGAAATCAACACCGAGCATGTAGAATCTATTCCTAACCCAGTTGAGATGACTACAGGTACTTAAAGGCAGCTCCTTCCGCTTAGAGCCTATCCAAACAACATTTGTTTTATTGCTATTTATACGTAACCCAGACATAACCGCAAATCGATCAAGAACATTTAAGGTTTCTACAAGCGACCTCTCACTACCGTCAAGAATAAATGTGGTATCATCGGCGTATTGTGTGATTTTAAACTCCTTGTTATCAATAACAATGCCCTTCATATCATGGTTGTTTCTTGCCATCGTCGCAAGTACTTCAGCACACAGTAGAAAAAGGTAAGGCGAGAGGGGATCGCCTTGACGGCAACCCCGGTTGACAAAGAATCTATCAGACATATTGCCGTTAATAAGTAGGCTAGATTCAGCATTGTTATAGAAAAGTCTAATCCATTTCTGAATTGAAGTACCAAAGCCATGACGCTTAAGAATTTTGAAAATGAAACTATGAGAGACAGTATCGAAAGCCTTTTCAAAGTCTATAAGAAGCAGCATCCTAGGTATTGATTTCTCTTCAGCGTGAAAAATTATATCATAAACAATTCTAATGTTTTCACCGATAAAACGACCAGCCATAAAACCATTTTGATCGTCCTCAATAAGCTTTGGGAGAACACCCTTAACTCTGTTAGCAATGCACATTGAAGCGAGTTTGTAAATTGAGTTAAGTAAAGAGATTGGTCTCCAATTTTTTAGGTGTTGACGCGGCTTATTACCTTTCGGAAGAAGCGTAATAACACCTAAGTTTTGAAAATGTGAAAAAGATCCCCTATCAAATGCACTGTTCAGTGCACGAATGATGAATGACGAAAGATCTTTCCAGAAAAACTTGAAGAATTCAACCGTGAAACCATCCGGACCTGGTGTTTTGTTATTTTGCATCGACTTAAGCGCATTGAGAACTTCATCATATTCAAGGACACCATCAATTTGGCTGGATTCGTCTTCCGACAATGTGGGTATGTTTGGAATCGTATCGAGCAACGACGTGTCGATTTGCTTTTCCTATCACTGTATAAGTTCTCGTAGAACATCTTGGCTTCATCCAGTATTTCGTTCTGGCTGTTAGTTTTAATACCATTTTGTTTTTCAAGAAAATTGATCGACTTGTTGACATAGTTTTTCTTTTCAAGATTAAGAAAGTATTTGGACGGTTTTTCGCCAAATTCAAGATTCTGCACTCTGGCGCGGATTTTAACCCCTTCCATGTGGACATCTCTTAACTCTTGTAACTTTTTGTTGGCCGATTTGAGATCTTCCATAAGCGTGTCTGCCGTCGTATGTGTAGGATTTAGATCAAGCGTGTGATCAATTCGGCTAATCTCAGCTTCAAGTGATTTGATCTCCTTCTCTCTTTTCCTTTTCATACTTGCACCATACGGAATAGTCTTGCCTCTAATGTCAACCAAGATCATATCAAGTAGAAGTTGATCGTTGATGTTGAATTGCACCTCTTTGCCCGGGATATTTTTCATGTTTTCTCTTAAGTATGGGCTCGCAGCATACTGTTTGACAATTTCGCCAATAGCATCTTTCACTACCTGGATGTACTTTGAGTCCTTAAGTAAAGAATTGTTGAACTTCCAATAACCTCTACCTCTATGAGGTGTTTGCTTAGCGAAAGTAACTGTTGGAATCGAGTGGTCAGACCTATAGCCAGGCAAGATATCAGTATTGTCTACCATTGAGAACATCTCGTGTGAAAGGAGAAAGAAGTCCAGTCGCCCTTGTTTAAAGGGGGTGGGTTGTCGCCATGTGTATCTCCGGGCTGTAGGGTTATTCTCCCTCCATGGATCAATTAAATCGTGAATATTCATCATATTAAGAACTTCTTTCCTTGCCTTGGGATTGCCTACACTATTGTAGTTCATCGTATCCATATTTGGTTGCTGGACTAAGTTAAAGTCACCGCAGATAATGCTGTGTGCGTTATTGTAGCTCTCAATTTCATCCATGATATTTTTGTAGAAACTTGGGTCGTCTTGATTTGGACCATAAATGTTGGCTAAAGAAACCCTGAGATCTGAAAATGTTATGTCAAGTATGACCCAATTTCCGCCTGGATCACTTTGGTAACCGTGAGCCTTGAATATAAAGTTATCATTGAGAAGAATTGCTGTACCTCTAGAATTGCTGGTGCCGTGACTGAAAAAGCAGTCATAGCCCCAATCAAGTTTAATCTGATTCTCCATTTCGCAAGTCCAATGTACATCCTGAAGACAGACTATCGAGAACTTTTTCGTATTTAGAAAGTTCAACACATCAGCCCGTTTACGCTTATCGCCAAGCCCTCGACAATTGAAAGAGCAAATACTAACCGTTTCGTTCATTGAAAAGTGTAGCACTGTAGCAGGAGAATGTCATAAATGACTTCTCCAAAGGCGTACTCGAGTAAAGAGTAAGGCATGTTACTACTTCTGAATATGGGTAAAGTCATGATGTAGTCATCCACATTTGAAACATATTTGAAAAAACCAATCAAAGAAAATTCACTGTTGTACATAGCAGGGGTTTTAACTATAACAAATATACAGTGTTTGACACCCCCCACCCTCCACAAAGAATCCCCGAGCCCTCCCCTACCACCCCCCCCCCCAACATTAACTCCCCATAACCCAGACCTAGAAAATCGTGGCGCATAGGGACGTATGAAAGAAAATCGGTCCGTCCCCACCCCGGCGTGACACCCAACCAGGCTTGAATGGAGCTTAATTAAAAACCGTGATCCCTGTGACCTATGTGCTGAAATCACTGGAAAATCATGACTGGCTGCAACCGAATATCAAAGGAATTTGAACAAAAATGAATCAAGCTGCTTGACTTTAGAAGAAGCTAATATCACAAAGGTTATATTGAGACCATACATATTTTAACTATACGACAATAGTTACTGATGACAACAGTGCTAAGCTTCAAGAGTTCACTTGTCGGTTATACCTGTCAGATATGCGGGCAGATCTACAATCAACACAGTGAATGATTTGAGGTATCAGTTGTTTCGCACAAAGAAAGGTGAAGTCGAATCTGGCCAATTGCCCCCATGTGAGGACTGTCTGACTCTGCATGGACAGAGGGCCAACTACCAAGCAGCTATATGGTTTCGCAGTCTTCAAGCCCTTCCGGACACTCCTAGTCCCAACGGACATGGCTGGACCGTGCGCCCAGATGGTAGTTTGGTCATCAAATGGATGAATGGTGAACTGGCTCCAGATGCAATCCTAGAATTCAGATCATGTGATTTATATTGCGCATATTCATGGTGCATCAACTAACATAATAATCTATATCCATGTGGCAGCCATATTGAATTCATACAGATCTGTTAACCTATAGCATTCTAAATGGGTAAGCACATGCATCACGGTTCTGTTTACTATCCAATGTGTAATTATACACAGCATAACTATATCGCAGCAGAAGGTTAACTATAATAACCAAAATTATGCAAAATGGCTGCCATATGAGTTATTTCAAGTTTGAAGTTTTAAATTAATTTGACTGACAGCCATTTTATACTATAACATGATTAAGCTACATATTATGTTGATCTCTATATTGTGTACACATGTTATAGTGTCGATTTCATACTTCCAACATTACCGAAAAGGTGATAATTTGTCCTGAATCCATGGCAACTCTGTAATTTGGCGGCCATAGTGGGTTTATGCAAATTTGATAAAGGATTTAAATTGAATGGTAATTGCTTGATCTGGTTGTTTGTAATCATCACCTCATTTTAGGAATTATTGACTAACATATTCCATCTGTATTGCAGCATATAGCCACGTTAGGTTTCCAAAAATAAATGGCAGCCATTTTGTTTATGCAATTATTTAGGCATTCTTAGGGTCTTGTATGTATTCCCTTTAGTTTAATACTCAGAAATGTTTTAGCTAATGTAACTTTGTGATTATAACCTGTAAATTGTAACCTGTAAACTATACAGTTTACATCATATTATACCTCAGCCTCCACTTGAAAAAGCCAAATTTTGTCCGAAATTTATGAAAATGATGTAAAATGGCGGCCATATTGGATTTATGCAAATGAGGTTGAATTAAATATTGACAGCAATGGATTTAGTTGCCTCTGCACTGTCTATAACCTTAGTTTATCAAGTTTTTCTGCTCAAACATTTCATCTAGCTATAAGGCAGTTTATGGCTAAAACCAGCTTTTGCATAAATGTTGATGGCGGCCATTTTGTTTATGCAAATTAGGAGGCTAAAGCTGAATTTTTGACAAGTCTAGCAAATAAATTCATATACAGTTGGTATGTAGGAACAATTTGATCCCGATCCGAGGTATGATCATCGGGTTGCTATCCCAACAACCAAAGAATCAGGATGAGGTACGATCATCGGGTTGCTATCCCAACAACCAAAGAATCAGGGTGAGGTATGATCATCGGGTTGCTATCCCAACAACCAAAGAATCGGGGTGAGGTATGATCATCGGGTTGCTATCTCAACAACCAAAGAATCGGGGTGAGGTATGATCATCGGGTTGCTATCTCAACAACCAAAGAATCGGGGTGAGGTATGATCATCGGGTTGCTATCCCAACAACCAAAGAATCAGGGTGAGGTATGATCATCGGGTTGCTATCTCAACAACCAAAGAATCAGGGTGAGGTATGATCATCGGGTTGCTATCCCAACAACCAAAGAATCAGGGTGAGGTATGATCATCGGGTTGCTATCCCAACAACCAAAGAATCAGGGTGAGGTATGATCATCGGGTTGCTATCCCAACAACCAAAGAATCAGGGTGAGGTATGATCATCGGGTTGCTATCCCAACAACCAAAGAATCGGGGTGAGGTATGATCATCGGGTTGCTATCCCAACAACCAAAGAATCGGGGTGAGGTATGATCATCGGGTTGCTATCTCAACAACCAAAGAATCGGGGTGAGGTATGATCATCGGGTTGCTATCCCAACAACCAAAGAATCAGGGTGAGGTATGATCATCGGGAACAACCAAAGAATCGGAGTGAGGTATGATCGTCGGGTTGCTATCTCAACAACCAACTATTTCACCAATGAGGAAGCCCAACACTGTCTGTAGGAATAACATTATATTTTTACACTAATCCCCGCTACTACTTGTGCAATTTTAGGTACAGCCAAAGCCTAGCGGTACAAATTCCGGAGATTTTGGAACCAACCCAATTCAAGAGTTACACATCAACGTGCAAAATAATTGAGATTCGCCAGAAGCGCACAGAGTCAAATCAGTTAAGAACAACAACCTACTGACTCTGCATTAACAAAGTATGATTAAATCTCCAAACAATCTACGCACCAAATTAGCACTATATATGTTTAACTAGCGCGCTACCGACGATTATCGCACGATAACACCAAAAAGCCCTAAAAGGCACCTAACGAAACAACTGAACATTGTCTCGCCGTATTTACTGCACCATCTCCGTCAACCTACCTCCCTTTCCACAAATTCGCGCTCACTAATTTATAATGTTCTTACCGTCCTGCTAGCAGTTGGTTCACATATTAACAATTTTACCAAGGTCAAAACCCACCTAATCCTGTGATATAGTCACGGACACTTCAGATAGATCTTGCTGCGTCTTTATCCAACCGTCTCTACAACAAATACACAAATAGTGGAATAGGTCCACTAACAGTTAATCTAGCATTTACACAATATGGTCATGGCATTCAATTGTACGCGTAATGGACTACGACAAGAATGATCTCACACGGCATCCCCCACAGTAGTATGACACAGTGTCACCAGGTACAAAGTAATTAATTATATAAATCAAGCATATCCAAAACCAAAGGTATTCAAAACAAGCTAAGTATTTTGGCTGAGTGATAAAATTGGATCACTCAAAAACTCCTAAGAGTTTTACAAAACACCAAATAGATATAGGAATTTCCTAAGTATACTACAATTTAGGACATCTACAAAATGCCATAGGTCTCCAAAACAGTCTGAACAATCAAAACAACGTGCTATTTATTTACCACAGCACCATTAGGGTGTCACATCTTACACAGGACAACCATTAACAGTATAAGCAATTTGGAATGATTTAAAATCATTATACCGAAAATATCGGAAAATACCGAAGATAATCGGACCAACCGAAAATATCGAAAACCGCACCCCCCTAGCATAAAATACAAATATAACATAAAAATAGTAATAGAACATGTGAGTCACTTGTCATCCATTACACAAGAAAAAGTACAATTTAACCATGCAAATACAGTGATCATGAATCAACTCTGATGGTTTGGTTTATATATCAACGCGCATGGAATGTTAGGAATTTGTCACAAAAAGCCTACCCAACAATACTGAATTAGATAGCTGTGATATTATAAAAAGATTAAAGTACCTCAATTTTTGCACAGCACTCCTACCCTTTAGTTATTCAAGAGTAACAATAAACAAATTTACTAATCGCTCCTACCATTTCTGGCCTCAATTTACATGTATACACAATCCAGTACTAAATCATGATAGGGTGACAATTTGGTATAGAGTAATCATTTATGCATAAAACAATGACTCAATTTTACATCCATAATATTTACATCCATATTTTTGTGTGCACTGGTAATTTATAATCAGGCACTCTACTATTGGCATGCAAGCCTGAACAACTAATCAAAAATAAAACTGGCAATTAGCATGGGGATGAATTTCAATCGAAATTAGGCATAGAAACCAGGACAACTGATTTCATGTAACAATCCTGACAAATTATCAATAACATTTTAATTATCAGAAAAGTACAACTGTATTTCACAGTTGTACTCAATCTCTACTGACAAAGCATTCATTTGATACCACAATTTGGGAACACACTGTAATAATTTCAAAATCACAGCACGTCATACAAAATTTGATAGAACATAATTATTATACGGCAACCATACAAGACCACCACATAAACAGCGTAATTTGGTAAAGGATTCCCTTTTTGGTACACTCTGTAGTGATTTCTACTTCTGAACAAAAACAACCAAAATAAGCCTACCGTCTACAATTTATCGTATTTTCTTGCGCCCGAGTTACTATGGCAACACCCAGAATGCACTTAGCGCCTTCCGAGAATCTTCTAGAATCTTCCAGAACGTATGACGTCATCATCTCAAATTGATTAATTTATAAAACGCATTTTACTCCCGGGTTCTTAAATGACTCGAAAATGACCCAAAATTTAAATTACAACCCGCACAGGGTATTCTCCGTCTGCTATAGGTCCCTAGGAACCTCATATCAAATTATCAGAGAGATTCATTAGATAGTTTAGTCATGAAAAATATTTACAAACACAGGGTATCTCTGATGCACGAATTATATAAATCACACGGTGTGGTCAAACCTGGGCCGACATTGCCGTCAATTTTGTCACTTATAATTAATTCCAACAAAAATATGACGCTCTAATTATTTTGTATAGTACCCGAACATATTTGCGGATACCCATGCCACAGCACACACATCAGGCTTTATTCAGGTAATTATGATATTTTCTGGGAGAATTCACGGGCAATCTGGCAGATGGCCCTGAATTCTCTACAATAATTGGTATACAACATACACGTATTTTCTTAGAATTGCTCTAACTTTCTGAGTTTAAATCTCTGATTTAAACTTAACATACCCAAACATCCACGGAAAAATCCAACTGATCGCCTACAACTCGTAATATTTCCTATCGTTTTAGCAATTTTTACACCACAACTTCACGTATTTTTGATTCCCGTCTCGTGTACACAAATCTCAATGACGCTGCTGGTTTTGGGCCTCTGCGCAGCTGCAAACCAATTAGCACACATCGGGTTTCCCCAGTTCAGAGTTCAAGTGTTCAAGTGAATTCTCCGGATATAGGGGAGACCGGGGCATCTAGTAGCCCACTCCTGAACAAGGTCCACATCATATATAATAAATACATTCTTAAAACTTACTACATTTTTAAATACAATAAATACACTCTTAAAACTTACTACATTCCAATCCCGTTACAACTGTATATGATTTCAACCTAAAACCGCTATCGTAGGAAACTCCAGTGCGGGACAAGTTCTTTACTACTGTATACGTCATTGAGCGTTCGTCACATTAAATTGATAACGTAACCTTGCATTATTTTAATCTTAAATATTCTAAACACTACCAAAACCAGGCAATACAACAAATGTTGATCTATACACAAATACACTGTGAAACATGGAGCACAATTATAACAATAAGACGTCTACATTGGCTAGCACATCTATAATACATATTCCCAAAAGCTCTCAATGAATTCGATAGACAAACAAGACCAGTCGGAAACATCAAATCCAACCTGGGCAGCGCAAATCAGAAGGATGTTGACCCGGAACTTGTGAAGCAGACAAATGAATATCGCAAGACCAAAGCAGTCGTTGTTGCGCGCCTATAGCAACCCCATCAACATAGCCGGAAAGCACTGACGATGACGAAATTGTGAACGTAATCATAAGGTTACAGTATGTGCGTACATGTACGAGGTTACGTTATCAACGAATACGACGGACGGTGAATGACGGATAAAATTCAAAGAAGGGTATTTTCACTGGATTTGATTTTTCAAGTAGTCTTAGGATAAAATACTTTAGTTCCAACGTGTGAGTAATGTTCTGGAATCGTATATTCATAATCCAATAGTGACCACTGTCGTCTGATCTAACACATTGATATCAACATCGCCCTCTAGAGTCGAATAATATACAAGATGTGGCAATCTGTAATTGAATAATATGTCATTAATTAGTGCAGAAATATCGTTCTAAATACACTCAAATTCCGCCCTTTAGAGTTCGAGGAAAGAAATTGTTTAGTGAAATATTTGCGAATTTAACAATTTTATGAAGAAAATCTGGCTTTAGTTTCAAAACGCAATTAGGTGGGTCGGTCGGGCTCGTAAAACAGGTTTGTATTCGTCCTCACGTTACCTAGCATTTTCGTTATTCAACACGAGATGTTAATTTTTGAAACGAAATGTTAAGTGGCATTTTTACCAAAAAGTGCGAGAAAATGTGAGTTGTCTACCAAAAATGTGATTTTCTTGATTTTTGAGATAAAAAAATCACATTTGTTGGCACTTTTCGGTCTATATAATTAAAAATATAAATAATAAAAAATAAAAAAGACTTCCTAGGGAATTTTATTAGGATTATGATAAAACTAGTACACACATAAACTTTGTTGAGTCACTTGACCCATTTGGGTGCGTCTTTCATGAGTCAGGTGTAATGGGACTCACTTGTGAAAGTAGTGAGTCAGAATAATGAGTCAAATTACTCAAATAATTTCAAATAATGAGTCAAATTACCCAAATAGGTTCCGACTCATTCTGAACAGATGTGAATTGACTCACAAGATGTCAAAAATGAGTCAAGTTCGACTTTTGACCATTTTGACCATTGTCCATTCATCGAAAAAATGAGTCATGTGGCAATGGCACTGACTCATCCTCAATAGTTTCTAATTGACTCACTTCACATCGAAATGAATCAAGATCGACGTTTACAACAGAAAGTCGAACTTGGCTCACTCCCAACAGTTTTAATTGACTCACATGACATCGAAATGAGTCAAGATCGATTTTTTACAACAAAAATGAGTTCAGTTCGAATTTAAAAGCGAATCAGTATTCTTCAAATTCAGTGCAGACAATCACCGAGTACTGTGTGATGCAGCACAATCTCATGAGATACGTAGAACAAAGTTTTAACAGCCAGTGTGCAACCTTTCTCCGTTCGGTAGTCGGCAGTCGGCAGCATCGACTATTGTGTGGTACAGTTTAACCCTAACCCCACTGAATTTCACTAAATCTCACTGCCAGAAACTATCTCCAGGCACGTGCTGCTGCATTGCCGCGATGACGTCACCTACCGCAGGCATATGACATGTGGCCACGGAGTTTGTGGCCGCATAGCCGCTAGGGAGTTAGCTCTAGCTCACCCTCCGCGGGACTCACTGTAAATTCCCAGCAAATGCGACAATATCCCAGCATTCCCAGGATTCCCAGCACATTATCCCAGCATTCCCAGGATTCCCAGCACATATTCCCAGGAATTCCCAGATATTGCCACGCAAAGCCAGCTATTGCCAAAGGGGGGATAAAAAGGGGGATCAACTGCGCATGCGTAAATTGTAAGATAGAAACCCGGAAGTCAGTGATCCAGATAAAGTTAATGGTAGTGGGTGAGCGAGACAAAACGGCACTTTAACCCGTTTTTGTTTGCTTTTCTGCGACATATCTCGCAGTTTTGACCACCAGACGACAATTCAACAGGTAAAGGGAAGGATATGAAGTATAAATCTAACCCGAATCTAGTCTACAAGTAGTGACATTTTAAACTTAATTTATTTCAGGACAACACACGGAGTTAAGTCTGTCGAATTCGGCACCATGCACCACAGTTACCGTATATGAACATGTAGTAAAATCATGTAGTAAAATCATAGATTATTCTCATACCCAATAACATTAATGTGGTAAGCTGAATGCAGCCATGTGTGTCATTGTTTACACAAAAAATATGAGACTTGAATTTAGATGATGGGGTTATTATACTATTATTATTATTATTATACTAGATTTCGCGGTTCGTGGGTTGAGTGGTTCTCGGGTTGGGGGTTCAATCATATTGTGATTGTTAACAGTCAACGGCATTGTTGATTGATACACGCGATACGTAGACTACTATAATTATACTATAATCACAACAAATAATTGTCGATCATTTCAAATCATTCCCTCGTGTATAGGACATCTGCATGAACACGACTGCGTGCGTTGCGCGCCTGTTTTTGTCAGTTCAAAATTGGTGTACTAGTGGAGCGGATATGTGAAAAAGATGTTCACTTTTGGCAGGAAGCATGAAAATTGGCATATAGGGGTGTTTTGATGCACTGATTTCAAAAAGCCAGGAACCCACATTTTTCGAGCAATGGTGTGGCGGCCATCTTGGATTTCAAAATGGCCTCCATTCAAATATAGGAGATTTAGTAAAATTGCTCTAAATAAAATCTTTTTGACATTTATACCATGAGATTTCACCAATATGTTCTCTATAACACGGTGCATAATTTTAAGTGGATAGGTTGTGCCAGTTGTACTTTGTTTATTACTTGTTACCATGGAAACCATCAAAAATAGACATTTTTGGGCAAAAATACCTCTAAAATCACTCTTATTTGGATGTTTTTGTCATCTATTCATCATGAAATTGCTTTTAGTATCATCTGCAATTATACATAATTTGGATGAGAAATTTGCATTTCAATTTTGAGTGGTATCCATGGAAACTTTTTCAATGGCGGTTTGACGAAATATATGTCAAAATCACTCATTTTCACTCATTTTCACCAATCTATTGCTGGTAAAACACTATTATAGTGAATCGGGTGTGAAAAAGATGTTCACTACTGGCAGGAAGAATTAAAATTGGCTTAAAGGAGTGTTTTGAAGCGCTGATTTCAAAAATCAATGAACCCACATTTTCCGAGCAATGGTGCGGCGGCCATCTTGGATTTCAAAATGGCCGCCATTCAAACATAATAGATTTAGTAAAATTGCTCTAAATCAACTATTTTTGAGATTTATACCCCGAGATTTCACCAATATGTTCTCTATCACATGCTGCCTAATTTTAGATGGATTGGTTGTACCATTTGTAATTTGGTTATTGCTTGTTACCATGGAAACCATCAAAAACAGGCATTTTCAAGGGAATATACCTGTAAAATTGCTCTTAATCAACTATATTTGACATTTATACACCAATATTTCACAAGTATGTTCTCTATAACATGGTGCATAATTTAAGATGGGCTGGTTGTGCCAGTTGTGCTTTGTTTATTACTTGTTACCATGGAAACCATCAAAAATAGACATTTATGGGCAGAAATACCTGTAAAATTACTCTTATTTGTCCACTATTCACTGTGATATTGTTTTAGTATCATCTGCAATGTACATAACTTACACATGTATAGGCCTACACGTACAAATGTACATAATTTAGGTTATAAACTGGCATTTTAATTGAGTGGTCTCCATGGAAACCTTTTAAATGGCAGTTTGGTGAACAAAAAGGTAGAAATCACTCCTTTTTCAACAATTTCAAAATGTTCACCACTCTATTAGTTTCTAAACACAACAGTTCAATATACACCTAGCACATAAAGTCCCTGACCAGGTGCTTTGAGGTTGACTAATTCAAAATATATAATCGGTACCAAAAATCTGAGATATACAATAAATGAGCAAATTTCTTCTCCGCAGTTTGATACCTCATTCAACAAAATCGAATGAATACTTTTAAAGTTATGGCGATTTCAATGACCGCGCATGCAACAGAAATGTTGCACTAGGTATAGGAATCATTGATTTGTGTGTAATTACTGTCATAACTGTGTGCTATCTGAACGAGACAGATGAATGGGTCTTTAGTGATAACCGCAATGTGCGGGACAAAGGGTGTATCTGGCTGTGAGGAATACAAGTCTTAGCTGATAAGCTGTGAGTTTTTCAGTGCGTAAATCCATAGACGGGTAAAACATTGATTTTTACCGTCTATGGTAAATCACACACAAATCAATGATTTCCTATACCTAGTGCAACATTTCTGTTGCATGCGCGGTCATTGAAATCGACATAACTTTAAAAGTATCCATTCGATTTTGTTGAATGAGGTATCAAACTGCGGAGAAGAAATTTGCTCATTTAGAGTATATCTCAGATTTTTGGTACCGATCATATATTTTGAATTAGCCAACCTCAAAGCACCTGGTCAGGGACTTTATGTGCTAGGTGTATATTTCAGTGTGGATGAAAAAGTTGGAGATACAAGGTTTTGAAAGAATAGAAACGAAAAAACTGCCATAAACCAGTCCGTATATCAATCCAAGCCATTTGCAATAAAATCTCACCTCTAGTTCACACATTTGCTGCGCAGCATTTGGGTGTTGATAGAATGAAGAAGTCGTTTATTATTTCTAATTGTGTTTTGGAAAATACGTGTAGTATATAACATTTAGAAACTTGAAGGTCCTGCCTTCACCATTGTTTAAGTTTGTACCTAATAATCAAGCAATAATTCTCGATCATTATCTTGCCTTGCATACAGGCAATGGTTTGAGGTCCTGTCCTCATAATGACACAATGATTCTCGATCATTACCTTGCCTTGCATTCACACTTCTACAGGCAGTGGTTTGAGGTCCTATCCTCACCATTGTTCATGTTCGTACCTAAATCAAGCAATAATTCTTATTCGTCATTCTGTCTTGAATCTACAGGCAATGGTTTCATGTCCTTTTCTCGCCATTGTTTACGTATGTACCTATAAATCAAGCAATAATTCTTGATCCTAATTTCGCTCTTCTTTGTTCATTCACTTAAAGCTTACAGTTTAAGCACCCTGTCTTGATGGGAGACGTCCAAGCTTTCAGTCTACGTACTCTCTCTTAGGGAGACGACGAAGTACCCATGTATAGGCACCATTTTTAATGTTTATCTGCACCATTCTTAATGGAGACGACTATAGGCTTTCAGTCTAGGCACCCTCTCGCAGGTAGACGACCAATCCCTCAAATCAAGTTTAGGCACCATTTTTAAATTCAGTATAGGCACCCTCTTGCATCATGGAGGTGACAACCATTTTAGGTGGCATTTTCTTTAATGCAGACTTTAGACCGTTTTCTACATAGTCCCTGCTATTTAACAGCGACAAGATAACCGGCTAGAGAAGCAGATGCATTTGAGCTGTACTGTTTCTAGTTTTTCGCAAAAGATGGCTAATATCTTTAAAACCTGCAAGAGAAGGTCAAGGGTTACGATTGCAGTGCATTGTGTGCACATTTTAGAGTCGAAATAGTGTGCAACTGATCGAGATTCTGTGATGGTCAAGACAACTTAATATTTTCAAAATTAATATTAAATTTTTTAAAATTTAATTCACACAAAAAAGATTGTGTGCTCGCGTTGCAAAATTTCTTCTGTCCCATTGTAGCCTTAAATATTCCGTAATGCCTGTGATAATGTTAAGGGGCAAAAGCGCTTTTGTGATAATATATCATCATCCTTCATCTGAAGAGCAGGCGACTAGACGTTTTCTCTATGTACGTAGGTCTTCAGCAAGAGTGATTATCTGTCACAGTCGTTCTTGAATCAAGCTTTCATTGTCCACTATTACGTGTTGTATATACATGTAGGTCAAATATGATGTACATTGACGACCAGGTCTTCTTTGGGCGACCAGGTCGTGCAAGCCTAACCTTCGGCAATTAGTATATGTAGGTGGCATACATTGCTCTTCATCAAGGATTTTCAGCTGTCGGCACTTTACACGGTGGATAAAGGCTCTGTAAGTTGCAGGGGCGGACTGGGACCTGAAAGCGGCCGTGGCAAAATTATTAAAGCGGCCCTTTTTGACCATATGAAGTATGTCGTCCCGGTAGTAAATTTTCGTAAAAGGTTGCCCCAATTTTTTTCCCAGTCAGTCACCTCGTGAATTTTACGTAAGTGGGGGTAGGGTCAAAAAAAATCGCACGGTCACAAAATTTCGCACAGTCACAAATTTTCGCACGGTAACCGGCCCTGAGAGGCCCAAAACCAAGCGGCACATGTGGCAATCGCCACAACGCCACAGTGGCCAGTCCGCCCCTGGTAAGTTGGCCATGTCATAAATTGTGGTTTGGAGCATGATCCGTGCGTTATTTAACACTTTCCACGCGGCAGGCGTCTGCAGACGACATTCCAACATTTCACAAAATGTTAAAAATGACATATTGCATTGAATTTCAATACCCTCTTTGGAATCACCATGAGAAAAGCATTGAAAGAAATACAAACAAGCCTAGTCTTGGTTATCCTTGAGGTAAACTTTGAAAATTGGGAGAGGTTACTGAAAAATCTGCTTTGTATATATGGCAAAACTAATAGCCGCGTGGAAAGTGTTAAGGATTATCCTGTAGCAAGAGATAGCAGAGGCATTAATATTGCATTCCATATCTTGAGATTCACAGCCATGCAGCAAACGTGTCACACGTGTTGAATAGTTTCACTTTTGTTGTGATAGCTAGGGCTCCTCTACTGACATTCTAACTTCCCGAATGCACACCATGCTAAGTCCTGCATATTTTAAGGTCACTTGCGCCCGATGCTATAATCAGATAATAGACCCACAGATACCTGAAATATGTGCCATAATAGACCCAAGATACCTGAAATCCGCCACATGGCTGATAGCATACCAATATACCTGGAGTGTTAGGTGAGGACTGCATCAGTTGGCAGTCATCTATACTGTTTTGGATACGTTAATTAATGATGAGGCCAAGGTCTTTTGCTGCTGTAGCAGTATTTGTCAGCTGAGCTCACATAATTGTGGTCTCAAGTAGGCCTAAGGCGAAGTCATCTGCAAAATGTAGGTCGTTTTAGAACAAGGGCAGGATGCCGTCTCAAGGAAAGTAGATGTGTCACAACTCCTCAGTCAAGATCACATGCAGCCTTCTTCAATAATTGTAGTCTTCAAATATTGCAACAAGGAATGAAGCCAGCATGTAATATACCCTGTTGCACTCCAGTGGAGACAGCGGAGACTACTACCACTGGATAGCTTAGTCAGCATGCCATGCGATTTCAGTTTGCCATACACTTTATCAGCGGCTAGAGGATAAACTTTAGCTGTACTGTTTCTACAGACATGCAAAAGACGGCTAATATCTTAAAAGCCTGCAAGAAATTTACGGCAGAGGAAGCTAAGAATGTGGTAAAAAGTATGGCATAACACAATAAAGAAAGTATTTTCTTGTGTAGCTGGAGCACTGATCCGCCCTCGTAATCAAACACATGCCCGGTTATTTTGGCCCGGTCGGGCAAGCTATACGAGTGATCAGCGCTGATTAGCTCTGCTCCGGGGAAACTTATTTAGCCCGTAGTTAGGACTATTTACCCTATCAATCGGTAAAATGCGATAAAAACATCCAACAGCACATTTGTTTGCGTCCATCTTGTGTGTTTTTCAGGCATGTGTGCTTTTTTTTTGCAAAACATATGGGGCCGTATTCTCGTACTAAACACGGTTTTAGCTTAAAATCGTGTCTAACTAAACGCGTGTTTAACTAAAACGCGAGTTTATCTTTTAAACAACGTGTTTAACTAAACACGGTTTTAAACTCGGCGAATCTCGTTCCCAGGGTCGTTGTGCGTTACTGTATAGTATGTATACAGGTATTTATTGTTGTTGTGGCCCTAATAGGTTACAATAGATATCGACTGAATACCTCAAACGCACGTGTATTTTTAATACTACACTATATGCTCGGCAGCTTACAGCGGGCACGGTTGAGTAATCATTCAAGGCATACAGTTCGTGTATTTGTTTAGTTAAACGCGCCTTAAACTACCCCCATACCCATGTTTAAAGTTAGACACTTTTCAGTGAGTTAGACGCGTGTTTAAGTAAAACAAATGTACGAGAATCGCGTTTAGTTAAACGCTGTGTCTAAAGTCAAAGTTAGACGCGTGTTTAGCTTAAAACCGTGTTTAACTACGTACGAGAATACGGGCCATGCACTTTTTTACAAAACTAGGCAGCACAATTAGTCCTCTTTAAAAAATGCAAATTCCCGACCTAATTTACCCATTATGACAATGATCATTAGAGAGCTACTCCTGGGGAACTATTGCAGTAGACTATAAGGGTGATGAAATGGTCCCATCGATCCCATCACATTAATTCATCAACAGTTTATTGGTATCTATGATCAATGATGCGTCTCATGCTCGTAGCAATTTCCGATTAGCTGTCTAATTTCGCTGAACGTTGTTTCTACAGAGCTCTCACCGCTTTTTAGCCGGCTAATCTCTCTACATTATCCTACTTTTAAGGATAATTTGAATGATTATCCGTCTAGGCACCAAACATGAAAGATGACTATCTTTCAGTCTAGGCACCCTCTTGCCTCACTGTGTACTGGCTATCGATGCTTTTGCATATACCGCTTCTCAATCCTCAAGTATGAACTTTTGTTTTCACTCAGAAAATGTATTGACAAAGCTCTGAAACTTGCACTACAAATAATGTCCGATGTATATTCTTTCGTTGTCAAAAATGACTAAATCACAAATACAAACACCTCTGTCCATACTAACATATCATATTTTTACACTGATTTGGGTGACCGTTGTATCCCGGCGTTGTATGGACCCCTGCTCGTTTCCCAACTGTATGGGATCATTACATTTTGGCTGGCCCTTACCATACCAGTTTGTTCCTGTCATTAGAGTACCTCCCGGGTGGTCATGTACGTGCCACCCCAACGGCTTTGACCGGGAAGGCCAGCTCAATTGACTACAGGGCAAAAAACTACAAGCCGTAGATTGGTGAACATTTGTGAAAATTGTTGAAAAGGAGTGATTTTGACCTTTTAGTTCAACCGCCATTTAAAAGGTGTCCATGGAAACCACTCAAAACATTATCATCAACATATAATTACAGATCATAACATTATAAAACAGGTATTTCTGCCCATAAATGTCTATTTTTGATAGTTTCCATGGTAACAAGTAATAAACAAAGCACAACTGGCACAACCAACCCATCTAATATTATCCACCATGTTATAGAGAACATACGTGTGAAATATCGGGGTATAAATGTCAAATATAGTTGATTAAGAGCAATTTTACAGGTATTTTCCCTTGAAAATGTCTGTTTTTGATGGTTTCCATGGTAACAAGCAATAACCAAATTACAAATGGTACAACCAATCCATCTAAAATTAGGCAGCATGTGAGAGAGAACATATTGGTGAAATCCCGGGGTATAAATCTCAAAAATAGTTGATTTAGAACAATTTTACTAAATCTACTATGTTTGAATGGCGGCCATTTTGAAATCCAAGATGGCGGCCGCACCATTGCTCGAAAAACGTGGGTTCCTTGATTTTTGAAATCAGCGCTTAAAAACACTCCTTTAAGCTAATTTTAATTCTGCCTGCCAGTAGTGAACATCTTTTTCACACCCGATTCACTATAATAGTGTTTTACCAGCAACAGATTGGTGAAAATGGTTGGAAAATGAGTGATTTTGACATATATTTCGTCAAACCGCCATTGAAAAAGTTTCCATGGATACCACTCAAAATTGAAATGCAAATTTCTCATCCAAATTATGTATAATTGCAGATGATACTAAAAGCAATTTCATGATGAATAGATGACAAAAACATCCAAATAAGAGTGGTTTTAGAGGTATTTTTGCTCAAAAATGTCTATTTTTGATGGTTTCCATGGTAACAAGTAATAAACAAAGTACAACTGGCACAACCTATTCACCTAAAATTATGCACCGTGTTATAGAGAACATATTGGTGAAATTTCATGGTATGAATCTCAAAAATATTTTATTTAGAGCAATTTTACTAAATCTCCTATATTTGAATGGCGGCCATTTTGAAATCCAAGATGGCCGCCGCACCATTGCTCGAAAAATGTGGGTTCCTGGCTTTTTGAAATCAGTGCATCAAAACACCCCTATATGCCAATTTTCATGCTTCCTGCCAAAAGTGAACATCTTGGCCATTTTTTGTTACATATCCGCTCCACTATACCTGTTTATAGTCAGCGAATAAAATCAGAAGAGCGTACATGCGCATCGTATGCATGTTTGCATGGATTTTTCATGATTTCAAATCATTCCCTCGCGTATGCAAGATCTGCGTGAACACGACAGCGTTGCGCGCCTGTTGTTTTAGACTGCAGTGCGTCGCCATACTACGTTAAACACAACAGAGGTGTAGCAAGGTACCAAAAAGTGGGGCGACCGTACTCAATTCCCCCGACGTACCTACAAAAAAATAGTAAAACTAAAAGGTAATACCATTTTTTTGCAGTCATCTCGTGAATTTCACGAAGTGTGTGTGTGTGTGGGGGGGGGGGGGGGGGGGGGGGATAGTGTCAACAAATAATCGCACGGTCACCGCAGAATTGGTATTGGTGCGATTTGGTGTGTACTTTTGACCAATATTTTATTGGAAAAGCAATAACTTTCCCCTGTTTCTTCTCTTTTTTTTCCTCTTCTTCTTTTTTTCTTTCTTTGCAGAAAAGTGGGGCGGCTATGACCCCGGTTGCGATGCGCCTGAAACACAAGCACTTGATAACGACGCTCTGATCATCAATTTTTGTTTTGATTATAATACATGTATTACAGAATTGTATGTAGTTCTGTCAGGTCCAAATTGGCGTACCTGTTTACAGCAGCGAATGAAATCAGAAGAGCGTAGGCCTACATGCGCAAAGCACTCGCATGGCGCACTATCGTATGCGTGAGGCTTGCATGGCTTACTTTTGTACGCGAGTATTTCTCACCAAATTGGAACTTATCAAACTGTAGTCGTAGGCTGTTATCACAAATTCTTTTCTCAACATTATGCATGTATTACACAACCAATTGGTAACTAGTTGGTCTCTCGTTAGGGTGGAAAGTAAAAGGGGAACCAATGTTTACTATTTTTAGTCTTGAAAAGACTGTAAGGGTGTATGGTACATTGAGTGACTCTGTATAATTGTTGGCTGTTGCCTTTAACTGCTTGCCTTTTTATTTGTACTATATTTATTCGTATATGGGCGATTCCATGAAAATGTGACGGAGCAAAAAAACTAAAAAATGCTCCAAAAGATTTAATTTTACATTCATGTTGTGCAAAGCCTATGCAAACGTTCAGGAAAAAAATATTGCAACCATTGACCGTTGTAAACTATGATTTGTTCAAACTTTTCTTACTTCCAAAACGGTAACACGTGTTACCGAAGCAACACCTTTTTGAAAATATTTCCTAATTGATTTGATTTTAATTGATGCCACTTATAATTTTAATCCTACTATAGTTAGGCCCTATTTAAAAATAGTAAACAATTTGATAAATTCATAACCACCACTCCACTATAAGCCATCAAAATGTCGTAACGCGTGTTACCGAACTCATATTCAGTAAAACGTGCTAAAAGCTTAATTTTTTTAGAGTTAGTTATCACTATTTATGGTTTATATATGTTAGTTCCATTGTCAAAGTCAAACTTAATTTTAATTTAGAAATTAAATAAATAATATAAAGCTAGTAAATTATGGATGGACAAAATGTAACGCGTGTTACCGTAACACGTGTTACCGACTATTTTGCAATTTACAAAAAAGTGAGAACTTAAATTCTTGTTATTATTCTAGTATTATAAACCTTGGGTAGGAACTTGCTCACAGTAGTGACCAATTGATTGCAGGTAGGTTAGTTTAAATACACAAGCAAAACAAAGTTGGGATTTTTTTTAGTGCGTCTTTTTTCGTAACGCGTGTTACCGATATTCAGAGCGGTCTTACATTAACATGAGCTGATATTTCATATTGGTGTTAGCATGAGGATTTAGCCTTTAGTCTTGGGTATTACAATACAAAAGATGTAAACTTCATTCACACTACTTTTACAGTTATAGAGGGGAGAATAAAGAATGGCGCCCTAAAATGTAACGCGTGTTACCGTGGAATCGCCCATATATATATCTAATTGGTGTCATTTGTATGTATTTAATTGTTTTTATTGTAAGATTGTATGCAATTCAGCCTTTGGCTGCTATGTACATTTGTTTAATAAACCTTGAATAATAATAATAAATATAATAAAAAAATCTTTCCTTTTTATATCCCACTCACCTTTGTAGAGACCAAAAGTTATCCTTTAAAAATGTTCTCTATTTATTTATGGCATTCCACTAGCATTTTATTTTACAATTAGCTTAACAGAAAAATGCACATCGTCTGCCATTTTGTAAAGTCATGTAGTAATGATCATGACAGTGTGATCGATTGGAAATTCTGCCGTTCTGCCTATTAGGCTAACATTTTTAATGTCTATGAAATATTTGCACTCACTGTTCTAGAACTACAATCTTGATATGCAAATGTCATAATATACACTAAAAACTAGTTATTGGTTGCAATCTAGACACTGTCTAAGTTGGATGGTTCGAATCCATCACTAGTTGACAGTTCATTGTTGACTTGCATATTATTCTTGTAACTTATAAAGTCATTTTCTAGACCAACATGTTTCAAGTTTTATTATTTATTTCAAACTCAGAGCACAATTCAGTCAAATACAATACAAACAAGAGCTCAGTGGCGTACCGACCGGGGAACAGGGGGGGCAAGTTGCCCCCCCCCCCCCCCCCCCCCCCCCCCCCCCTGGCTCCAAATACCGGGACGCTAAATTCCCAAGACCGGGTCGCTAAATTTGCATAAGGAAAAAAAATAGGGCTTAAAACACTGAGGAATTGGCATTATTTGGTGCACTGTTGTGCTTTTTTTAGTCCAACATTTTGTGACCTTGCGAAATTTTGTGACTGTGCGAAATTTTGTGACTTTGCGAAATTTTGTGACTGTGCGAAATTTTGTGACTGTGCGAAATTTTGTGACTGTGCGAAATTTTGTGACTGTGCGATATTTTGTGACTGTGCGAAATTTTTTGACCGTGCGAAAATGTTTGACCCTACCCCCCCCCCCCCCCCCCCCCCCCCCCCCCCCCCCCCCCCCCCCCCGGCTCACATGCCGCGGTACGCGCCTGACTTCACGATGCATCGCAGTTTACAAATATATGAAATTGCATTAAAATTTGCTAAGCTTAATCGTCGAAAATGTCCACAACATGCCCAAATACTTCTCATTTGCGCAGTGTTTTAGTATCAAAACAAATCAGTGCATATACACAGACACACAGCGAAGCTGACATGGGATGTGTACAACCAAACTAGCACGATATTCTCCATTATCGTCTCCTCCACAAGAGTAAGATACTTGTTCGTAAACAAATGTATGTACGTGTGTGCACGTGCGAGAATTGCGAGTACTCTACAGTTGGTAAAAGAGATAAATGATTTGCATGTATTATAATAAGTGTTGACCTGTGAAACGGCACAGGGTGACACGAGCCGGTTCAATTTGGCAATAGGGGTGGTACGTTCAAGGCAAATGCACAACAATTAATTTGATTGTTTAATTCTGGAGTTTTCTCTATGTTTTTTTGATAAATATAAATATTGTATATTGTTAATCAGTAATGAACGTTTTATTGATAATATTTAGTTCAAAACTCTGTTTGATATGTCAATTTATATAGTTTATTGTGTGCGTTTAACCTCCTTGAAAAGTTATACGATCTCGCTTTGAGTGGCCTCATACGACTTGCGCTGTTGCGCATGTGCTTGGGAAAAGTTAAGGTAAAAGTTACTCTTGTGAACGGCTCTTTTCAGAGCCATCAATTCTTTCACAAGTAGGAAAGGGCAACCTACGTGTTCAGTGGAAGCGGCAATCCATCTGAACGGCTCTTTTCAGAGCCACCAATTCTTTCACAAGTAGGAAAGGGCACCTACTCTCAAATCATCGGGCAAGGGGCAGCCCAAATGATGATAACAAGAGAAGTGGCAATCTCTATGTTTTGTGCAATATTATAATAATTTGGTCCTGAAGAAGTCAGAGCTAATCCTGACGAAAGCTCGACAGATTAAAACTCGTCCGACGGCGAACCCGTTAAACTTTTAACTTATATAATGCAGTAATCCCCAGTAAACAGTCACACTTACTGCATAACCTTCACAATGTCAAAATGTGTATAGAAACAGGAGACCGAGGAGAGTAGCAACTATCATTCACATGCGGCATGATACAGTAATCATAATTAGGGAATTTATCATTATTTCATGGACTCCCAAAAATTCTGTTTGGACTCCATAATTCTGAGAATTGCCAGGATATGGGGTCCAACTGGACCACATAATTGAACGTGTTAAAAGAAATAGTTTTATTAGGCTCTTAAACAAACACATAACAAGCATATTACTAACCCTACTGTTACAATTATAGTCCCAAAAGTGTCTATAATTTTATTCATATGTTTACATATCAAAACAAACCATAACAAAAACACTTTGGGATCGAAAACGCCTGTCTAATTATTCAGGACCACAAGGGAATAATTGTACGATACCATGGTTACAGCTCGTGTTATCTCGCTCAAACTTGACGTATTATTATCAAAATAATTCTGCGAGTAAAACAGAGTTTTCATAAACATTTCCCATCTTTCTCTTGAATTACTGAACAAAAACTAGGGATGTTTGTTCTTATTGTAATGCATTTCTTATGGTGGTTCCAGATAAGGTTATGAAATTTGACATATTTGAAACATTCTGTGACATTTTGGAATTGTCGTCTGCAGACGACTGCCGCGTGGAAAGTGTCAATAGAATAAATTCACTCTAAAGTGATACTGATTGAAATATGGAAGGCCTACTAGAAACTGTATGGTGTATAATAAGCCCAAGGTATTAAAAAGCTTAAAAATTGGCCGAAACATTCCCAAATTTCATGACGTATTCTAAAGTAACTAAATCATACCGGTTGTCAAGTAGCTTATGGGGGCACAGCACTAAATAAACCGCCCATTGGATTACATGTAAATTAGGGCTAAAAGAATCGCTATTCTGGGCCCTTAGTAACCATTTTTGGAATGTCTCGAATGCTTTATTCTAATAAACAAACAATAAAATTTCATAAAATTATCAAGAAGTGTTACACCTTCGAATACGATTTTACGATACGATCATTTAAACAGCGCCACCACTATTTTCAGCCCGGACGCTCGCCTTCTAACCGCCTCCGATCATGTGTGTTCATCCACGTGATAAATTTTCGATACAATCGAAAATCAATATTTTGCAATATCCTGATAAAAGAACAAGAGATTATCTTTCATTTTAATTATGAAATGCTACCCTCGCGCCAAACTGATTCCCAAAGGACCCCATTAATCACAAAATCGTTTTTTGTTTTTGCCGGAACTTACTACCATTACACAAAACGAGGAGCGATTTAGTGCTGTGCGCCCTTATAACACACAATAAAAAAATAAAAACTTTTTTTTGGTTGCATTTTTGTAATTTAGGACCACAATTCTTTTCTTTTTTTACGGTGTGCAACATACAAATAATGTTATACCAACATATTACATTTTAAAGCTAACATGATAGCGTAAAATTGTATAAAGACAATAAAACAAATCAATATGACGTGTTCACAAGACACAATAAAAAAAACCTAGACAAGACGAGACGAGACAAAAACGACGCGAGACGAGACGAGACGAGACGAGACAAGACTATAGAAGACAGACATGTGAGAGAGAGAGAGATATTTACAACCTTATGCAACCAACATATAGAAATAGCTTCTATCATCTTTAATTTTTGAGTCAATAATATGTTTTAATCTTTCAATATCGGGTTTGCTCTTTGGACACCGATTTTGGAACAAATAATACTTAGTACAGTATAACACATAATTTATCACTACAAATCTAGAGTGGGTTGAAAAACCTAAAAATACATCTTTACGTTCAACCTTTATGCTTTTCAATATATCATTTATCCATAATTTAATATTTTGCCAAAAACTCTTTATAATTGGGCATAGCCAAAACATTTATGCAATATTTTCTGTCTCTAAACACAAATGGCGATTGTCATCATCAATAATTTTTACAGATTTTAGAAAGGAATTACTTGGAATAATACGATGTAGCAGTAAAAATTGGACATATCTCATTTTTTCTTCAATAGTTATATTTTCACAATTGATTTTATTTGGGAGTTCCAGTAAACGCTCGTAATTTAGCTGGGTTTTAATCCTTTTTCACAGTATCCTCATGTTCAATACAAAAATTAATAGCGTAGATCACTTTTCTTCATAATATTACTAGTACAATACAGACGATAATGAGCATTGTCTCCAGACCGTAGAATTAAATACCAATACAAGTAAATTTGCAGTAGCATGCATATTGCTGGCATAGCGAATTTATAAACAATGTACATGCGCATGCGCCAGAAAGTAAATGTCTACCGCTGGATACAGACTAGATTAATGTAGATTGTATCTACGTGAATCCTTATTAAACTAGATGGCGCGGTTCTCGGCTTACGCAATCTGTGGTTTGCGTTTGTTAAATGACATATTAGGATCCTATCGGAACCGTATACGACGTGCGAGATAAGTTGGATAGTTTCGTTCGGCTTGATTAGTGCTCTCATAATATGAAAAGTCAGATTTCAATCGCAACCATACTTGGTAACAATAATCTTTGGGTAAAGGGGACTATGCTCATATGGTGTATACAGATTGATCTCTAAAGACAACTACGTGACCTTTGACCCCATTTTGCCAACAATTTAAATTGCACTTATTGCTGCTGTTTTGGGCTCTCGTCTAAACTCAGACTTCAAAATCAGCCAATATTGGTAACAATATTCTTTAGCTAAGGGGGCTTGAGGTGCTCATGGTGTGTAAACATCTTGACCTCCAATGACCCCTATATGACCTTTGATCCCTTTCTCTAAATTATACAGCTTTCTCCATTCTAGACACCTGTCTTTATATTATACGTGTACTTTCTCCATTTTAGACCCTTTTCTTTATAAATTACACACCTTTCTCCAATCTAGACAACGTTCTTTAAAAATGCACACATTTACCACAAATGCTCCCTACATGACCTTTGACCCCTTTCTCTAAAGTATACACCTTTCTCCATTCTAGACCCCTTTCTCTATATTATACACCTCTCTACACTTTAGATCCCTTTCTGTAAATTACACACCTTTCTTTATTCCATTGACCCCTTTCTCTTGTTTTTATATAATTATACCTTTTTATAGATTTTAGACTGTTCAATCTGAGTTATCTAGCTTGTACTTGATGACTGATCACTGATGCAGTACTTATTTTCGTAAATATAATGCTGTTTTATGCCTCTTATTTCATTGAATAGTTTGATCAATCATTTCGTTACTTTTCGTCCAAAAATAAAAAGGTTAACATCATAAACTTCATATTACCTTAACCAACTATACATTCAACTATAAATGTGTTTCCATGCTCACCAGAATATAACTCTCAAATCTGCTGAAAGAGTGGTTATGATTGGCTCGAACAGAATTCGACCCAGAGCAGACTCAGGAATGATCCCACAATACATTGCAAGCCAGCAAAACACGCCAAAACACAAGTTTTTCAACATATTTTTGACCGCATGATACCCGCAGCATTGGATATCAATCTAACACAGCACATATCAATTTTGTGGGTCTCCAATTGCCTTACTTTTTCGGAAAAGGGGTCGGGACTGAAAAAAATAGAAGGTTGTAACAGACAAATCACTACAACACTCGCTGCTTTCTATGCGGAGCAGATTTTACCAGATTTAGGCAAACGAATCCAATATACTCGTGATTGCGTTCACACGTCGTATAATAAATGTTATTACAGGGTCTTTTGCTGATAAGTATACTACATTGTATTGTTAATTGTTTCAGATTAAAAATAGTGCGTATTCCACGAGTTATTAACTTACTAACATGACTAATGTTCTGTTTTGTACATTATAACTCTTTACCTTTAGCCCTATCAATATTATGTTTAGATGCTTTGCTTGATATACATTTCCACTTATATAGAGAACTTTTAATGATACCATAATATGATACAAAGTCAATACATTTAGCATATTTACAGCACAATTTTGAATAAGATATGAAAGAACCTTCGTCGTCTAATACATCTTTCACTCTTTTTGATACCTACCTGCTTTAAAAGCTATTGTATGAAATGAATTATTGAATGGACAGGTTATCATTGTGTTATTCCACAGTGGCATATTACAAATATCATCCAGCTGTAAATCTTTTTTATCGCAATCTTTAAACTTCTGCCAACATTAAATAGTATATTTATATAATTTAGGACAATATTTCGGATATGAATCCTCTTTCATATTTGTTCGCAATATATAATCAAGACCTCCCAACTTATTAAAGTAATAATTTGGTATATCTTTCCACAGTGCATTTTCATCGCTTATGAAATGCTTCAACCACATTATTTTCAAAGCTATATCGATATTAGACACATCATATCGACTCCCCCTTTTTCTTTTTGTGCAATCGTAACAGAACGTTTGATTTTATCTGGGTTTTCTTTCCAGATAATAACATACTTGATTCTTTTGTTTGGTTTGAATTTTCTATAAAATCATCAATTAATCTAATGTTTTCACCAATATATCGACTTTTGACAAAATGCTGTTTGATGTTCACCAATAATACTGGACACAATGTGGTCAATCCTTTTTATAGCAATGCTGTTTGTGCCTATTTAATCACCAATGTTCAACAAAGATATGGGACGCCAATTTTGTATCAGTTTTGGATTTTTGCCAGGTTTTGGAATTAATGATATGATTGCTTGTTTTTTAGATACCCAAATTTCAGTGATTGAACCAACAAAGCCCCAAGATCGTCCCAGAAATGAAGATTGGTTGATAAACCATCATTTCCAGGTGATTTGTTTGGTGTCATGTTCTTTAAGACTTCATAACATTCTTTCTGAATAAATTCATCAGGTTTGCAAGAATAGATAATTGAGATCAGTGATCAGTGGGTCTGATGAATTTATTCAGAAATATACGTGAAAACTACGGACATGATACCATCAAAAATGTACGTGATCTAGAAAATATCGGGGAAAAGATCGTCCGACATCGCAATCATCTTGTGTTTGCTCTCCGGTGCAAGGATTTAAGCAAACTCCGCGCAGCCTAGTTTTAGTTTAGTTTAGTTTTTATTTGGCATCACAACAAATACAAATAACAAATCACACGAGTATAAAATTATAATCACATTCAATAAATAACGCATATCACAATGCCATCCCAAACTGGAACGGCAAACACCACAACACCAAAAGTTGCAAGGCCAGGATAGCCCATAAAAGCCAGCTACATGTGCAGGCTTATTTCCAATGGGGTCCCAAAACAACACAACAAGAGGGCCATGGACGTGGAGAAACATAAACAAAATGACATTGGACACATTGGACAATAAGCCTACACACGTATAAAATCAGCAGATTCCTGCTTCAGAGCGCAATCAGCCAGGTGTTTTTTCACAGCCTTTTTAAATTCCATCTTCCTGCGTATGGTCTGGATATGTGGTGGCAGGGCGTTCCAGTCTAAGATGGCATTGTAGTAAAATGACTTGGAAGCAATTCCTTTAACTCTAGGGACAATAAAATTGAAATTGCTTGAACTAGTTCGGTGGGAATGAGCACTCATGGTTCTTATGAAATTGTGAGCAAGGTAAGGAGCACCAATGCCATTAAAGATATTAAAAACGTGGTGAAGTCTTAACTGTTTTGCACGGTCCTGCGTATTTAGGAGTCTAAGTAAGTTACGGTTAAATTGATCAATGTGAATCCTTGGAGACAATTTCAAAATGAAGCGAACTATTTTGTTTTGGGTGACTTGTAATTTGTGTCTGGCCCTGGTATTGATACCAGCAAACCATGCGGAACAGCAATAGTCAAGGTGACATTGGATGAGAGCTGCACTCAGATTTTTACGCAAGGTTTGGTTAAGGTAACTAGAATGTCTATAAAGAAATTTGATACGACCAACAACTTTCTTGACAAGATCGTCCACTAATTTGTCTCCAGAGACTGTTTGATCAATTGTTACTCCAAGGTAGTTGATGCAATCTTGGGAGGGGATGACTTTCCCATTATAATTGATGTTAAAATCAGTTGCACGTTTTAAATTTGCATGAGAACCAAACAAGATGAATTCAGTCTTACCAACATGTAGAGACAGTTGATTGTCAATAAGCCAATGATTACAAGATTCCAAATCTTTACTGAGTTCTTGGGAAACAACACTGGGGTCTTTGTCCGAAACAAGGATGACACTGTCATCAGCGTACAATAATAACTTATTGCGAACAGAGCACACCATATCGTTACTGTAACAGAGGTACAGCAGGGGACCCAGTAAACTACCTTGTGGAACTCCACAAGTAATTTTCTGAAAATCAGATGAAATGCCATCAGCCGAGACAAGTTGTTGTCTGTTTGACAGATATGATTTAAACCAACCAGGGTTGATTCCCATGAACTCAAGTTTGGTACACAAAATATCATGGTTAACGCTGTCAAAAGCCTTTTGTATATCTAGCAACAGCATGCCCACATAATTACCTTCAGAAAGTTGAGATCTTATGTAATCGGTCAGATGAATGAGACATGTTTCTGTAGAGAATCCAGGGCGAAAACCAGATTAGTATTTGTATAAAATTTGCTTTTCTCTAAGGTAACTATCAATCTGGGTGAAGATGCATTTTTCAAGAATTTTAGACATGCAACTTAGGATACTCACTGGTCTGTAATTGCCCACATCCAACCTACTTTTCTTTTTGAAAAGGGGGATAATTTTGGCGCATTTCAAGTCGTCCGGCACAGTCATGGTGACAATGGATAGGTTAATGATATGGGTGATGACTGGGGCCAGTTGGGGGGCCCCATCCTTCAAAAATGTTGGTGCCAACCCATCAAGACCAGCACCTTTATGAGGATCAAGCTTTGATAATGCATTGAGTACAAAATCTTCATTTACAGCCTCAAGATCGAACTCATTGGGCATCACACCTTTATCCAAATATAATTGTTTAAAAGTCACCGAGTCTGTGCAGAATTCTTTGAGTGATGTGGGTAGCTTGCTAACCAAGGTTGAGGCAATATTTGTAAAAAAGGTGTTTATGTGATTACAAACTGATAAGGTGTCATAACACAATGAACCGTTGATATTCAAGACAATTTTCCCTTTACCTTTGGATTTGTTGTTATAACCAAGTTGTTTTAGATGTTCCCAGAGCTTCCTTGGATTATCCATGCTATCCTCGAGTTTAGATTTAAAGAATGATGCCTTAGCTTTCTTAATATCTCTCTGGACTTCATTGCGCAATGCAGTGAAGTCCTGATAAGTAAAATCGCTACTACCTTTGAGAATCTTCCTCCTGATTTTATCGCGATTCTTAATCTTCTCGAGAATAGCCGTGGTCATCCAGGGCTCTGTGCGTGTTTTGATACGCACATCCCGTTCAGGTGCAATTTGGTTTAAAACATTTGTCAAAATGGTTTACAACTGAAGTGCCCAATTGAAACAGCCAACGCCCGTGATATTGTGAAAAAGGCTCAACAACAACTTATTCGCGAAAGGATTCGAGTAACTAACAACCAAATCGATGGATTTAAACGCAAAAAATCGCTGATTGAAAATAATTTGGATTCGCGGCTATCGGAAGATTAGTCCAAACAGGTGACCGATCATGTGACTCGTAAAGCGGAAAGCGAATTCCAGAAATCAAAATGGCGACAACAACAAAAACTCGAGCGTTTACAATCGAAATTTTCGCGAAGAAATACAGCCGACAATCCGGAGCTAAGCGGAGAACAGTTAAAAAAATGGGTGGTGAACCTATCTAAGCATGAACTGACGGAACCGCAGACCAGTGTGCTCGCCAAGGGTCTCAATTTCTCTCCATCTCCCAGCAAAATCCCCTACGATGATTACATCGTGGCTACTGAGTTGGCGTGCAAGAAATTACCCAGCAATGAAGCAACCGTGTTACGCTCAGAAATGGCTCAAGTTTTGCGTTCTTCAAAACCTCCTAAGTCGAACATTTCTAAAGCAGAGAGGAAGGCTATTCATGAACTAAAGAAGGAAAAGGATATCCTTATACTTCCGGCCGACAAAGGTAAATCTACTGTGTTAATGAATGTAGACGAATACGAGCAAAAGTTGAACAACATGCTTAGCGATGAGAAAACTTACGAGGTGCTCAAATCTGATCCTACTGCTAAATACAAAAGAGAGCTAGTGTCGATACTAACTAAACTCAAGAACAACAACAAAATCACTAGATCGCAATACGACCTCTTGTATCCCACGGCGGAGAATATACCGAGAATTTATGGCACCCCTAAAATGCACAAAGTAGGCAACAAAGTCAGACCTATTGTGGACTACACCGGGTCAATATCCTACCAAACGTCCCGTGCCCTCGCAGACATCTTAGCCCCGCTGATTGGAACTACAGAGCATCATGTGTTGAACTCTAAAGATTTAGCAGACACCCTTTCTGAAGTGATGATAGAGGATGATGACATCTTCAATTCTCATGACGTCATCTCTTTATTTACAAACGTCCCAGTGGATAAAGCGCTCCAATCCAAGTGATCCGGACCATACTTCAAAAAGACACAGAACTTCACAAAAGGACGCTACTACACGTGGATGACATCATGGAACTCCTTCAGTTTGTCATGACTACAACTTACTTCCTATTCCGAGGTAAAATCTACAACCAACGTTTTGGCACAGCCATGGGATCTCCAGTATCGCCTATCATCGCGAATTTTTACATGGAATTTCTAGAACAGAAAGCCATCGCCACAGCACCGTTGGAAGCCAAACCCAAACTATGGCGCCGTTATGTAGACGACATCTTGGAGATCATCAAATCTGATCAAGTTGACAAACTGACGGAACACTTGAACATCACTGACCCCACCGGCAGTATACAGTTCACTCATGAACAAGAGATCGAGGGTAAAATACCATTCCTGGATACCCTCATCGTCAGAAAGCCGGACGGGAGTGTCAAACTACTCATCTACAGGAAGGCTACACACACAGATCAGTATCTCAATTTCAAATCGCACCATCCCATTCACCACAAATTAAGAGTTATACGGACACTATTCGACCGAATGAATACTATCATTACAGAGGAGGAAGACATCAAGGCAGAAGAAGACAAGATCAAGAGTGCTCTGACCCTTTGCGGATATCCCGAATGGTCTTTCAAGAAGGTCAAGGACCAAGCAGCCAACAAACTGGCCAAAAAGACTGCCAAAAAGAAAGACCCTGACCAAAAGTCCAGAGGTATGGTCGTCATCCCCTACGTACAGGGCCTATCTGAACGGTCAACTAGGATCTTCCGCAAACACGGCATAGCTACAGCGATGCGACCTAACACCACTCTCCGGAAGATGTTGGTGCATCCCAAGGACAAACGGGACCCCGGTGTTTCCACGGACTGCGTCTATGAAATACCGTGCATCAATTGCAAACAATCTTTATACATCGGAGAAACCGGACGCCGTTTTAGCACCCGTATGAAAGAGCACCAGAAAGAGACGGAGAAAATTACCTCCGAGAAGAAGAACTTCACACGTCAGAATAGGAAGCAGTCAGAGACAGAATACAGCAAGTCAGCTATCGCTGACCACGCAGTACAAAAGAACCATGTCATTGACTGGCCTAATGCCAAAATCCTTTGTAAGGAGGATAAACCACAAACGCGACGCGTCCGCGAAGCCATTTGGATTCGAAGGAAGGCACCCGACACTATGAACAGAGACGACGGGGCCCATTTTCTAAGTCATGTCTACGACCCACTGATCACCGTAACAGCGCCCTCAACCGGAAGCAGTACGGATCAGAAGAGGTTATTCTGAGGAAGTGTGTAGACCACAACACACGAAACTGTCAATCGTGAGTAAATTTCTGGTTTTGAAAAATGAAAATCTCAATTATTTTTCATAACATTCTGTTAGCGAAAGTTCATTTTCACATGATATTTGTTGGTCACTTGAGAGTTGAGGGATATCAACCAACACTGGATAATTAAGTTTCAATATCTTCTTCACTATTTACATCACTTTTGCTTGTGTACAAATCTGAATAAAATGTTGTTACATGATCGAGAACATCCTTAAAATTGTGTACTAATACATCATCATCTAAAAGATCTTCTATACATTTCTTAGCTACATTGCGTTTTTCTAATTAAAAAAATATGTTGAGCTTCTTTCACCTTCCTGGTGATATCGTTCTCTTGGTCGAACAATACACCCGTTATATTGGAATATTTCCTCTAAGCTAGATTTTGCTTGTTATCCCGCTTTAACATGTTAACTGGACGTATATATGATTAAAATAACTCTGCGAGTGATGAGAATTTGATATTTCCCTAAAACCCTTGTGAGTGTCATGGAGCGAGCTCTAATGCTGAAACCCGCTCGAGTTTCGAAATGTAAGTGATCCGATATGGGCCTCTCTAGGGATAGACCAACTTACAATAATTATCGACCTAGCGTACTAATTCATAGTTTTGCAGGATTTGTCTTTTTTTGTCAAATTAGTTTGAATTTACACACTTTAAAATAAAATATGATCATTAATGGAAAAAATTCAAATTAAAGTGATAGGATAATTGCTAAGTATGGAAGGTAATAACGTATATGGTGTAAGCCCAATCGTGCTGTTAATTAACATGAAATATAAATGTACTAAGAAAACAATAAACAATAAAAACCTAAATTTGTGGCTGAAACATTTCCGAATTCCAGGACGTATTTTAAAACAAATGAACCAGTCATTGTTCCATCAAATCGGTTGAATTACTTTTCAGCATATCTTTGTAATGAGATGTGTTTTAAAAACCGATTTTGCAATTGTATTCACTTTTTGGGGGATATCTAATAATTATTGTAATGATATGAAAGTGAATCCAGAGCTCCTATAAGATAAGTTGAGAGTGGGAGCGGGCTGCACATCAGGACCGCCGTTTTCCGTCAAATCGGCTGGAGTGGATTCCAACTTATTTCTCTTGAAAACCCCTGGTTGGAGAACTTTGATTATTATTTCAATATCTGTCGATTCGAAGGTTTTCAAAAATATAGGCCTAAACATGACTTTGTACATGGTGTCTGACCATGATGACCATTGGCTGAAGGCAATGGCTTAGAAGAAGGTCCATTTAAGTAGGACAGATCGCGAAAATAAACACCAAGATAGCTATAGAAACACTTAAGTTGACGTAATTCGAGTTTCATATAGCACGTTGCTCCTCTCGGGTGGGTTATTGCTATTAATTTGCCCCAGGGCAATATTGTCAGGCTGAGCATGGAATATAACGCCATCTTCTTCAATAGTATTGTAGTGGTGATTGAACATTTCTTGCTGATTACCGGTAACTTCTACCTGCTGTCCTCCCGGTTGTGTTGTGATAAAGTCGTCATATGCCTGGATGCCTTCAGCATTGTCGTCTCGCTTTTTAAGTTGTCTCTGCAGTTTAATCACAATGGATATCAGTACGCCAATAATAACTAGGGAGAGACCTACTACGGCAATAGATATGGGTAATCAAGGTTAGGAGTTTGTGTGTCCATGGGTGGTAACATGCGGCTAGGAGCTGTAGTTACCATGGGTGGTAATATACGGTGAGAAGTTGTAGTGTCCATGCGGTTATGAGTTGTAGTTGCCGTGGGTAACATGAAGTAAGGAGTTGCAGTATTTTCGGGTAACATGGGGTTAAGAGTTGGAGTATCAGTACCGCTGTCATGATCAGCAACGACGCTCAGATAATACATGAGTTGGTCAGAACCGGCAGCATTTGTCACTGTGCATGTATAGTTGCCAGAATCTGATACCGTAACATTCCTAATTGTAAGGGATCCGTTTGAATGTGTCCTATAGGTCGAGGAAATATTCACCTGTCTATCAATGTCATCAGTTGTCAACCATGAAATGGAAGGTGACTGATCTCCAATGACAAGGCAAACCAGTTCAACAAATACCCCTGAGGTAACCGTTAAGTGTATCTTTACTACGTTAGTTCGGATTATGGGGGGACACAACAGATTTCGGGGCTGGATATTGATTACGAATTTTGAAGCATGAACCGAAGGGGTCTTACAAAGAATTGATCCTGATTCTGTTGTTATAAACGTTGCGTTCAACAATAAGTATTGTAGCCACCGAATATTACAGTCGCAATGCCAGGGGTTGTCGCCAACTTGAATAACGATTTCCCGCGTAAGGGGAGGGAATACGCCCTCTGGCAGGGTTGTTAGCTTATTGCCGTTAATATGTAGACGCTGTAAATTTGTAAGTCCAACAAAGGAATCATTTGCGATGTATGAGATGTCATTGTAATATAAGAACAGGACTTGTAAGCTCCGAAGCTCACGGAAGACGCCTGATTGTAAGTTGCTAATCACATTATATCCTAGACTAAGATATTCCAGATTGATAAGTCCATCAAAGGATCCAGTGGCGACGTTTGCGATGTTGCCTTCGGGCAGGGACAGTATTGTTAAGCTCCGAAGCTCACGGAAGATGTCTGATTGTATGTTGCTAATCACAGTACCTGTCATATTAAGGTATTTAAGATTGGTAAGTCTATCAAAGGTTCCGTTGGCGATGTATGAGATGTTTATTCCGGTCAGGGACAGCGTTGTTAAGCTCCGGAGCTCACGAAATACGTCTGATTGCAAGTTGCTAATTACATTATTTCGCAGCTTAAGGGCTTTCAGATGAGTAAGTGTGTCAAAGGTTCCAGTTGAGATGTATGAGATGTCGTTGAAAGACAGTAGCAGGACTGTTAAGCTCCGAAGCTCACGGAAGACCCCTGAGGGTATGTTGCTAATCACATTATTGTCCAGACTAAGGTATGTCAGATGAGTTAGTACATCAAAGGTTCCATTTGCGATGTATGTTATGTTGTTGTGAGACAGCCCCAGCCCTTGTAAGTACCGCAGTTCACGGAAGATGCCTGAATCTATGTTGCTAATCACATTATTATACAAATGAAGTATTCTGAGAGTGTACAGTCCATCAAATGATCCATTTGCGATGAACGAGATAGCATTGTTCTCCAAGTGCAAAGTCCAGGAATTCTCAGGGATATTTTGCGGTATTGATGTCAGTTGTCTATCATTACAATACACATCTGATTGTGGTGACGGACATGAACATTCCGATGGACACGATAAAACCAAAGAGACATTCATCATCACCAGTATTGTTATCACGGTTGTATATGCCATGGTTAGGATACGGGCGCCGCGCAGGTGGTAGTAATCTGGAATAATAAAAAGCACACACTCACAGATTCGTTGAAAATTCACTCAAAAAAGAAGACATCCAGCTTATACCTGGTGCAAATTCACACTTTTTAATACCCACTTGAGACCAAGATTCTCTAGTAATTTTGTTGTATTAGTCCCTCAGATAATGGACCTAGACAGGTTAAGAATCTGATGGGGGTCAGTCGTGTCTGCAATGTTGTGCTGAATCCGTATGTCGACGCCTGCGGACAAGCCACAATTGCGGACTAGGCACTGAAAATTGATTTTTATAAAAAAGTATGGTTTTTGTTACCATATCAATACCCCAATGTCGTATTTTCGATATAAATATGTAATGTACAAGCTATAGTAATCACCATTTTGGTACCTATAGCTAAAGGTTCCACAATGTTTTACCTAAATAAGATCACAAACGTGTAAATCAATTGTATGCCCCAACTCAAATATGAATTTGATATGAGGTGGCAAGTAAAAAATAATTACAAATTAGAAATACATCACAAACACTACAATGTCCATATTCATGCTTATGACAAAAAATGACACCAAAAAGCACCCACAATCAACTCAAAAACGCCCTCAATCACCCAGAAGTAAGACCAACTATTACTTTTACGTAATCGGTCATTTCGTCGTAATTACTTAACCGAATCAAACGCGGTTTTACTTCAAAATGTAGCCAACTAATTTGCCTTTATGGCGTTTCAATTTTTCTATTGTAACTTTAATTTGGATCACCTAATGAAGCGTTGCATTTCGTTTTGAGACGCCCTGTATATTTAACTTTACTTTATTCCGTAATTGAATATAGACGTGTGTTCAGTCTCATAAAGACTTTGTTATTTTGAAGGAGACTAGGTTGATTGATTTACAAAACGTTTAAAATATTGAACAATATTTATAGGCCCCCCAAAAAAGAGTTTGCTTGTCCTCGTCCGACCGACCGTCTCCTATGGTCCGACCGTGACATTTTAAACCTTTTTTTTTCTTCTTTTTTTTTGAAGAAAAAAAATCACCTTTTTTCGTTGGTGAAAAAAATAAATATCAGAAAAATGGAAGCAAAACATGTTTTGAAACACCACCTTTTTTTACTGTGTTTTGGGTGTGAATGGAGATTTATTAAGTGTTGTTTGACAAAGTGTTTGCATTGCTGCACTGCAAAAACTCCGGTGTTAAATATGCAACACTGAGCCGGTGTTACGCTCCTGGTGTTAATGTTGGTGTTAGGTCAACACCATAGGAATAACTGATGTAACACTTCTCATGGTGTTAAGTTTCTTGTGTTAAACTTGGTGTAAGAAGAACTCCCATGGGTGTCACTATTCCACACATGCGCACGGGGGTGGGTTATATTGGTTTTGTAACACTTTGGATTGTATATTTATACATTTGATCTAGTGATTCGATCTGCAATATGCACCATTCCATAATTAAATGGCAAGTAAGAACATTAATTCTCAAAAACGTTCAAGTTTTAATAAATTTGAACTGTTGAACAGTGAAATATGTTATTTGCAAGCATTTTATTGTTAAAGTACTTCAACTTATCTAACATTAATATTTTAACACCAGAAGGTGTACATTTTTTAATATTTTAACACCAGAAGGTGTAAATTGTTTAATATTTTAACACCAGAAGGTGTAAAAATTAACATAGGAGGGTAAAATTAACACCATGACAGTGTTAATATAGCAACACCCAAAGGAGTGTTAATTCATCAACACCAAAGACTGGTGTTAATCAACACCAAAAAGTGTGGACCCGCTGGGACACTTCTGTGGTGTTAAAATTAACACCGTCGGTGTTGGTTTTAACACCAGTGTTTTTGCAGTGTGGACAGTGCTAACATAAATAAAACTTGTTTTTAACATTGAGATATTTGTCTTTTGCATATGTATTGTTATTTGTGAGTGTTCATATTGATACTTGATACAGGCTTTAAATTTTTTTTTAAAAATTAAAATTTAGGATAAAGAAAAAATCCGACCGACCGACCGAACTTTTTTTGGCATCTACAATTTGTTTTGGGCCTAAGCATAAAGCTTACGTGCGATCAAGTACATGTACAGCCAGGGAAGAATAATCTTCCTATAAATCTGAAAACGGTGTATGTTTGTTTGTGGGGGTGTGTGTTTGTGTGTTTATTTGTTATCCTTATTTTTCCGTTAGTTGTTATCAAAGTGGCGCATAATTTGCATGAAAGATAGAGGAAATAACGGGAAGGGTGTTAAAGTTTATTTCAGTGAAATTGGTTAACAATTGGCTCCAAAAACAGCAAAAAACCTCTCAGATTTGGCTCATAAATGCCGCTAGAATTGAACAACATTGTGCGTTTCGCGTGCTACAGCGTAATCTTACCGTGATAACGCGTCGCGTGCATGTTTGCGCAAGGGCTGACTGCCGCGGGGCACACGCACTCCTACACATGGCGCAGAAGCCACACGGGAAATGGCTATTATAGGCCAGTGTTGGTAGGGTAAGTACCAGGGGGGGGGGGGGGGGGGGGGGGGGTGTAAAACCACGGGAAATGGTTTAGGATAGGCCTAGGGTTATAATGGTACAAGTAGTGTTTTGCGGGGGTTAATGAAGCAACCTGATTTCTTTACTTTAAGTTGGCATGCCAAACAATCTAAGGGACCGAGGGTTAATGAAGTAGCCACGGGAAATGGTTTAGGAAGGGTTGTGATTATAAATCAAACTGGTTTGGGTGTGTGCATGAAGGGAGGGGGGGGGGGGGGGGCGGTGTGGGTAAAACCACGGGAAATGTTTTAGGATAGGGTGAAGTAGCCGCGGGAAATGGTTAGGGAGGGTTATGATTATAAATCCACCTGGTTGGTGTAGTTGCAGTGGGGTGGGCAATTGTAGGGGGTTTATGTGGTTTTAAAAGTACCGAGGGTTAACTTGATGCGGTTTGGGAGGTAGGGGTTAATAAAGTAGACACGGTAAATGGTTTAGGAGGGATATGGTTATAAATCAACCTGATTGGGGGTAGGGGGGGGGGGGGGGTTGTAGGGGGTTTATAATGCCTTTAGAAGGGATATGGTTATAAATAAACCTGGTTTGGGGGTGATGTAGGGGGTTTATGTGGTTTCAGAGGTAGGTAGTGGTATAACCAGGAGGTTTATGTGGTTTCAGAGGTAGTTGTAGGGGTTTATAATGCCTTTAGGAGGAATATGGTTATCAATCAATCTGGTTGGGGGGGGGGGTTGTTGTAGGGGTTTATGTGGTTTCAGAGGTAGGTAATGTGGGGGGTAAACCACGGGACATGTTTTCGGGTAGGGTTAAGAGTTAATGAAGTAGCCACGGGAAATGGTTAGGAGGGTTATGATTATAAATCCACCTGGTTGGTGTAGTTGCAGTGGGGGGGGGGGGGGGGGTAGTAAATAAAGTAGCCACGGTAAATGGTTAGGAGGGATATGGTTATAAATCAACCTATTAATTGGGGGGGTTGTAGGGGGATTATAATGCCTTTAGGAGGGATATGGTTATAAATCAACCTGGTTGGGGGTTGTAGGGGGTTTATGTGGTTTCAGAGGTAGGTAATGTGGCATAACCATCTAGCGGGGACCCGAGCGTAGCGAGGGTACGCCCCTAGTATCAATAACACAGCATTAGTGTGAATGACGTTCATCATGTTAGTGCGTGTTTTGTGAAGCGCTACAATTTTAAGGAAGTTCCTTGTTATGGCAATGACAGGAACGGCTTTGAAACATTTACAAAGCGCGGCAACCGTGGGATCGGATCTTTGTGCACCACTAGCTACGGTAACAAAAACATTGCATTTCTTTTTGAAATCACTCCCTGATATTTGGGAAAACCCTGACACAACACCCAACCGCGATTTGCTGGTTAAAATGTAAGTAAAGACATCTACAACCCCAAATGAAAATGCAGTATCGCAACTAATGGGTAATTCAAAATATTTGCTTTACTATTACTATTCCAGTTTGTTTATCTAATAGGGGAATATGGAGCAAGTGGTCCGAAATGAAGGATTTTGTAATTGTATGGGCATACTGCTTTCTTTTGAACAGTACGACTTTTGTTGAAACTTGACATATCCTTACCTTCTACAATCCAAAACATCTGGAACTTTAGGGTATTTACACATGTGATATTCTCCAGATCGTTGAAGCCACCTTGAGTGACTGATTGAAAATTCACAGATAGTATGGGCGATATATGAAGATGGGTTAGATCATGTTTAATGTACTTTATATGATTGACAGATATGCAACAGTAAATATATACATGCAGTACAGTCGTCTTAATATGCTAGGTGCATATTACATGGGTGCTATATTGTAGTGGGCTTAGGGACTTTCCGAAATATGATTAAAGCCATAGGTTGTGGTTGAAATGACCGTAAAATGGCGCATATTGCTAACATGGGACATTGGTAGTTTGGATTTGCGATCAATATTATCATTTAAAGAATGCTTCAACTTAAATCATTATCACGGGTATTCATTTGGTAGAGTTATTAGTTTACGAATTTGTAAATAACAAAGGACACCATTTCTTATTTTATCAAAGACACTCGTCTACTTGTAGGACCCGAAAGCCGTAATATTTGCGAATTCAAAGATACTCGCTGGCTGCAGAAATCTTTATAATGGCTAAAAACAAAAATGCAGTTTTGCCTTTTTTTCTGAAATGTATTGGAGTTATTTATTATTATGACAAATGGTGGTATGTTTTAAAACATGTTGGCGTAAAATTTATCAAGTCACAGGCGTGTTTGAATAATGTTTCATCTCGACAAAGTGCCTTTTCTTTAGATCTTTTTTAACATTGATTATATGTTATATGTAAACAGTTACACGGGTGATATTTTCATAGCAATTCCATAAATATTTACACGAGCTTTAATCTTATATATATAATCATGAAGTATGCTTAACCGGACCAGTTGCCCCAACCTCCCCTACTGGCAACTCAGATAAAAAGGCAGGTTTTTTTAAAAATTGGAATGGTCTGTCGTGTTTGGGCGAAGAAACTTTCTTCTTTCTTTACTTTCATTTATTGTAGAGGTGCGGGGGGGGGGGGGGGGGGGGGGACTAACGGGAGCTCCCCACCAGTTACAGTTTTACATTCTCATTTAGTGGTTAATGATGTTACTTGTATTTTCCTACATTTCAATACCCAACCAATCGCGGTTTTAAATATTTACACGAGCTTTAATCTTATATATATAATCATGAAATGTTTAACCGGACCAGTTGCCCCAACCTCCCCTACTGGCAACTCAGATAAAAAGGCAGGTTTTTTAAAAATTGGAATGGTCTGTCGTGTTTGGGCAAAGAAACTTTCTTCTTTCTTTACTTTCATTCCTTTTAGGGGTGTGGGGGGGGGGGGGGGGGGGGGACTAACGGGAGCTCCCCACCAGTTACAGTTTTACATTCTCATTTAGTGGTTAATGATGTTACTTGTATTTTCCTACATTTCAATACCCAACCAATCGCGGTTTGTTGATGTGTCCGGATCATCATAAACTTTTTCTTACTTTATCTAATCCAAAACCGGGTATGCAATCGTGTCCCGTTACAAAAACGGCGTTCAAAATTACACACCACCGTAAAGAACTGTGTCAAGCAAACATTACGTTTACAGTATTGCTAACCTTTCTTAGTTTTAGAGACCGATCACGACCACTCCTAATACGCCGCTGACAGTGGCCTTCATTGTATAAAATACTATCGCACTATTAACGTACCTGTATGTAGTATCCGTATATGAGACCTGTCACCACAAAATGAGCGTTAAAGGTATATTATGTGATCTTTCCAGGGAACGCCCTCAACATCGAAAAAAAAATAGAAAGCAGATTTTCTTACAGATTTACATTTCTGATCATAAATCATGCATACATTCCAAGTTACTTACCCTACGGAAGCGTATAAGGGACATGTCATGTAAGAAAACCAAGAAAACAACTTCTTAATTACATAAAGAACGACTTTATTAGTTCAAAACAACTTCTTAATTACATAAAGAACGACTTTATTAGTTCAAAACATTCAAAGTTCTTACAACCAAACAACGCATGAAATAGCCACATCCTGAGTTCTTATAACTAAACAACTCATGAAATAGCCATTCTGAGTTCTTACAACTAAACAACTCATGAAAGAACCGCTTCCAGAGTTCTTACAACTAAACAACTCTTGAAATAGCGACTCTAGAGTTCTTACAACTAAACAACTCATGAAATAGCCACTTCCTGAGTTCTATAACAACTAAACAACTCATGAAATAGCCATATCCTGAGTTCCTACAACTAAACAACTCATGAAATAGCCACTTTCTGAGTTCTCATAATTAAACAACCCATGAAACAACCACTTCTAGAGTTCTTACAACTAAACAACTCTTGAAATAGTCACTTTCTGAGTTCTTACAACTAAACAACTATTGACATAGCCACTTGGAGAGTTCTTACAACCAAACAACTCATGAAATAGCCACATTCTGAGTTCTTACAAGTAAACAACCCATGAAGCAACCACTTCCAGAGTTCTTACAACTAAACAACTCTTGAAATAAGCTGAAATAGTCACTTTCTAAGTTCTTACATATAAACAACTCATGAAATAACCGCTTCCAGAGTTCTTACAACTAAACAATTCTTGACATAGCCACTTCTAGAGTTCTTACAACTGACCAACTCATGAAATAGCCACTTGGAGAGTTCTTACAACTGAACAACTCCTGAAATAGCCACTTGGAGAGTTCTTACAACTAAACAACTCATGAAATAGCCATATCCTGAGTTCTTTCAACAAAACAACTCATGAAATAGCCACTTTCTGAGTTCTCATAATTAAACAACCCACGAAACAACCACTTCTAGAGTTCTAACAACTAAACAACTCATGAAATAACCGCTTCCAGAGTTCTTACAACTAAACAACTCTTGAAATAGTCACATTATGAGTTCTTACAACTAAACAACTCTTGACATAGCCACTTAATTCTAGAGTTCTTACAACTAACCAACTCATGAAATAGCCACTTGGAGAGTTCTTACACTAAACAACTCATGAAATAGTCACTTCTCGAGTTCTTACAACTAAACAACTCATGAAATAGCCAATTCCTGAGTACAACTAAACAACTCATGAAATAGCCAATTCCTGAGTTCTTACAACCAAACAACTCATGAAATAGCCACTTCCAGAGTTCTTACAACTGAGCAACTCATGAAATAGCCGCTTCCAGAGTTCTTACAACTGAGCAACTCATGAAATAGCCACTTGGAGAGTTCTTACAACTAAACAACTCATGAAATAGCCACTTTCTGAGTTCTCATAATTAAACAACCCACGAAACAACCACTTCTAGAGTTCTAACAACTAAACAACTCATGAAATAACCGCTTCCAGAGTTCTTACAACTAAACAACTCTTGAAATAGTCACATTATGAGTTCTTACAACTAAACAACTCTTGACATAGCCACTTAATTCTAGAGTTCTTACAACTAACCAACTCATGAAATAGCCACTTGGAGAGTTCTTACACTAAACAACTCATGAAATAGTCACTTCTCGAGTTCTTACAACTAAACAACTCATGAAATAGCCAATTCCTGAGTACAACTAAACAACTCATGAAATAGCCAATTCCTGAGTTCTTACAACCAAACAACTCATGAAATAGCCACTTCCAGAGTTCTTACAACTGAGCAACTCATGAAATAGCCGCTTCCAGAGTTCTTACAACTGAGCAACTCATGAAATAGCCACTTGGAGAGTTCTTACAACTAAACAACTCATGAAATAGCCACTTTCTGAGTTCTCATAATTAAACAACCCACGAAACAACCACTTCTAGAGTTCTAACAACTAAACAACTCATGAAATAACCGCTTCCAGAGTTCTTACAACTAAACAACTCTTGAAATAGTCACATTATGAGTTCTTACAACTAAACAACTCTTGACATAGCCACTTAATTCTAGAGTTCTTACAACTAACCAACTCATGAAATAGCCACTTGGAGAGTTCTTACACTAAACAACTCATGAAATAGTCACTTCTCGAGTTCTTACAACTAAACAACTCATGAAATAGCCAATTCCTGAGTTCTTACAACCAAACAACTCATGAAATAGCCACTTCCAGAGTTCTTACAACTGAGCAACTCATGAAATAGCCACTTGGAGAGTTCTTACAACTAAACAACTCATGAAATAACCACTTTCTGAGTTCTCATAATTAAACAACCCATGAAACAACCACTTCTAGAGCTCTTACAACTAAACAACTCTTGACATAGCCACTTCACTCATGAAATAGCCACTTCCAGAGTTCTTACAACTGACCAACTCATGAAATAGCCACTTGGAGAGTTCTTACAACCAAACAACTCATGAAATAGCCACATTCTGAGTTCTTACAACTAAACAACTCTTGAAACAACCACTTCTAGAGTTCTTACAACTAAACAACTCATGAAATAACCGCTTCCAGAGTTCTTACAACTAAACAACTCATGAAATAGCCATATCCTGAGTTCTTTCAACAAAACAACTCATGAAATAGCCACTTTCTAAATTCTCATAATTAAACAACCCATGAAACATCCACTTCTAGAGTTATCTATATAAATAAAAGGACGAACGTAAATCTTGTCCGCGAGTGTTCTCAGAGATGTCTTGACTTTCAACTCTGATTTTTGCGTACATTGATTGAGTACATATTGCCATTAAACCATTGGACACTATTTTTTGCAAAACTATTCAATTACTATGGAAATAACCAAAAAAACAGGTCGGTTGCTATGTTTCACGTCTTCTATTCTTACCTCATGAAACTGACCAACGCATGCGTACGGATACTGCCGTTGGTGGAGCTGTTGCGATGGGCAGGCTGGGGTGGCGTGGGCGACGTGAACTTACTAAATTTAGGCAAATTGTTGATTTCTCTTGGCGTTATCCAATAGACGAAAAACGGCTTTCATACAACGATCCTGGGTTGCTATGTGTGGTCGTTACTATAACTGTTTGACGTGGCAAGTATATGTACACAAGAGCGATGCGTGCAAGTCACGCACCATCGTTGGCCACGAAACACTCCGCTACGCGATGGCCGCAATGCCACGCGTAACACACGCGTAACAGACCTGTTTTATAGTATGATCATTTCCAAATTGGCGAAAATTCATGTGAGGCTAATTTTATCAGTGTGGGCACAAAATGAATAAAATACCTTGCCCACCGCTTGGTGATACCTGCGTATTATGTACAAACCACACTTTCAGCGCCCTGGCCCTCCGCACACACCATTATTTGTCCCGTCCCGTTAGCCTTTATTGCTAAACAAACACCCCACCCCACCACCATCCCGAATGGGTAACGGCTTATTGAAGGCGCAACACCAGTTTGTGTCATTATTTGTTTCCCCTGAGATTTATTGCTACAACCCTCCGGCCAGTTATGGGTAAGGCCTACAAGATTTTTTTCTCGTAAAATGGAAATGCAGGGATAGCTAGCGACGGTATGGGTATGCGTGATAAAAATATAAACTGATGGAATGATTTAATGTTTATAATAGCACATACACAGCCAATCCAGAATTCCACAAATTTCACTTATTGTACAGCTTCAGAATGCTGTAAATTTGACATAGTAAATAACCTGATTAATTACAGCGCTGTAATTATTACCCAACTTGGTGTGTGTGTGTGTTTAATAGTAGATGATTGTCTAAGTCTGGGTGAGTGAGAGGTGTCCTACTGTGAAAGTGGTGTATATCTGGTGTGTAGGGTAGAGCTCTGCCATATAAATCATCACTAAAATAGTCACTGTCGATGAGTGCTATTAATTCCTTATAGCACTCGGCAGCTACGCTGCCTCGTGCTATAAGTCATACTAAATATGACCAAAAATAAGCCGGGATATGGCACACAAAAAGTGCTTTAGACTGGATACCATAAATGATCATGATGAGAGCTCCGACCATTGGCCCGCCAACTAATACAACTAAAAGGCCTACTATAAAAAACTAAGACCCTATTCCAATGAATTCTCGACTGAATCACGTGTACCTGGATATAATATGCACATGGGGTAGGCCTATCTTGATTTAAGGGCATATATTATCTGGACTATTAAAGGGCAATCTGTGATGTGGATTTTAAGGCCAGGGTGAATTGGGTATGGGATAAGGCCATGCATATTAAGGATCTGGATTACTTTGAAAACATATTTTCTTGCATTTGCAATTGTTATCATAAATCATGAAGATCTTCCAAGTAACAGAGCCATTGATTATTAATGGCACATCAAAGGGTGAATTGGATATGGGGTAAAGGCCATAAGGATCTTGATTACTTTGAAAACAGATTTTCTTGCATTTGTAATTGTTATCATAAATCATGAAGGTCTTCCAAGTAACAGAGCCATACGATTACTTCAAAATCAAGGTTTGAAGAAATAAACGGCGGAGTGTGCTCCGGTAACTTATTTTCCAGAGGCTGAGCGGATTGTCCCGTTTATTCGTGTGCAAATAGACACGTGTTGCCGACGTTTACAGTGTTTCCTGCATGCTATATGGTAAAATTCAATTTAGCAAAGGATTGTGGGACATACTGTCAATAAAAGAAACCCTGAAGACGATGGAATATATTTTACAAAGGATTGTGGGATATGGTAAACTGTAATTTAACAAAGGATTGTGGGACATAAAATTTAATAATTATGGAATATATTTTACAAAGGATTGTGGGATATAGTAAAATTCAATTTAGCAAAGGATTGTGGGACATTATACTGTCAATAATAGGAGACGTTGAAGACGATGGAATATATTTTACAAAGGATTGTGGGATATGATAAATGCAAATTAACAAACGATCCCCTGAGCTATTAAGTGGATGAAAAAGGAACGTGCGAATAAATAAATTAATAAATTAATAAAATAAATTCACAAATAAATAAAAAATCATATGGCGCTTCATACACCGAGATCACAGAAACAGGAATAAATAAACTACTAGAAATCCTACAGCTTACGGGTTATTAAAGCACCCCCTCAAGAGTCGCAAAACAGGTTTGTATTGTAAATGGTGGATGTCCGCCAAAACTAGTACAGTATCAACCATCGGAAGGCAGCTATTCAATGGAATAATAAAAAACCTAAAGTAGAGAATATCCCTACAGGCTACGATCGCAACAGAATACTCATAGGGCCCGCTTTATGGAAATCAAAGCAAATTATGTTAAGAAGTTCCTTAAAGCTGATTTCCATTACTAAAAGCAGAGATGTTCACGGTGGGGTTTTTTTCGCGCTTTTTGCGCAAAATAATT
>CM069455.1:14207926-14303692 GCA_035610835.1 Ophiura sarsii
AATCCTCTTGTCATAGACCTACTATATCAACAAAGAAACCTGTTATTTGGACTATGAAAACTATTTTTGAAAAAGAGAGAAAATTGGCAGAGTTCAATTACAAATTATTATATAGAATCATCGCTACCAAAGCTAACTTATATAAATGGAACAAGGCGAACTCACCCAATTGTTTTGAGTGCAACACATCAGATGATTATCTACATTCATTTATCGCCTGTCCTTTGTCAAAAAACTTTTGGGTTCATTTTAAAAGATTTATTATTTCTAACAATATTCCATGTCCAGAGATATCGTTAAAAATCATTGTGCTTGGTTATAAACCAGATAATCAAAATGTATTGAATGTAATGCTAAATAGAATGCTTAGTCTGGCGTCGTTCACTCTTTATAGATCCAGACATATGAAGATCACTGATAATAAAAACGTTGATGCATTTAAATGGTTTCTATACGAATTAAAATGGAGAATTAGTATCTTGAGACACAGTGAAAATATGTGGCATAAGTTTGGCAATAGCCTACATAGCACAGAGTAAATAGTAGTTTTTTATATTCTTCTTGTAAAACACATGTACATATGACAGCCCATATTATATATTGCTTTGTTTGTCAACTCAACTGCGAAGGTCATGTGCCATTGATGATCATTAGCCATCTATCTTCATGCAAATGGTAATTTTTGGTACATGCTGTTCGCTGGTAGTCATGTTTTTCATATTTGTAACGTTTTTCATATATGATACCAGTACGTTTGATATATTGTTATTATGTTATATGACTATGTATAGAATATAGACGAATGAAAAATAAAATGAATGAATGAATGAATGAAAAAAAACCAAAAAAAAAACAAAAAAAAAACCAACCAAAGAAACCTGTAACTTCAACTGTAATTCGTTGTTCTCATTTTGACATGTTTTTCATCTTCCCAAATCTACACCATTTCTTGATGGATTTAGCTGAAAATTTCAAAGGATGTATAATATTTTGATATTAAATTGTAAAACAAAGTAGGCCTAATGGAATTATTTGTAGTCGAGCTTATTTCGGAAATTTCCTTTTCAATTGTTTCCTTTTTTATCTTTTCCAAGTTTATTCGTTATCTTCATTTTTTTTTTAAATAGCTCGCTAGCTCATATTCGGTTGCGTAGTTTACTATTTTGAGAATCTAATTAAATATACAAATTAATTGATTTGTGTATCTTTCACTTTAATTCAACCAAAGTGTCCTTGATATCAAATATAAAGCTAAGGATGTCTAATAAAATAAAAGTAATTTGGTGTAAACCCATATTACGGACTGGTTTTTACAAATCTGAATTACTGAAAATACAGTTGCGTTCGAGTTAGGGGGGGGGGGGGGTCTAGGTTGATCTGCACCAAATTTGGAAACAGATTTTCTCAATGTTACCCTGGGCTTACCCCTTAGAGTCATATATCAAATTGAAGCTTAGGTAACAGCGTTTCAAAAACAAGGCCTCTGATTGGCTAAACACTGGGACAAAGATAACTAGAAAACTAAATGTTGCATGTTCACCATACTTTGGTAGATGATGTATGGGAACAATGCGCACAAATTAATGAAGCCGGATTTTTAGACGGTTGCCATGGTAACCAGGAACCGACCAATCAGGTAATTTTACGTTATAATTCAAATTTGGAAAGATAAATTGAAAATCCGGCTTCATTGGTTCATTCCATTGGTCTATTCAAGCTTATAATCCATTCCTAATATCACCCTGTTTTCTAGTTATCTTTGTACCAATATTGCAAGTTTACGTGTTTTATAGTTTTGAGATATCATGCAAAACGTATGAAAAATATCAAAATTGGCTAGAAAAAAAGTTGACATTTTGGATAAAAATAGTTGTTCAATTATGGAGGAGCATGAATTTAGACACATTTTGAGCCATTTTGGGTGAAAATAGCAATTATATTAGCATTTTTATTGATTTTTAAAGATAAATGGCTTAAAATTAGCCGAGTGAGAAAATAAAGAAATACATAAGAAATTACGTTGACTTTGAAATTTCGATGATTTATGATGTGTAATTAATTATTTTAATATTTTAATAAATAAAATTAATCAAATGTTACAATTATTTGATCAAAAAATAATTAAAACTGAAAATGCTTAAAATCGCAGGGTGGCACGTGCCGGTATGTCAGAACAGCGACGAAATGTATACAAAATACCGGCCACCGATATTTTGAGACACCCGTAACTCAATTGACCATAACATCAGAACCAAAAATCCAATTGACCTCAAACAAAAAGCATTTTAAAGCAGAGACTTAGCAGTTTTCTGCTGCGCTAATATCTCATTTTTGTCTGAAGCACTGAATTTTAATATCTGACCAACCTAGACCCCCCCCCCCCCCCCCCCCCCCCCCCCCCCCCCCCCCCCCTTAAACCCATACGGACGTGGACCGTGTTTTACAAATCAGAATTACGAACAATAAGTGTTGCGTCCGGGGTAAGTTGCTCCAGTGTGTAGAACGTTAATTTTGTAGTGTAAGTTTAAGAATTGTTAATATTAATAATGCATAACTATTAACTCGCTAACCTATCGAAGGAGTAAGTTTAGAATCCTTTTGGAAATCATTGTCGTGTGAAGAAAAGTTTGAAAGACATAATAATAGTAGTTAAGCACTTTTCAATGTTTCACGAGGCAGGCGTCTGCAGACGACAGTTCCAATTCACAAAATGTTTCAAAAATGTCAAAATTATTGAATTGTAGCACCATATTTGGAATAAATGCATTAATATAAGTACAGACTTGCCTAGTATTGGTTCAGTAATTCTTGAGATAGACTTTGAAAGTTGGGAGAAAAAAAATCTGATTTACTACTACATCATGGTAAAACTAAGTAATAGCCGCGTGGAAAGTATTATAGGCGATGAGAAAACCACTATGCTAAGGGGCAAACGGACCTCTCATATCACGTCGGCTCCGGTTCTTTTATTTCATTTTATTTCTCTTTTTTTTATTTAAAAAAAAAGTTTTTAAAAAGAAAATCCAAATCATGTTGCCAAATTCTCAAACAAATTAGGCCTGTATAATAGTACAGGGTCGTTTTCATCGCCTTTTAGCTTAGACCTAATCAAGGGGCTATATATAGTGCTAACACTTTACAAAAATCATAATAATCATATAATACTATTTAGATGATAATCGCAAATTCACAAATTCCGGATCGGTCGAGCTCGTACATTAAGATATGTGCGAAAAAAAAGTTCGTTTTAAAATGGTTTTCTTAAGTTATAGAAGAAATAAAAAAAAATGTACTTACTATTTCCGCCTTTTTGAACGCTGTTCGTGTTGTTTTGTGTTGTGATGGGTGTCAGTCACCGTGTGCTTATGTTTTAAAAATCGTGAGAGTGGTCCTTATATTGCTATTTACTGTGACTAAACAAATAATGTTTCATAACCAGCCCTTGAGATTGTTGACCAATCAGAGAATGTCATTGGGAGGTTTAAGTGACGTGTGTGCTAATGGTATGAACGAATCATGCCGATATTATTCGCTGGTGATTGGACGAAACCATCTCTAAAATTCGACCAATCAGAGAGGCGCACGGGTTGTGTTGATTACCCATTGATTGTAGTCTCCCATAAACTTGGGAGTACATTTGTGTGAGGCTTCTATCTATTGACAATTCACGCCCTATCCATTTTCAGCCTATCTCTAACCCGGGGGTTCTGAACATTATTTAACGGAGTGCATGCCCCACAATCATAGATCAAATGTATAATACAGTGCCAAATAAATGCACCCAATTTGTTTACGTATTTTTTTATATTTTTGAGCAGTCCAAGCACTGACCATGCTAACTGACCAACATTGCTCCAAGTGCCACATTTGGCATGAGTGCCCCCAGATGAGAAGCCCTGCCAGCCTCATTAAGGACGCACCGTTAGATACAGGGGAGCGGGGGCATGGAAGTTTTCAACAAAAAAATAACCTTGCCCACTATCCAAGAAAAAAACCCAACTTTGCCCACCAACTAGGAAAAAAAAAAGTTGACACACTGCTGAGTAAAAAAAGAAATCGGCGAAAACAAAAAATGTTGCGGACTTCGGCGATGAAAAAAAAAATCCGCCCGACACCAACTTCCATGCCCCCCCCCCCCCCCCCCCCAGTAGCGTAGCCAGTGGGGGGCCGGGGGCAGACTGCCCCCCTCCCCCCGGACACCTAAAATGGGGACGGAGAAGCGGGAAAATGGGGACGAGAAGAAGGGGAGAAAGGAGAGACAGAAGGGGAAAGAGAGGGAGAAAGAGAAGAGAAAGGCGGAGGATAGCCAAATAGAACGAAAAATTGTACATTTAGTACATTTACTGTGCGATTTTTTTTGCACTGCGCGATTTTTTTTGGACTGTGGGAATTTTTTTGCTAAATGGGGACGGAGAAGCGAAAAAATGGGGACGAGAATTGTTTATGTAGTACATTTACTGTGCGATTTTTTTTTTTTTGACTGTGCGAAATTGACCTCACCCCCCCCCCCCCCCCCCCCCCCCTACCCACCCACTTACGTGAAATTCACGAGGTAAGTGACTAGAAAAAAAATTGGGGCAACCTTTTACGAAAATTTTAGGGACATAAAAAAAAAATTGGGACGATATTGATGTTTGCCCCCCCCCCCCCCCCCCCCGGAATGGCAATGCTGGCTACGCGCCTGCCCCCCCCCCCCCCTCAAAATCAAATGTTGTGTCCCTTAGCCGAGTGATAATCCCAAGTCTCGACCATTATGATGTTTACCCCATCAGCAGGGGCGTAACAGAGGTTGGTTGTCAGGGGGGGGGGGGGGGGGCACAGTAAAAAAAATCCTGGTTAGAATAATTCCGTCCCGGAATTTTTCGTAAAAGGTTGCCCCAAATTTTTTCCCAGTCAGTCACCTCGTGAATTTCACGTAAGTGGAGGGGGGAGGGGGGGGAAGGTCAATTTCGCACAGTCAAAAAAAATAATTATAATTAAACATTGAACCTAATCCGCGCAACATCATCACTCATCATCATCATCATCATCATTAAACAGTTTCAGCATCAGGGTTATTCAAAAAAAAAGTGTGTGGGGGGACATCTGCTATTATGTCCCCCCCCCCCCCCCCCCCCCCCATATGACGCCCTGCTTTTATTTACTTGTATTACTAATACTTGTGTATTTTACTCTTGCTTTTGTATTCTTTTGTATGGCGTTTTGAGAAAAAAATATCTTCCTTTTGTTCTAGCCTATATGAAGAAAAACCGTAGCTCCTTTGACATGTTGAACGAAAACGTTTGATTTTGAAAGTGTTTTTAAAAATGGTGGATGTGGAAACAAGGAAAATGGGCTATTTCAGAAAATAGGTGCACACCCCCGAAATATGAGTTTGGATTTCCGGACTTTTTAGCTTCAAGTGTTAATCGAGAATCTGAAGCGTTGGAAATTCAGACTTCCCCACGGAAGCATTAGCCGAAATCCGGGATTGTCCCCCGGAGTGCCCCTCCTTCGAAGTAATTTTCGAAGAATCTGCATCCAACATGTAGTCGGACGATCCCCTATAGAGGGATTCGGATCCAGATTTATTGTAGATCAATTTGAACCGGTTATCAAGATTTTGTTTAAAGTTGCTCTTGGAAATTCGGGAATGTTCATTAGAACAATGGGTGTGCACCTATTTTCTGGAAAGCCAAGTGTTCGTGTTTGGAGGGGGAAATCGAATTGAGGACAATTTCGAGAATTAAGGGGACATTGCACTTTTCCATAATGTGGAAATCAGGATATTCCTCCCATAGACACACAATCGCATTCACTATCGATCGCTTCAAGCTCTGAAATAGACTTGAATTCAAGTCCTTTGACCTTATTCCCACTCCTCCGCCAACCTAGGCCTACCCTACCCACCCATCAGATCTCAGTACTATTAACTGTCTCCCACGCCCAGTACCTGACACGCCACACCATACCCTCACCATGCTCACCTATGTTGTCGCTAGCGATCTCGCTGTAAATCACACACGCCAAGTAGGCCTACTGGCCGAGCCGCGAGCGACTTCGTCGCTTGCAGCAACTTTCGCTGCTGCCTGCCTTAGCCGCGGGCTTAGCCGCTACGCGGCTGCGTGTGTAGAGCTATCAGTCGGTTGCCTGTGTGTACATGTATTGTAGAGCTATGCCGCCGGACAGTGAAAATTGCCCCTACAGTTGGTTATTGTTGGTAATGTGTGGTGGAATGGGGTGTGTTGGGGGAGGGGTGGGGTGGGGTAGGAGGGGGGAGGGATATGATGGAGGTGGGGGAGGATAGAGTCGCCTTGAACCAAGGCTAACTCTGAAACCGGATACAAGCGGTCATGCTAAAACCGTAGGCATTCATTGCTAAAACAGAGACTTGTGCCATTTGATTATAGCATTGTTAGGACGGATGTAGCCTTTTAAAACACTTTCCACGCGGCTATGAGTTTAACCATAAATACTGGAATTGTATTGTTTTACTATTATACAAAACAGATTTTACAGTAACCATTCCCAACTTTCAAGGTCTATCCATCTCAAGGAAACTGAAAAATACAAGGCATGTTTGTACTTATTTGAATGCATTTCTCAATGTGGTTCCAAATATGGTAATGAAATTCAATAATGTTGACATTTGTTGTATGAAATCTTGGCCCCTAACTGACCTATACTCAGACCATCAAACCTTGTGTACCTTCTCAGCTGATTAAATCTTCTGGGCACCCGGTCTATCGGCTCCTTTAGAATGTTAAGAACTTACTGATATGGACAACTCTGATTTGTTCATTTGACGTTTTGGTTGCCATTATTTGAGGCAATGATTCGGTTTGATTAATACAGATGAATATAATGTATATATGATGTTTCTTTAAAAAGGAGTCATTCATTGAATCTCCAACAGTTTTATTTTAATCAGATGTGGGGTGGGTGGGTGGTGGTGGTGGTGGTGTGGGGGTGACGGGGGTGACGGTAGTCTGCCATGTTGCAGTTATCTCCATGGGCAAAATCGTTTCGACCTTTGGAGCTATAAACCGGCTTAGTGTAGATAAACTGAAGTATAGAGATAACTACCAGTACTTAACTTAAGATGATCAACAAAGCTTTGATAAAAATACAATATCAAAATCAATAATCAATAATCATCTTAGCACTGCCCAGCAACAGTGAACGTGTTAAACCGTGCTTACAAGGTATCCTAAACTGGATAGAGCAAAAAAACTGTCAGTCATTCAAAAGGGCGGTCCACATAGTTCCCGGGATCCAATAGGATTGCATTTTGGTGACACGTTAGAAGGGAAAATTACCCGTCGGTGACTGAATGAAACAGGTTCCTAGCTTAATTGGTTCGTGTGTGGCGCTCTTCTAAAAACACAGTGCACAAACAGGCTGAAGTTTGCAGAAATTGGTAATTGATATAACACGGCGGGAGAAAGAACGGCGCTTCAACCGACACTGTCATGAAAATACCCCCGGTCCACATAGCTATCATTATTATTTTTCAAGCTAAAAAAGATAGGTTAAAGAGTAGTAAATTCTGCAGAAGATGATCCATGAAACAAGTGTTTTGAACTTATACTTTTCACACAGGGTCCATAACTAGTTGATAGTGTATTCCTTCAACACGGAGCCTGATGCTAAGGTCACGGTCCAATTACACGGGTCTGTGTGGCGTGCATACGGAAAACGGACAATAACTGCAGTATGCTTTAGTATACCTTTTTCCTTGTACCGATAGAGGGCTCACTCCCCATGGACCGCTCCCATCCTCTGATCTCACCCCCGGTCACTGGGTTGATAGCAGTCCCTTGAATGGCGCCCTCTTTAGATTATAAGGAAAAAAAGGTATACTAAAGTAGACTAGGGTGACGGGGGTGACGGGGGGGGGGGGGTGACGGTGGGGGTGGCATTTTTACAAATTTACAAATAATGTTAGGCCTAATTCAGTTTTTCTGACAACGTATAGGCTAAATGTGCATAAATTGCAGTAAGTTTTACATGAAGGGAGATAAACTTGTTTTCCATTTTATTCTTCCTTTTTCCTTTTGTGTGAATTTGTTTAGTTTTTGCTTATTTGTTTGTTTCTTCGTTTGTTTCGTCGAAAGATTTCACAAAACACACAGACACGCGGCACGAAATTGGAATCTTCCTTCTTTTTCGTGTTTGTGTAAATAGCAACCGTGCAAAGAAAATCAACATGATAAATTGTATAACAGACCTATAACATACAGACAGACATAAAACCGATTGATTAATTTGTATCTAGAACCGAACTTTAAGTGGCTTAATTGCGTTTGGAATAATGTTGGCTGGGAACCTTGATTACTTCCCAAATCGATAGGCCCACAGACTGTAAACAAACGAAGGTCATGTTGCAGTTATCTCCATGGGCAAAATCGTTTCGACCTTTGGAGCTATAAACTGGCTTAGTGTAGATAAACTCAAGTATAGAGAAAACTACCAGTACTTAACTTAAGATGATCAACAAAGCTTTGATAAAAATACAATATCAAAATCAATAATCAATAATCATCTTAGCACTGCCCAGCAACAGGAAACATGTTAAACCGTGCTTACAAGGTATTCTAAGCTTGATAGAGCAAGAAAACTGTCAGTCATTCAAAGGGGCGGTCCACATAGTTCCCGGGATCCAATAGGATTGCATTTTGGTGACACGTTAGAAGGGGAAATTACCCATCGGTGACTGAATGAAACAGGTTCCTAGCTTAATTGGTTCGTGTGTGGCGCTCTTCTAAAAACACAGTGCACAAACAGGCTGAAGTTTGCAGAAATTGGTAATTGATATAACACGCGGGAGAAAGAACGGCGCTTCAACCGACACTGTCATGAAAATACCCCCGGTCCACATAGCTATCATTATTATTTTTCAAGCTAAAAAAGATAGGTTAAAGAGTAGTAAATTCTGCAGAAGATGATCCATGATATAAGTGTTTTGAACTTATACTTTTCACACAGGGTCCATAACTAGTTGATAGTGTATTCCTTCAACACGGAGCGTGAGGCTAAGGTCACGCTCCAATTACACGGGTCTGTGTGGCGTGCATACGGAAAACGGACAATAACTGCAGTTGCACTTTAGTCCCGGACATTACTAACAGACAACACTCATGTTTCCTTTTTTGTCTTTCATTTTATATGATCCCAACCGTATAAAATCAATTTATCAACTGAATTTGTATAGGCCTAACAATATAAATATGAAATATCCCATATAAAAGTAGACAGTCTATATATTAAATAGCAATAGTCCGGAACAGACAACACTCATGACAGCATTCATGTTTCCTTTTGTCTTTCGTTTTATGCCAGCATTTATTAATTAACTAAAATTGCGAATAAATATCCCATGTCCCATTTAACATGTTTAATAGTTGCTACGGTCTATCTACTACGTAATAGAAGCGTAATCATAAGGTCGTGAGGTCGTGACTGAGTTCTAGCCCCGCTGGTGCCAATGTGTTTGTGTCCTTGGGCAAGGCACTTAGTCTACATTGCCTATTGGGGAATAGGGGTAATGTATGTTTGTTCATGTTGGTTTATGTCGCAACTTGGCGCTGATTTAGCTGCTGTCTGGACGTTGCATTGTTTATTAATGTATTTGATTTGTAATGTTGTTACAATTCAGCCAGTTGGCTGCGATGACAATAAAATTTAGACCTTTGAAAAAAAGAAAAAAAATGGATCCTTGTCTAGACTTTTAATATGCACTGTAGAATTCAGAGGGGATGACTCTCAAACAAGAAATGTCTCTCTACACAGAGGCGCGGATCCAAATATTAATAGGGGTGGGGCCCCAAAAATTGAAATTGTGCTGGTACCATCCAAACGGTGCGCAGCACTGTTCTCCGAGCTATGCTCTGACAGGGGGAGTCTGAGGGGGGATGCTCGGGGGGGGCACTCAACTTTTTTTTTGGTAGGGGTGTGCCGCCCAGGTTCTCAAAAAGGGGGCTAGAGAACTGAACTGAGTGGATTTTATGACGAAAAATAGGGTCTTAGGAACTGATTTTTTCAAAAAAATAGGTCTTGAGAACTGGCCTATAGTTCAATTTTGAATAGCAAGAACGCACATTTTTGATTTTTCTTAGTTTTCGAATGCAAAATTTTCGAAGAATTGAGGCTTTGGACGCAAAATTTCCCGATTTTTGAATTTTCAATAAAAAATGGGGTCATAAGAACTGATGCAGACTCAAAAGGGGGTCATAAGAGCTAGCAGCAGAGGGTGAAAAAGGGGGTCTTCAGCGCGGCACATACCTATACCCTTTTCAAATGTCAGTGCCCCCCCCCCCCCCTCAGAAGTAGATTTTTTTTTTCAATTTTCGAACTCATTTGGTGCATTCGGGTAATCTGGTGTACACTTTTGACCAAAATGTTATCGAAAAGCCACCTCTTCATTTCCAATAAATATTTTGTTTTTATCAATGCAAGAAAGAAGTCGAGCATAATATATACTGATATTTGGGGGGGGGGGCAAGATTTCTAAAATTTTCGTAAAAGGTTGCCCCAATTTTTTTTCTAGTCATCTACCTCGTGAATTTCACCTAAGGCCTAGTAAAAAAATTAACATGTTTCCCGTCCCCGCCCGCCTCCTTTATGGCCGCCGCCTCCTATTTTTTACTATTTACTATTTCCGAAAATTCTGTAAAAAAAAAAAAAGTTTTTTTTTTTTTTTAATTTTTTTTTTTTAAAAAAATAATTTTTTTTTAGTGATTGATCCTTTGCCCATAGGAATGGTAGGTGTAATAGAAATGCTGTATCATTTCATAGCATGTTCATGCCATGCATGACACGGAATTATTGACATGGCTTCTCAATTGAAATAGTATGGGGACCAATTATACATGTAGGCCTACATCCTTTCGATCAATGATGTTTTGTTCCTCATTCAACCTGAAAAATGAAGAAAACATATTAAGAAACAATGTGTAGTTGGCTCTATATATTAGGTAAACCTTTTCATATTTGTATTCCTCTGGCAATTAGAGTGGAAAATCCTGTTTAGGAGTGTCTGCAACACAGTCAGTTGGTCACTTTCGACTTGGCGGCCATCTTGAAAAAATATCAAAAAATGGGAAAATAGTAAATAGTAAGACCCTCCCTCCTCCTTTTTTAAAAAGTCCGGACGGGAAACATGTAATTTTTTTTACTATGCCTAAGTGGGGAATTTCGCACAGTCAACAAAAATCGCAGTCAACAAAAATCGCACAGTAAATGTACTAAATGTACACTTTTGCCTTCTATTTGGCTAATAACCGCGGTCTTTTTTCTCAATTTTTTCCTATTTCCTTTTTTTCCTCACCTTTTTTTTTTTTTAGGGGGGGGGGGGCGGGGGCACAAATTGCTTTTTTTCGTCAGGGGGGGCATTTGCGCTACGCCACTGTTTTGAAAAGTGACTAATTTTCTTTAAATGGCGCTAATCATGGTTTATCTTTGTTGCCAGGTGTTATGTTTGGTATCAAAATGTGCCTAAAAGATTCATCCAAATGTCTATCTCGGGGTCTATCTAGCCTGTTTTGTAAACCAACAATCGAAAATTACTTTAATTGACCTACACAAAGTGTACGACTTTCTTTTGTTGAGCACTTTATAACGAAAGGTAAGTGGTCGGTATGTAAATAAGCTTCGGGTTATTTATTCTAGTTGTAAGGTACAAATTCAGCATTTCATGTTTTTAGAGATAATGTTATTGATTATGGATGTTTAACGTAAATTGTATTTGCTAAACAATGTCCCGCTCTATTTGCTAAACATACCGTATGGCAGAGGCCTCGTATCGGGCCCCGATGTCTATTTTATCGGGGCCTGATGACTATTTTATCGCGAATCAACTTGAAAAACATCGGGTCCAAAACATATCAGGCCCCGATACAGTCGCGATAAATTTATCGCGTATAAATGGAACTGCTCCCTTACTTTTTTTCTCCAAAGTGATGAGGCGACTTTTCATTATTCATTATTTGATCAGATTTCATTATTGACATGTAAATGCATGTTTGATCAACCCACCTTGCTATAGGTCGAATATAATTGTTCATCATCTGTACGATGAAATGGTAGTACCATGTATTGAGTGAGTTCCGTTTTTTCAAGCATTTACGATCCCCCAGTTAACCCTAACCCTAAATCTTGAGTCGGGGGAAACCCATCGATGTTTTTTGCAGAAACGAATAAATCCATCAAAATAATGTTCACGGAAGGTAGGTTACGATTAAAAAAGCATTGCTTATGAGCCTAGTTCTCAAAATTCATATTTTAAGAAAGTGAAACATTTGTTCAAATTGAGTAAAACTGGCAACAAATGTGTTTAAAAATAAATAGGCCTAATGATTTTTTGGCCGGAAATCTTGAAATGTTGACGCGGGTGAAAAAGTGATGCGGGCGGGTAACGGGAAACTCGATATCGACTTTCATGCGCCTTATGTCTCTCGCATGCCTCCCCTCCCGCCTTGTTGTACCCCCCCCCCCCCCCCTCCCCTTTTCTTTTTGCTTTTTCGTTTGTCCCTTCTTCTTCCTCTCTCTTTCCCTTTTCCCCCCTTTTTTGGTGGAGGGGGGGGGGGGGGGGGGGCGGACCCTGTATCCGCGCCTGTCTCTACATACATGCCATAGTGCAATCCGTTTTAAGGCCAAAGAAATTTACTACTTAATTTCTGTCCAATTTCAAGGGCGTCAGTACGTCACAGAATTGAAACTAAATTAGTATAAAAATAGTGCATATGTCCACAGCAAAATTATTTGAGAAGTCAATTTAACACCAACATGTACAGTAATTATAGCTGTATTTGGGTACACATCAACACAATTCCGGCGCTACGTGCGCATTCTTGAGGAACAGGACCCAGCAAAATGGTGTCAAGTCATTCGGGGGTATGAATAACACCCCCTCCCCCACCATGGAAATTCTGTACATGCCACTGAATTTAGGTAGTTTGTATGCTGAGATAATGCTGAAGCACAATATGAGTGTTTCATTGCAAACAAACGGAAGAACGCATGCTATAATGACTCACTCCGACACAACTCTGGGTATCTTTCATGAATGTTATACCGATATAACTTTTCTCACTAAGAATAAGATATACCGGGTGGTTCAAAAAAAAGTTGACCTAAGTTCAAAGTAATTTTTCAACCACATTTAAAGTTTCAGAACATTTCTGTTTACTTAGTCTTGATCAGCAGTAAGTTTTGAAATTATCCTGATAAAATGGTACATTTATCTTGGTTGGTTCTTCAGATATGGTTCAATACAGAAAGCATGCACAAAACTGCCTTGGCCACGGGAGCGTCCTTTAGTAGAGATGGAATGCACAAAGTGGACTTACACACGATTGGTCACAAATTGTAAAAATAGGAGAAAAAGAAAAAAAGAGACATCTGAAACATCTGTCTGGTGCTTGACACTAACTACCTATACGTATCTACGTTTTTTGTTGAATGTGAATGGCACATAAGCATAGAGATTGGGATACTTTGTCAGGGCGGGCTTTTCAATTCTGAATCTAGAGCATGCTGTTTTGTTTAAGACAAAAACTAAATGACACTCCCGTGGACAAGTCAGTTTTGTACATGTTTTCTGTAATGAACCATATCTGAAGAACCAAACAAGCTAAACGTGCCATCTTTTCAGGATAATTTCAAAACTTACTGCTGATTAAGACAAAGTAAAAACAAATGTTCTGAAACTTTAAATGTTGTTGAAAAAATACTTTGAACTGGGTCAACTTTTTTTTTAACCACCCGGTATACAAACATTCTTGCTCTATTTTATTACATTTTATTTTGAAGATAATCATCTCTCCTATATTAGAGCTGAATTGTGTTTGAACACGATATAAAGCTCAAATAAAACACTGAAATACAACTGGTGGAATATCATCGCTATTCTGTTAAAACATCATGTTTTTTAGCCATTCAGTATATAAAAGTCAAACTGTCCAACAGTTATGCATAGGAGAAGTGTTGCATTATACATGTTCAGGAGCAAGAGCACCTACAAGGTTTTCATATGTGTTTTTGGCCCTTAATTGAACATGAGAGCAGAATACCCAAAGGTTATACATAGGTAGCATTACTTTATACATGTTGAAGGGCCAATTAGAAATATGAGGTTTTGACAGAACAGTGCTGATATAAAGTATAAGAAATTAAAGGTAGATGACCCGATTTTCAACATGATGTTTTCTATTTTACATGAAAGGTCATCCTTAAAATTGTTGCATTCCAAAGTTTGAGTTGCATAACTCCAATGGTTCTATTTTAGAAGCGCAAGGTCAAAAGACATATGTCCATTGAGTAGTACACAGATTGGCTGGTGGTTAACCACCTTTGGCAGTAATTCACCACATTTTAGCCTATGATTTCCAAATGAAACATTTATGGCCCCTAATATTTTACAGACATAATGAGAAAAATATGGGGATTCTTCTGATACCAAAATATCTTGATGTGAAAAAAAAATCATAGCCCCCAAAAAGTGATCGGGTCATATACCTTTAATACATACACTTTCCATATTTAGAGTCAAAGGGCCGTATTCTCGTACTAAACACGGTTTTAGCTTAAAATCGTGTCTAACTAAACGCGTGTTTAACTAAAACGCGAGTTTATCTTTTAAACAACGTGTTTAACTAAACACGGTTTTAAACTCGGCGAATCTCGTTCCCAGGGTCGTTGTGCATTACTGTATAGTATGTATACAGGTATTTATTGTTGTTGTGGCCCTAATAGGTTACAATAGATATCGACTGAATACCTCAAACGCACGTGTATTTTTAATACTACACAATATGCTCGGCAGCTTACAGCGGGCACGGTTGAGTAATCATTCAAGGCATACAGTTCGTGTATTTGTTTAGTTAAACGCGCCTTAAACTACCCCCATACCCATGTTTAAAGTTAGACACTTTTCAGTGAGTTAGACGCATGTTTAAGTAAAACAAATGTACGAGAATCGCGTTTAGTTAAACACTGTGTCTAAAGTCAAAGTTAGACGCGTGTTTAGCTTAAAACCGTGTTTAACTACGTACGAGAATACGGCCCAAAGTGTTCACCCCCTCCCCTCAAGGGATATCATAACAATAGTTATATTAATCTATATAAAAATACAATTATGTCTTTCAATCATACATACATCATGAAGAAATCATACCAACAAAACAATACTCATCTCAGTTTCCCATTTTGACTCAAATTGACAATTTGATAGAATTGGTATACAGGGTGGCTCCAAAAAAAAGTTAACCAATTTCTGACAACCCCTTTCACATATTTACAAATCAATTTGTAGACTTGTTTGGTTAGGCAACCAAAATAACAAACCTTGTTCTATGGGCACAAACAACCCATTTTTAGAAATCGGATAACAAAATGTTAAAGGGGCACAGAGAGATCGGTATGGGGTTGCGCCATCAATTATTTTTTGCACCAAAGTAATAGGCATATAGTAACTACCATCTGAAACAGTTTACCAAAATTTGCCGTTTATCATGTAAAATTTCATGATTTTTGATTTTCTTAAGTTTCGATCTGATCATATCGAAACTAGGTGCTGAATTCGGAAGTTATGCTATTGTTTTACTCGCGGCCTTTCGCGGCAAATCTCAACCTGGAAGTGCCGTTATTTGCTTATTTGGCATGAAGGCGATGTCGGAATTGTATGACATTTTGGATTTGGGCTATGTTGATGATTATCTTTACATTATTTGCTCATTTAGTATATCGATAAATCTCTCTGTGCCCCTTTAATGTGCAAATGAAAACTGACCCAAATAATTCTTTTAAGCTTGTCAAAATATGGCAACATTTTTACAGATATTTTGGAATTTTACGGTCATTTTGAATGGGAGAAAAGAAGAAAAAGGCCGACAGACCTACCCAACCTGAGGTCCGGGCCACATATCGATAGCTCCTAAATTCTATTTTGGTTTCTGTTCATTTTCATAAACTTTTATATTTTGTAAAGCACACAGCCGTAAAGTCCCCCTTTTGATGTGCTGCATCTCATTTTATCTTTATGGCCTAACATTGATATAAATTCTACTTTATATTTACAAACACAATTATGCAATTTGTTATATTAATTTTCGAACAATCCACAACCCTAACCCCACAGCATCTTACAAAATCATACAGCCAGAAACTATCTCCACACAGGTGCTGCTGCATTGACTCGATTACGTCACGTACCGCAGAGAGCTTAGCTCATTCGATAAGGGCACATGGTCCCGGGATCAAATCCAGGGGGGTGCTCGGTGATTTTTTTGGTTAAAAATTGTACTTATCCCCCATACTATACACACAAAGACATAGCCGCGGGAGGTTAGGGTTATTGTACAAAGAGTTAGCTGCTTGTTCTTACCATACTTGTTTTCAAATCCATGTTTCTTTTTAACAAAGAATTTGTCCTTCACTTTGTAAAGACAAACAGTTTTTTATATAATAGTAACCAATAATCTCGAAATTTATAAGACACTCTTTTGAAAATATTTTCCAGAAAGTTCAGAATTAAGCATAACCTCTCTTCCAGTTTTTACTGAGTTGTAACCAAGGCATAATTTTCAACCAGTTTCATCAAATAATCAATTGCTGCCACCATCAGCTATACACAGCCATTTTCTTACGCCCGGCATCATGGTTATCTGCTGCCAGTACCTGCATGGGTACTGTATGGTCAGTTAAATAAAGTACTAGTAGTAGAAGTGAAGTATAAGCAAGGTAGCTGAACAGTACCAGTAACTCAGCTACTGTGCGGCTACTTTGGTTGTATACCACACATGCACTACAGTTCCCATACAGGTACTAAAATAAAGCATAACAATGATATGTGACCTAACACGAGTAAATGAGAATGAGGCACAATGAGGGAAATAAAAAATTTAGTTATCTATATCATGATAATATGTATAACTTAATGTTCAATTTGGTACCAATGTCAATGTTACATCACATTCCTAACCAAAGCTACGAGTGATTGAAAATCACTTTGTCGCAAAACATCAAATACAAATAGTCAAGTTATAGACATTTAAAAACTTTGGTTTTGCTAGCAATTCAAATGAGTAAATGAAAACTAAATAACCCAAATTGTAGCTTAACTCTTTATTTTCATGAATTTGAGTCTTTGGTGTGATAAAAGATGTATCAAAGATCAGAAATAAGACTGTTTATGATTTTGACTCATTATGACCGTGTCCCACATTTGTGCTCTTAGGCGACGCACAAACCCACACCTGTTTTACAAGCGGACGGACCTGTCAAGTAGGGTCGGTCGGTCGGTCGGGTTTTCCTTTTTTTAACCTAAAATGTCACAAATATCTGCAAAAATCTGGATTTTTAAAAAAACAAATGTGAATTTTTTTTCCTACAGATTTTACATGATTTGCGAAACAAATTACCTAAACAAAGATTTATTTTAAAAATCTTGAAAAACACTAAAAGTGGGTCGGTCGGGCCCGTAAAACAGGTGTTCTTTCATCTTCCTCGCCTTAGATCAAATTAGCTACTGCCGCGTTTACATAATGTGCAGGTACTGGCAGCAAAGTAACCATGACACTAGGCATAGGAAAATGGACATTTGTTACTTTTTTTAATACTTTGTTACACTTAGCTCTGTGTATATATAGGGTGAGTAAAACTCCCTGCAACAATGAAAGGAAACCATCTTTTTTTCAAAGCCAAGTTCAAATGTGTGACTTTTCAAATATGGCAAGTAATACATGTATTTTTACTAAGGTTTGTGGACAAACAGGTAAATCTGGTATATCAGTAAAATGCTTCATTATAACGACAAACAATAAATGTAATTCATCTTTCACACAAAATTACTAAAAATTCAGTCATTCTTAAACAAGGTTTAATTTGTTTTTAAAATCCAAAATTCACTATGGTTTTGAAATAAGCTGGTTTCTTTCCACTAATGCATGTTTTTTTACTCACCCTGTATATAGTGAGTGATATCAGAGCACATTCCAATAAATGCAAATGCACTTTTAAATGCAAATGCACTTGGTTATTGAATGCGCGTTTGAAATGCGCTAGCCTTAGTACCCACATAATTAAATATAGATCCCAGCACATGAGCACACAAATGCTGCATAAGTCATTTAACACTTTCCACACGGCTATTAATTTTACCATATAAAAAACAGACTTTTCAAAAACCTTTCCCAAATTTCCCAAGTCTATCTCAAGGATTACTGTCCCAATACTAGGCATGTTTGTATTTATTTCTATGCATTTCTCATGATGATTCCAAATATGTGTTAAATACGCTCTGACATCACTGCACAGAGTACAATCTCATCCAACTACAGGGGCAACTCAGACTCAATACCTTATGCATTGATTTCAATGGTGCAAAGTCTCATCAAATCCAATATAGTAAATCCCGAGCAGGGGGAGGGGGGTCACTCCTGTACAAAAGTTGCAAGCATCTATTTTATAGACATCATCGCTTACGGTCAAAAGAAACCATTTTTAAACCTTTACCACAGGCTGACAGGCTTAGATGGGGCTTGTGTTAAAACAAGCCAAAAAAACCCCCACCCATTCTCTGCTGTATGAGCCCAACCAAACCATTTTTTTGTTAGAACATTTTCTGTCCAATTGTATAGCGATCCTTATTTCGGAAATGAAAATGTATCCAAAAAAACGGCAAATACTTGACAGACTTTTGTTATTTTTGTGCGTCATATTAAAATAAAAAACCTGCCCAACTGATCCAACCTGAGAGGTCCGTCCGCCCGTAGAATGAGGTGGTTTTTTCATTGCCTAATCCTTGTTTTTATTCAAGCCGATCCTTACAAGTCTGAGTCACCCCTACCCCGGTGTCTAATCATACCATTCATAGGTTGCTTTTGGACATAGCAGGTGGATGCTCGACAACAGTGAAGCCACTCTTAGCCACCAGGTCTAGTACCTCTTGTGACGCATCTATATGTCTCGTCTCAGTGTAATTGCGACTGTTCTTGATAGTGTCTTCCAGGAAGTAGCGATAATTTGCCATGATTCCGCAGGATTGCGTCATACCGCGAGGTGAGGTGTCTCCCAGCCAGTTGATACGCCACATGGTGGCGCCGTTGTGCAGGTGGAAATTTGCTGTTTCAGAAAGAATACAAACAATCTTACAGTTATGCTTTTATATCGACAAGTATGTTCTCACCTGACCTACTTGCACTATATCCAATGCCCACAACTAAAGTAGTGTATACCTACAATAACAATACCTTAGAATCTTGAACAGATTTGAATGGATACAGTGAAAAGCGTGGTCATAATTAGTTGGGACACCCTGGTAATAATTATACTTTAATGTGTTCTTGTTTCCGCAAAATTTACACTATTGAAACATTGTTGTCTTTGACGGAAAGCTTGAAGCCTTTCCTCAACATGAATAACTCCCCACCCCACTGGGCAATGTTGACCACTTCCAGTATCCATTAACCCCAAAAATCATGTTTCAAAATTGATCTAGGGGGAGAGGGGGAGTTTTTTAAACACATTCAGAGGTGTTATTGTCCGAGATTGTAGTTCCCTGTTTCAAGAGTTCATTTTAAAACTAAACATTAAATCACCATTTGATGTACACCATTTATACCATACAGTGTCTTCACATACTTACCAACTGGATTCAATGCAAGTCCTCTATGCTTTTCAGCATATAAATGTCTGTTACAAAAATGAAAAGAAGACAAAACAAAGTTGAAATAATGCGGTTGAATTAGTAAAATATGGTTTTGACTATCTGCCGTATCTGTTATGGCTGGTTGGAGACTAATTTGTTACAGGCACGAGAACACGTAACAAATTGAGGTAATAAAAGCTGTTTTTAACATTTCATGACGGAACCTTTCACTCCTTACAACACCATGAAATCCCATTTGAAAACTATGCTGGCAGCATGTGTCAAGTCAGTCTATTTCGTTGGGCATTCACGTCGGGTGATAAATGCGCATGGAATTGTTAATTACAGGCGCGCCTGGCCAATTGGACTAAGACACTGTATTCCATGCTGGAGGATCCGGGGTCCAATCCCGCCGCCGGCAAGTCCAGTTCTTCCCGCTAAATTTCGCCCAATTCCACCCGCGGATAGATTTTTCAACATTTCCGCCCCAAAAGTGTTAGGGCTGGAGGCTCTATAACTTAGTGATGTGCACTCACAACGATGTGCTTAACTATAATGGGCAATGGCCGAATGCAGTCAATCATTGGACACCAGTAAACGTTTCAGAGTCTGCAGAAAGACCTTGTCTGATTTGCCTGTCATCTCCCGAAGCAACTGCTGTGTTTTTAATTTTTATTATAGGTTTATTGGGCCCATAGAAAGGGGATTCAATTTAGCCTTGCCATCAAGGCCTTCTTCTTTGTAAAACCATTTCACTATCCAAAACAATAACATTAATATTGCAACAGTATTTCACACTTTACACCAGGCAATGATTTTACCCCATCCAGTATCCACCTGTTATTACCCATCACTGATAGGCCAGAAAGTTTGGTTGCACACTCACCTAGCACACAGTCTGGTAAGTGGCTCTTTCAAAAATGTAACTAACTTATCCGAATGCAACCAATCATTGGACACCAGTAAACGTTTCATCGTCTGTAGAGGGAGCTCGTCTGATTTGCCTGCCATCTCCCGAAGTGTTTCTAGTTCATGTTTGGTTAACAGTGGGTACACCATATGGCTACCTGAAAATATTGCAAATTTTGTTAGACTAACTGCAACCAGGCAAAGAAAATTTGTTGTGCAGCACAGCATGCTAAGCATTACTGTTGTCCTCACAGGAGTTTTGCACAGAATAAGAATGCCAAAAAAGTGCTAAAGTAATTAGCAGGTAACAGTTGTCTACCGTCCACCTTCTACTACATGGTACAGATAGGCAATATATATGAAGAAAAAAAAGTTGAATTCCAACTAAAGATTATATTGTGTCATTTACAAAATAAAGGTATTCAAGAAGAAAAAAAAGAGAGGACTGAATTACATCAATACTACTTGCAGCAGGATTTCATAAAAAAATTGTTGTTTAACATATTGCTTTATATAAGGTTCTTTTATTGCAATGTAATGTCAATGGGAACCGGTAGACACTGGTGGTGACAAAATGCACTGGTCATAAGGGCGGGGCGTAAATAGGGAAGGTATTTTGTTCAAATCGGCCATGGTCAAAACGTATTCCACTTGACCCCACAAGATCAAATATGCACTTTTAAAAAAATTCAGAGGGGGTCTTCAGACCCCACCACTACCCTTAATCCCCCATAGGGGAATACATGTTAAAGTTGCCAAATTGGTGTAGCAAAATTAAGTTTCGACCTGGAACAAATTGATACATATTTTTTTCAGCGCAATGCATTTCTATAAGGTACCCATAATGACATACTAAAAGTCTAAAAATATCAGAGTGTTAGAAGTATGACTAATTTGCATATACTTAAAATGGCTGCTAATCTGAGCATTTTCATTGTTTTGGACTTATTTCTTATCTTAGATAGTTGTTATGGCACTTTAAATATATTCAGCATACATTTTATGAATGTATAAAGTCTCAAAGGACATACAGAGACAAATCTGCCCTAATATGTGTATCTTTAATTGCATAAATAAAAAATGGCCGCCAAAATCCTCAAATTAGCGGCCATTTTAAGTTTATGCAAATTAGGCATATTTCTACCACTCTGATATTTTCGGACTTTTAGTATATCATTATATCATTATGGGGACCTTATAGAAATGCATTGTGCTGAAAAAAATATGTTTCAATTTGTTTTTAGGTCGAAATTAATTTGATAGACCAATTTGGCAACTTTACCATGTATTTTTTTTTTTAAAGTGCATATTCGATTTGAACAAAATACCTTCCCTATTTACCTCCCGCCCTACTGGTCATGTGATGAAAGTGAAACATGTTGATGTTGCTCAAGAAGTCTTCTTTGGAGAGGGGAGCATCTCAGTGGATATGAGGGTATGTCACATATTCCCCAGTCTGGTAAACGAAAGACTCTTCTTTAAACTATTTTTGGTAAGGAATCATCCAAAATTATCACCATTTTCTTTTGCACAAGTCCGTTCATACTGGCGTCGTTGTACATCATCAGCCAACGTTAGCGGATAAAAGTTGACGTTGCTTCAACTCGTGCATCAATATCCATCGACGTCGGCTGAAGCGCAACGACAGGAGTATGAACGGACCATAAGTGTACCGAACTTTACACATGCTAATCCTATCATCATTACGCTTACAATTTTGGCAATCATATGCTCATGTGACACCTAAGCAAAACCTATGTATATCGCATAGCTATTATTACATAGTCTTTCCTCTAAAAATCTTCTACAGTCATATGCTCATGTAACACAGGTGTCACATGTTCATCACTTGGTTCTAATTCACAGATCTTTGACAATCACATGCTCATGTTACACCCATGCAAAATCCTGTGCACATATCACAGTAAACACATGGGTGTCACTCACATGATCATCACATGGTCCACAAACTCATATCTTTGACAATCACATGCTCATGTGACACCAATGCAAAACCTGTGAACATAACACAGTAAAAACATGGGTGTCACACGCTGATCACCTGGGTCTCTTACCTCTCAGGTTCTTAACAATCTCATTCATCAACCAATCCTTGAAGCCTGGGATGGGTGATAAGCTTGAGAATATCTTCATGTGCGGGAAATCCCTTTGTAACCCGTCCACCACGCTCTTTATCAGGTAATTGCCGAGATCCACTCCTTTCAGACCTGTATGAGACATACACAAATACGCTGGATATTAATTCATTTAGCATGTTATAAGTTAAAAGACATGGTCATCAGGGGTAGCACTGGCTCAAAAATATGAGGAGTCCCATTACATTTTTCAGGACCCTTTAAGGACTGCAAAAACTAAATTTAAGGGGTCCCCCAGAAATATAAGGGGTCCTGAAGTTTGAGCCTTTAAAAATGGTCAAAAACCGATTTAGAGAAATTAGAGGTTCAGTTCAGCACAGAGAGCTGGAAATTACTGCAGCCTTTTTGTTTAAGGAACACATTTTTCCCGTTTGATTTGAATCCCCTCTACGCTGCCTCGGTGCAAGATGTGCACCACATCTTCTCCCCATCGAACTCTAACCATTTAGATCGGTTCTTTCATCTAGGCGTGTATGCTCTTATTTTTTTAGATGGAGCCATTGTTTACCTCGAATGGTCATGGACAAAGGTGTACAGCAACAACGATGCATAATACGAAAATTGATTTAACGACATGCCTGTTTCGCTGTTATTCAGTAGGCTGATACATTGTAGCTTACACATTGTTCCCGCTCGGTCTTGTACAGAGATCGTTGAATTTGAACTGTGAGTCTGTGACCCTCATTGCAAACAGTCGCTAACACAGATACGCACACTAGTGTAAGAACGTGTAACTCACACCTATGTTGTGTCCATGTTATAATCAGTAGAAGATACTTATAGAATGTTTTGGAAATCGCTTGAAACTTTTGCGGAAGCAATTCGGAAGCGATTTAATGTGTTTAAAAACTTTTAAAAATACAGGATTTGCATTGTATTTATCTTTTACGAACATTAACAAATTTACAATGTAGGAGATTGACAATTTTCAGAATGTCTTAAGGTTTCCACGTCGTCCATACAACGTCAGATTTAAGGGGTCCCTTCATTTTCGATTGGGACCCGTTAGTGAAGTTCAATATGTAAACTTACACGTCCCACAGGAAAATGAGGGGTCCTAGGACGCGGGGACGCGCAATAAAGCGTCCCTTGATGGTCATACTGGTTTCAATAAATCTGTCTAGAAAAACCCTTATTACAAATCGAGGGCCCTCAAAAAAGGATATTCTGAGAAAAATAAGTTTTATTAATATTGTATTCCTTTAAGTTATGTGTGTATAAAAAAAGAACTGTTTTTTAAACTCAAATGGGCCTATTTTTAAGAATCTTTGGACAACAATGATTTTTTGGTACCAATTTCTCAAATACCAAAAAGTAAGTTAACTCTTTCCCTGACAAATTAATTTTTGAAGAAATTGTGAAATGCATGTAAATATCAACTTATAATTTGAATATGAGACTCTGTAAGGTAGTAACACTATATTCTGAAAGCTAATGAATGGCCGGACACTTCTGTGAAAATTTCAACGATACCGGACGATCGTGGTGGTTGCCATGGTAACCGTTACCCAGCATGCAATTTTTGTAACATCTTTTTTTACAAATATTTAGTAGTCCTGTATGAAAACTATACTACTTGAGCCCTTCAAAATGCTTTCAAGATGGGCATTATAATTCTGAACATTTTGATACCAAATTTGCTGTAGTGGGTTATTCGGTTATGGCGTAACGACCAGAATCGTGTACGATCAGCACGACAAATATACCGTAAGCCCAAAATCCAAAATGGCCGCCATACAGGGGCACACAAATTCAAATGCCTTCAATTACACTAAAAGGCATACCAAATTGTTCGGCTGAGCATAAGGATTCCAAAAAGGTATAGTTTGCCATACTTCCGATGTTTGGTTAACGAGTTATTATAACTTTTACCCTATATATAGGGTAAAACGTAAAAAGGTCGTTTTGACGCATTAATGCGTCTATGTCAGGTAAAGAGTTAAGGTGTAAAAGTATACATTTTCTTGAAGGAAAAGGTTCAATGAATCCAACCATGAACATGAAATTGACCATTTTGGAAAAAATTATAAAAAACATATTTTTTGACCCATTTTAGGTTTATGCAAGATAACTCAAAATATATTTTGTCAAATTTTGTCATACTAGTTTTATAATAATCCTAATAAAATTCACTAGGAGGCTTATTTTTTAATTATTATTATCTTATTTATTTTTTGAAGAAAAAAAATAGACCAAAAAAGTGCCAAAAAACAAGAAGTTACGGCAGTTTTACGGAGGCTGTACCCGAGAGTTCACACCCCCCTTAATGGCTTTTAAATACACACAAATTCCAACTAAAAATGTAATTTCAGTATATAATTGGAAACATTTTGAAAACATTTTGAAATTGTGTGGAATTTTTGGATTTTTTGGAAATGTTTTGTAATTGCGTTTTTTAAATTGAATTGTTTTGGAAATAAAAAAAAAAGAAAATAAATTGTCTAAAATGTTCAAGATGTGCATTATAGGGTAACAAATAAAGAACGGCTCTTGATTTGATAGTTGTTCACAGGAAGTCAAGTCATACCTACCTGGTTGAGTGGAACTAATGGAGTAAAATATTGCGGCCTGCGCATTGTCAGGGTTTTCTTCTTCTGGTGTCTGTGATTGGGACGGCTGTTCTGTGGTGTCATCTATCCGACCTAATCTATCACCGATAATGTCCTGGAAACATAGATCAAATGATAAATATCTGTCAAACATGCACACAGTAAGTGTGGGGGGGGGGGTTCCATTTTTTATAGTAAAATGTAGTGCATGCTGTTATCGATTGTCGGAAGTGTCGAGATATTGTCCATACTTACAACATATCAATATGTTTTTTTCATATGTCGACAAGAAAGGATACATTTTAATTGGGTTTTACAGGCTTCCGCTCGTATTTCATATTTAATATTTAAAGAAACTTCACAGTCCCAGACAGGGTATTTAAGTAGTGTCTGCTACTAATTGGTTGAGTCTATTGTTATATCTTTATGTGGACCGATGTGGACCCGATTGTGGATTGTTGTGGACCCTTATGGACCCATGCGGATTTTGTAAAAGCCATAAATCCACTACGTGGACCGATTTTCATGTTTTGTGGATCTGTGTCGATCAAGTATGGACCGATGTGGACCGGAAGGGGTACTTTGTGGATTTTGGCTGTTTCTAGTGTTAGGAATAAGAAAAACTCTGGAATGCCATGACATGATTCGATTATGGCGGAGTGTATTATGATTGTTGTTGCCATACCCATTTGATTATACTTTTCTTCTTGTTTCAACAAAAGGATCGATCAATTGAACACTTAGCACTCACCTGAAGACTGGCTGGTATCTCTCTTGTGAGGGCGGTATGTAACACAACGATGGGTTCTGTTGGCATGGCGCTGTGCGTGAACACAAAGCATCTCCTGTACGGGCCGACACGTTGCTTCAGATCCAACCAGCTACGCATGGGAACCACAGCCTCGTACTCACTCACCTAAGCAAATAATAGTACAAGAATGTTGATTGATTAGTTAACCCTAACTCCCCTTAGAGTAAAAGGGGAGAAAAATGGATCAAATTAGGTGGGAAATTCTGGTCATGCCGGCACCATCATTTTCCTTTATCAAGATTTGTCTTAAAGCTTGATTTTGTGGTTCAATGATAAACTGCACCCATTTTTGACAGGTTTCTACCCTTAATTTGCACACCATTTTGTTCTAAGTTCGAGCTTTGGTTTTTGTCCAAGATTCTTCTTTACTCCTCATTACTATATTTCAAAACAATTATCAAAACTAATAATGTTAAAAAAAATTCAAAAATGTTCACAAAATATGCCAACAAATTTGTAAAACAAATCTAAAACAAATCTCAAAAAATTGGTTCGGTCCGGCCCGAAGAACATGGTTGTCTTTTTGTAACCTTATTGTCACTGTTTTTCCTCAAATTCATCTGGGTGAATAAGATACCATGCTTTGGCCAATTGAGAATAATACAGCCTTAGAGGGAAAACTAGTGTTAAGGGACCGTTCATTATTTATGGTGGAGGTGGGGGGTGGGGGGTGGGGGGGGGGGGGGGGGGGGGGGGGCAAATTCGAGACTTGTATGTTAAAATTACCTAACCCCCCTACAGCTGAAATTGAAAATTACATGACCCGCTATTACTAATTTCACACAATAAAAAGAAGGGCCATCATAAAATTATTAGCCGTTTAGATAGGGCACAAACAGAATTTGCCAATGTATCCATGAACAAAATTCCAAAGGTAAAGACAGCCCCCATAAGTATGTGACAAGTTGATTTTTTTTCAGGGAGGGGGAGGGGGGTTGTGTAAAAAGCTACTGGTTAGCGGGGGAGCGGAAAACGTGTCATATTTATACGTGAAAAGCATGCAATAAATCACATTTTTTTTAAATCATAAAATTGGATTTTGTTACATTATACACCCAGTGGCTCTAATTTCTCGACCGTTGATGATTATATCTAGATGTTTTTCCACAATATCGTCCAAGGCACGAAAGATTTACTGTACAGAAGTCATCTCATAGTAACAGATTTTGAAGTCGATATTTTTTAAGAAAATGTGCGCGAAGCGCAGAAAAATATTGCATTTACACTCCAAAATAGCCTCTAAAATCACCCCAATCACACCACCATCTTTATAGTTTAAAAAAAGTTACACAACCCCCCTGTTTGAGAATAAAAAGTTACATAACCCCCCTATTTCAACATATGAAAGTTACATGACCCCCCTATAGTTTACCCCCCCCCCCCTCCAGCATAAATAATGAACGGTCCCTAAAAGATATCTTCTTTGACTCTTCCCTACCTTCTGTAACATATCACAAGACGAGTGCCACGTAATCTGCTGCACATTCAAAAGCCCTGCTGCGAACCAATGAGAGAGCATCTCTTTAAGTGTTTGGTTAAGCGCCCTCAAGTGATGATCACCGCTGCCTGCGCTTTCTGTTAGGAACCCCTGTGTGTGATGAACGGAAAGACAAATTATAAGTCAATGAGCTGTCATTAGAAAGACAATCTTCACACATAAGTGTATTTTTAACCCTAACTCCCTGGGCATGTTTTTAGGAATAACACTACCAGGGAGAAAACGAGTCAAATTGGGGGTGGGTGGGGGGGATCAGTCTCCTCATGCACTGGGGATCGAACCTTACCGACTGCGCTAATGGGTTAGCTCAAAAACTCCATTTCATTACCCGCCAGATTGTGGCATGAGATAGACCGGTTAGCTCAAAAACTCCATTTCATTACCCGCCAGATTGTGGCATGAGATAGACCGGTTAGCTCAAAAACTCCATTTCATTACCCGCCAGATTGTGGCATGAGATAGACCGGTTAGCTCAAAAACTCCATTTCATTACCCGCCAGATTGTGGCATGAGATAGACCGGTTAGCTCAAAAACTCCATTTCATTACCCGCCAGATTGTGGCATGAGATAGACCGGTTAGCTCAAAAACTCCATTTCATTACCCGCCAGATTGTGGCATGAGATAGACCGGGCGAGCGCACGGTATCATTTGCTAGCATCATATTTATGGGATATTGTAATCAAAGCAGTTTGTGCAATTTATTCCTTTTCGATCCATCAGCATATGAACCTCTCTCAAAAAATGTGTTTTCCAACTGCTATACATTGTACCAATAATGTTTTCATTTTGAGTGGTCAAATAATTTCCTTCATGGTTTGTTGACAAGAATCTTGATTGGATGACCACAGAAATACAAAAAACACCTGCCACTGCTGCCATTGCTTGTATCTATGGCACCTAAATGTGTTTAATCTGTGAAAATGTACTCACTCAGCATAACAACAAGCATTAAGACATTGCAGCTATGCTTTCATATTCATTGACCTGAGTTATTAACCCAAACCTTCCCGGGTGGAATCAGGGGGTTAAAATTGGTAAAATGTTAACTTTAATGGTTGATATACTTACCAGGATGACATGCCTGAGACCTATAAGGAATGTATATACTTACCAGGATGTCAGCCCTGAGATCCATGAGGAATTTGACTCCGTCAAACGTTCTGCTGACTTGCTGAAACAATCTGCTGTAATGTGGTATCAGGGCTTGCTGTAGCTTGGCCTCTGCCTGGAGTAAGGCAGCCTCTCCTTTCTCCTACATATACATTGGGAAATGGAAAGGGAGTCATTTCAATCGTGTATATTATGGTGTGATACTATGGAAACTATTGCTTTAGGCCACAAAAAAAAGAAGGTTTGTCTCAGATGACATGAGAGACTGAAAATCTAATGCGGTCTGCGGATTTTTTTTAATTTTTTTTTTTTCAATTTAGACCTGATCGTCATTTGTTTGGTCAAAAAGTTGGATTTTGCAAGATTTTTTTGAGAAAATTGAAAAAGAAAAAAAAATTGGAAAAAAAATTGGAAAAAAATTGAAAAAAAAAAAAAATTGAAAAAAAAATTGAAAAAAAATCCACTAAAAAAAAAGCTTACGCGGGCGGTTTCGGGAATGCGCGCGGGTCATCTGAGACAAACCTTTTTTTTTTTTTGGCCTTACCATCTATTAATTATGCAAATTCTGTTTCGAGAAGTTACCGCCAACATGACATTGACAGAATTGAGGGTCTTCAATTGCAAATGGCATGCCATATTCTGAAAGCCTCTCGCAATACCCCACGGGCAACATTGCTTTATATAAATATTGATTTGGAACTTGTGATAGCAAGACCTGTACAGTAATATATGCGTGCGCAATGGCAACATAGCCGAATACAGACACTTTATTGTGATTTCATATCATGCATATATTCTACATGTAAGCACTGATTTGATATCCATGCGATACCTATACAGGGTGAGTCAGAAAGAATGGGCACTTTTGACGTATAGGCATATGTATTCAAATTTAAAAACAGAGTTAGACAGATCATTTAATTAGCTTCAATTTTTTTTAAATAATTTTCAAATCGATCATTTAGTTATAATGTTGCATCCATTTTGTTAAACCTCTATTTTCAATCCAATCCACGGGATCGCAATAATTCACAGTAATTTTGCCATGACCGATAGATTTAAGAACTGTGCAGTACTTAAATTATACAGAATAATGGCGTAATTTGGACCACCCCATGGATTTGCTTTGAAAAAGAAGGCTCCATTAAACTATTGTAAAATTAGAACACAAAGATCGATTTCAAACATTCTTTTTTTGAATCGAAGCTAAATAAATCATCATTCGTACACTGTTTTTGATTTTTATTATACAAGCCTGACATTCTCTTGACGCCCATTATTTCTGATACACCCCGGATCTAAACCACTTGATACCCAATGGACACTGTATGATACATGCAATGTGATACCCATGTTCCAAAACATTAAGTAATAACTTTTTGTTAAATATGCTTGTAAACTCAATCTAAGCACTGACGTATTCTACATATCACTTCTGTGGTACATATATGAGACCTGTCACCACATAATGAGCAGTAAGTTACACATTACCTCACACATTCTTGAGCTCAGGAGAATCATCAAAGGTATACATTCTATAATCTCTCTGCAGTCATTACATTCATTGACTTCAAAAAGGCATTCGACACCATACATCGTGGGAAAATGATCAAGATACTCAAAGCATACGGTATCCCACAAGTCATAACAGATGCAATTGATGAAACTTACAAAAACACAAGAGCCAAAGTGATGTCACCTGATGGCGACACGGAACTGTTCGACATCCTAGCAGGAGTACTCCAAGGAGATACCCTTGCCCCCTACCTATTCATAATCATCCTTGATTATTGCTTAAGAATAGCCATCAGTGGGAGAGAAGAGGAACTAGGATTCACCATCAAGCCTAGACAAAGTGAAGAATAGGGCCAAAGAAAGTCACGGATCTTGACTTTGCAGATGACATAGCGTTACTATCTGACACTAAGGAGCAGGCACAGAAGCTGCTGAAATACGTTGAGAAAGCAGCACTCAAAACTGGGCTCCACATGAATGCCAAGAAAACCAAATGTATGGTATTTCACCAAACACAAGCGGTACAGCTAAAAACCTCTGATGGAAGTAACCTAGACAACGTAGAGGACTTCAAATACCTGGGAGCTTGGGTTGGTAGTAGCCAGCATGACATAAAAATATGCAAAGCACTTGCTTGGAATGCCTGCAATGCTCTGAACAAAGTGTGGAAATCTAGCCTCTGTCGAAAAATAAAAATCAGACTTTTCCAAGCTACTGTTCAAAGTGTTCTACTGTATGGAGCTGAGACATGGACCATCACCAACAGACTTAAGAAATCTCTAGATGGGTGCTACACTAGAATGCTGAGAACTGCACTCAACATTAGTTGGAAAGACAAGGTACCGAACAAAGGCCTGTATGGAAAATTACAAAAGGTATCAGAAAACATCACAGAGATTTGCCGGGCATTGCATGAGAAGAGAAAATGAAATAGTGTCTGACCTTCTGCTATGGAGACCCAAGCACGGACATATATCTGTCGGACGCCCAGCCTTAACATACTTGGACGTCTTGGCGAAAGACACAGGACTAAAGGATGAGGAGATGAAAGCATGCATGAGGGACAGAGTAGTTTGGCGAGCCATCACGAGGACCGTTCGAGAACGACATAAGTAGTAGTAAGTAGTAGTAAGTCACAAGTGTGCATAAGATAAGGTCCAATAAACATGCCAAAAGTCAAAAGTCAATAGAAAACCAAAGAATTTTGCAACTTCAATTTGATTTTTGTATATCATTTAAAAGCTTGTTCCTGAGAATTTTGAATCTTGGCAAACCTGAAAATAAAAAAAATTCTACCTGACTCTCAATATGAAATGACTGGTCTCATATGTGATGATATCAAGTAAAATGAGTCTCAAATCAAAAATATCACAATTTTGGTTTTCTACGTGATTTTATTGGGTATTTGCAATGCTACATTTTGCAGAAAACCCCATTTTAAACAGACATTTAATTCCTTAGATATTAGCAATTGGATGGTTTTCAAAACAATGGAAACAAAATAATGTCTACTTGTACCCTTAATTGTTTGGTTATATCGCAAAGTCAATTTGCGACTTCTTACCTTATTTTGCTTGATCACATCACATGTTATCCATGTGATACTGTATAGGATATCATGTAACACCCATGTGATACACATGTGCCATACATGTGATACCCATGTGAACAAACTGTGTAATTACCTGTTGCTGTTTGATGTTCTTGCACACTCTAAGCACTGAGTTGTGATCTACACCACACTTATGTGATATGGCCTGGAGGAATTCCAATTTGGCATCATTCTCCAACTTCTTGTAGTGACTACACAAATGCTTAATCTCCGGCTGTGGAGAGAAAACAAATTGAGGGCTTAATGCCAAGCACATGACCCTAAGGGCTCTTGCCCAAACACAAGTACGGCCGTAATTTGGCAAAACAGCGTAAGTCGAAATATTGACATTTTGAGTTAAATGCATTTTTGGGGAAATCGAGGGCGCTCTTCTCATTTGTGATAGTCTCAAAAGCCCTCGACGTACCGTTTTAAAGATAGCATAGCGTATCTCAGCCTTGTTTTGCAACCGTTAGCATTTCAATATGGTAAAACAGCGTAACTCGTATTACGTGTTTCAAAATCTAGTCATTTCTTGGCAAAACAGCGTATCTCTAAGTTACGCGCCTTTACCAAACAGCGATTTTGCTACGAGATACGCGGGTTTGGCGAAAAATAGTAACCAAAGAATTACACGTAAATTGAGTTACGCTGTTTTTGCAAGATTAACTCTGCGTATAATTAGATGTCGATTTGGCAAACCCGCGTATCTGGTTAAAATCAGCTGTATCTTTAGTAAAAACAGTTTATTTTACTTAAGATTTTAAAAATAAAGAAAATGTAACATCATGCACGTTTTCCTTTTAAATGAACTTTCTCTGTAAATAATTTTTAAAAAAGCAAACACTAACACTTTAAAGTGCTCGTATCTCAAAAACGTAATTTTCGAGTTACGCTGATTTGCCAAATTACGGCCGAGTAGAGGAAAGTTCTTGGAAAGAGCGGGGAAAGCGCGATCCTTTTTTTCTATATTGTTAATCCCAAGCTTTCCTCTGTCATAAAATGTCAAAATCAATATGGGTAAACCATTCAAGTTGAAGTAGCCATTCAATGAGGTGTTAATCACCGATCCCTTTTCACTCTTTTTAACAATATAGAAAATAGGATCGCGCATTCCCTGCTCTTTCCTCGAGCTTTCCTCTACTTGTATTTGGGCAAGAGCCCTAAAATATAATAGCTGCTTGTTGTTAAACGCTAACCAAATGATATAAACTAAATATAACTCAGAGCAGAGCTTGCAGATACAGTCTTTTTGTTCAGATACCTAATGATGTGAAAAGGCACTGTATCTGTAATAACTGCCCTATATGTGACCATCAACCACAAATGGGCCGTAAAAACAGCCTGAACATTTTTTGAAATATTAAACAAGTAAATTCTCCTGAAAATCAGCTTTACAATGATGTATTACATGTCTATATTGCTTGTACATAGGAATTTCAAAATCAATAAATCCACTGAAAATTCCTTTGTTTTATATTGTTTATTGAAATGTTCATTGGGCCATATCTCAGAGCTTGCTCTGCCGACTTTACGGCCCTTGTGCTGGATGGTCACATATTATACATTTCTGGTGCTATATAGAGTGCCCAAGATTGTGATGCATTCTGACACACATGACAACTATAATTGATGATAGGGCCTTTTGGCTCCAAACCCTCAAAATGTATGTTGGTGAATAGATTTACCAGGTTTGCTGAATTTCATAGATATTTAAAAAAACCAAAAAAACATGAAGAATGCTCAAAACATATAAATCATCATGATTTGGCCATTATTCTTAGAATTTACATGATATATGTTGATTCACCTCTCCCCTGAGCCTTTGAAAAAGCAGAAACCTATAAATGTATTATACCCAAGCAACTAGACTTAACACTTTCCACGCGGCAGTCGTCTGCAGATGACAGCTCCAAAATTGCACATAATGTTTCAAAAATGTCAAGATTATTGAATTTCATCGCTATATTTGGAACCACCATGAGAAAAGCATTAAAATAAGTACAAACATGCCTAGTATTGGTACATGTACCAATACTAGTAGTCTAGTACTGCAGTAATTCTTGAAATAAGACTTTGAAAGTTGGAAAAGGTTTCTGAAAAATCTGTTTTGTATCACATGGTAAAACTAATAGCCACATGGAAATTGTGAAGTCAAGACAATTGGTGTCTTTTCATTGGCTCCAAAATATAGGTACAAACCTTCGGTTGATTTTTATACTTTTCTTTACCTCTGATATCTTAGGGGGTCTTGTCAATCCGCCTTTCTGTGTCTCGTGGACTTCGGAGGAGACTAAGAATTCTTCTAACATCCTGGTCACCATAAGTGTCTGTTGGTTGGCAGCGGACATACCGTAAGTCATCTTTCCTCCAGTAATGTGTATCACCCTCATAGGGTGTCTGTGGTACAGTTTGGGTGTGAAATGTGAAGCCACAGCCCTTTGTGGGATCTAATCAAAAACAAAAATATGTAACAATAATTGAAAATTATAATAAACAACAAAATAGAATGTAACTTGAACTGTTTGACATTGACAATGTTCATTTCAAAATGTTGTACATCCTCGCACAGGACTATTCACAACATTTTTTCTTCTTCTTTTAAAAATTGATTAACTTCTCTGTTGCCTTTAATTTAGGGTTGAAAATATCTCTAAATATAAGTAGCTGTGTATACATACAGTGATACACCTAACACACAAAGTTCCTGATCAGGTTATGTTATGTTAATTTAAAATATAAATAATATGCACTGAATATCAGAATCATTTTGAATGCATTAAGCGAGCAAGTTTCTTCCCGTAATTTGATATTGATAGTATATGATACTCGTTCATATAAATTGAATGGTTACTTTTACCCCAACAATGAAATAAAGTTGTTGTAAATTGAGTTTCCTATGGGATACATTGCTAAGTGTGTGATGATATGCAGTGACCATCTGTGTGTGATACCCAATGCATCAGCAATGCCTGATGAATGCACAGTGTACCATAACATTCAATGACATCCCATAGAAAACGGAACTTTTCTTCACTAGGTGTGGTTACTTTCATTTTTGTTACTAGGCCTAAATTGTTAAACATTTCTTTTCATTGTGTGGATAAACATGTACCTACCCGGCTTTGCGCGATCTTCCTCAACATCTGAAATGAAGACAGTCCAATGCAGCGAAACAAGATTCGTACCACTTCTTGGATGTCTTATGTCAGCCTTTTCCCTGTACTGTAAAATAAATCCATTTAATATTTTAATTCAATTGTATGTTTTTAAAGCAAAAAAACCCTGTTGTACAGGCTAATGGACCTCTCAGGTCGGGTTGGTCAGGCTTTGTTTTGTTTTCAAAAAATATGTTGATGAAATGTTGAAAAATATGTTGATGAAATGTTGGTGAATTTTCAAAATGTTCAAAATATTTGAAAACATGTAAAAAATTCTCAATATAAAAACAAAAAAACAATCGGGTCAGCCGGAACTTGCGACACAGATGATCAATGGAAAGTAATAGTTCCATGCGCAATGGCAACATAGCCGGAAGCATAGACGACGATGTAAATCAATACCAATGGGGGCAGCAAACATGGCCTGAAAAAATGTTTTTTTCCCGGCAAGCGATTCCAAATTTCCCTCCAAAATGGAATGCATTTCTTAATGAAAGAGTAACATTTCCCTCCAAATGCTAAAATTTCCCTCCAAATGCTCAAATTTCCCTGCAAGGAGCTTTCCGTATTGCCTACTTTTTCAGCCTGTGGCAGCAAAACAAAATCCCTCCTTTTTTGTTGAAAAAGTCTGGACACTAAACATACACATGTATGTGTTGTTGTTTTTTACTTTGTCTAGGGAGGCTACACTATATAAAGTGCTCAACAATAGAAAGTCGTACCCTTTGTTTAGGTCATTTAAAGTAACTTTCGATTATTTTTTTACCAAAAAGGCTAGATAGAAATTTGGATGAATCTTTTAGGCACATTTTGATACCAAACATAACAAAATTAATCACTTTTCAAAAGTCCCATTTTCAATACACTTATGCGGGGGAAAGGGGGGGGGGGGATGCGGGGGAAAGGGGGGGGGGGGGGGTGAGGTTCACCCCGTGTGTGACACTGTTATAAACAGGATTGACCAGGCAATCGATACCACAGTGCAGCCATGCGCACTACGCTACGTTGGGTGTACACTTAGTGAGTGGGATATTTGATTCCGAACTTAAAGTGCATTACATTAAACTGCTTGAAATTTTACCAAGCCTTAGGCCTGGAATACACCTTGGTTTGGTTTGGTTTGGTTTAGCTGTAGATATCAAATCAGCATAATTTATAAAATAACACACATTTACACATCCCTCACCCATGCATGACACTTTGAATTTAAATTAGCCCATGCAAGGGGAAATGTGTAGCGATCAACACGGGACTGATACGGCCTACATAAGTGCTTGTTAACAATTGGTGTTTTCTTCCCATAGTGTATTGAAAATGCGACTTTTGAAAAGTGATTGATTTTCTAAAAATGGTGCTAATTATGGTTTATCTTTGTTGTTAGGTGTTATGTTTGGTATCAAAATGTGCCGAAAAGATTCATCCAAATGTCTATCTAGCCTGTTTGGTAAAAAAATAATCCCTACTATAGGCCTATAGCAAAATTCTAGCTCTGAATCATAGCTCTCTGCTACGCAATATTTAGAATTGCTACACAAATAATATAGTATATGGGCGGTTTTAAAAAAAATGGCTGAAAATGGCATATTCAACATTTTGCCTGTTTTTGATCATATAAAGAACTTTTATAGAATAGCCAATTATTCCAAAATATGTGCTAAGATAGTAATTTCTTTGTGCCAGAATATGATGGCCCTTGCTTGTTGCAAAAAAAACTTCTGCCCATTTTTGATGCTAAAACGGTCAGGAGTGTAACACTTTTTTTTTACAAAAAAAATTGAACATGCATTTTTATTAAGCTAGTACAAGAAAACCATCTTTGATATTCATTTCAGAGATATACATTTTGAAATATTGAAGGGTCCACCTTAATCAGAATGAGTCACTGTGAAATTGAACTTGCATAAGTCCAATAAATTATTGATTGTTACACTACAGTATGTCAAAATGAAGAAAGGAGTCAAACTCAAATATTGAAATTAATCCAGCTTGATAATAAAAATGATGAAAGGTTATGCATTTGTCATTCCATATTTTGTATACGTATACACTTGGCTTGCCATAGATGGTCAAGTGGCATTGGTAATCACATCATAGCATTTGTGGTCAAAGGTTTACTGGGAGAACTCCAAAATGTCAGGAGTGTAACATTGACATGCCATCTAAATTTTGCAAACTTCCATATATATTTAATTTAGTTATATCAGTTTATTATAGTAGTACATGATGTAAATTAATAAATAGTAACAAATAAAATTGTGTTACATTGAATATGTCTACTTCAGATAGTAAATAGGGGTCAGTCAGGAGTGTAACAAATATGTAGAAATGTAATACATTTTGGATGGCCCACTGCCGTGCCATAAACTGTAATATAAACTTGAAACTGTCCATGTATACCTTTGATATGGCCATATTCTGATGTTTAAAACTATTAAAATCAAACCTATTAACTAATAAATAATTAAAACAAAACAAAAACAGGCCTTTATTGTGTAAAAATAGGGGTTTTGTGTGGAAAATCTGATTTTCTTCCCAATTTAGTTGTTAAAGGCATAATGAAATTGTATTTTCTATGCTTACTAATCTTCCAAGTTGAGAGGAACTGTACTTTATACTTAAAGGTTGTGTTTTTTATCCACCAAACCTATTTTATCCACCATTATTAGACATGTCAGGAGTGTAACACAATGTAGAAATGTATTATATGCATTTTGAATGGCCCACTGCTTTGCCGTAGATTGTAGTATGAACTTGAAACATTCCATATACTATGATATTGCCATATTCTGATGTTTAAAATTATTAAAATTAAACCTAATAACTAATAATTAGTTTTAAAAATAAAAAAACGGCCTTTATTGTGTAAAAATAGGGGTTTTGTGTGGAAAATCTGATTTTTTTCCTTCAATTTAGTGGTTAAAGGCATAATGAAATTGTATTTTTTATGCTTACCAATCTTCTTCCAAAGTTGAGATACTATACTTTGTACTTAAAGGAGGTGTCCCGCAAGCATAAAATTGTACACTATATGTTAGAAACGTAATTATCGAGCCCAACTTTTGTTATTATATGGAACAAAACACCACACTTATGACAAAAACAAATAAAAACCACAATCTCTTAACATGCACTTTTTAAAATTCGCGGCGATCGAAAGTCCCGGTGTCGATGAAGTCATAGTTATACAATGCACATGCGCAAATTTGAGCACCGATACCCATGACGTCATCGACACCGGGACTTTCGATCGCCGCGAATTTTAAAAATTGCATGATGAGTGATGGCAGTTTTTATTCGTTTTTGTGACTAGTATGATGTTTTGTTCTATATAATTACGTAATTTCGGCTCGATAATTATTTTTCTAACAAATAATGCTCAATGATGTGCTTGTGGGACCCTTGCTTTAAAGGTAGTGTTTCTATCAACAAAACTTCTATTATCGACCATTATTACAATGTCAGGAGTGTAACACAATACAAAAGTATGTAGAAATGCCTTTTGAATGGCCCACTGCTTTGCCGTAGATTGTAGTATGAACTTGAAACATTCCATATACTTTAATATTACCATTTTCTGATGTTTAAAACTATTAAAATCAAACCTAAATTAATAATTTGTTTAAAAAATTTAAAAAATCCCTATATTGAGGGGAAAATAAGGGTTTTATGTGGAAAATCTCTTCTTTTTTAAATTTGATTGATTTAGGCCTAAACAAATTGCATTTTCTAATGTTACCAATCCTCCAGAGATGAGCTGTACCTTAAACTTGTTGATTTAAACATAATTGTGTTAATATTTAACAAATGAATGTTTTGAGATTTTACCCCAAAAAAGAAACGTTCTACAATAAATAGTGTTAAAAAAAAATATGAGGACTATTTTGTGTGTTTCTTGATTTGTTTTACATACTTTAATATATTGGGATTACAATAAGATATAGAAATCATTAATATATCCAATTTGAAATTTTGGAATTTTGGGAACACAATCTCCCATTTCTCAGCCATTTTTTTTTAAACCGCCCTTATTGCACACTGATCACTATGCCTGTTTAAAAACCAATGAAACTCAATTGTTAGTTTCCCATAACATTTTTTTCCGATGCACGGGACCACCATTTCTACGTGACTTCCGAACCACTGGTTTTTGCTGCCATTAGGAAATCGTCACAATCACTTCATTTACCAGGCTACCGACACGGCGTACACAATGTATCAGCACTTAGATTATAATATCCCCTAACAGCTCCCCAATCTCATTTGGGTCGACGAGGCAATTGAGACTACAACTCACAACCTTTGTATCACGAACCCTGCATGCTATTAACCACTAGACCACACATGCTCTCTATTAATTATCATGACATAATTCATAATGAGATACATGTACTGGTAGTTGGTAGCTCTTTGGAAAAGATTACATAATATACCTTACAGGAGGAGGTGAGTGGTCATGAGGGGGTTAAGATAGAGGGTGCTCTGTTTGAAGGAGGTCTTGGAGGGCATGTTGATGGTGGATTGTTCCAGTCAGTGATGTATGTGGGAAGAAGGAATTTGTGAATGATGCCAGTCTGGTGATTGTTTATTGTATGGTTGGAATTGTTGGTCGTGTCCTCTTCTTACGCGGTCTGTCTTTTGGGCAATGTACGTCTTGGAGATGTCTAGTTTGGTCGTGGTGAATTTTATATGACTGATGATGTCTGACTCTGACTGAGTGATGAGTGCATGATGAGCCCAACTCTGAGCGAGGTAAAAAATATTATTTTTTCAAAAGCCAACCAAACTAACATTAAAATTAGCCTTATACAATGTTAGGTCATGTAGGTAGGGATTCAACCATAGTGATAGTACAAAGTCCAATCCAACGACACAACTAACAATACAATTACAAGGCCTGGGTCTTTTTAAATTTTTGTTTTTTAAATAAAAATAATTTAAAAAATGTTTGTTTTCTGTTTTGGAGGGGTTTTGTGGACAAAACCAGAAATTACCTTAATTTAGTCTAAGGCTGGGTCCTCTGCATTCAGAAACACGTGGATAACATATACAAATATCATCGGTAAAGCAGGATTTACAGACGAATTATCTGATAAGATTCATTGACAGAAGAATTGATAAACAAAGTAATTTAATCCAGACTGCAAGCTTTCTGTACCATTGTCAAAGGTCAATTGGGCTGTACCCATTTTCTTTGAGGGGACAGCAAATTTTATAATAACTTTATTGAGACGTTAATAATTATATGTTTCCCTACAAAAGGCTTTATTTAACAGGTGAAATATTTACAATATGTTATTTTAGCGTATATCAAAGTAGATGGATTGATAATCAATGTTTATTTCATCTACATTTCAGACGATTCCAAGATTATGTAACCAAAAACTTTTGGACGACAGGCTATTCATAATCAATGGAATTCGGATAAATTTCGTAGCGGAAGAGTATTGAAGTTCATCATTTATTTACTTATGTAATCAAATACAAGGTTATTTTATAGCTTTTTCCTTACTTAATTATATGTTTACGTTCAGTGCCATGACGAATTTTAAGGGATATTCGTTAAAAACAGATAGGCCTAACAATATTAGTTCGATTCTTTCAAGTCAAGTTGCATAGCCAAATTCGACAGCCATGACAGCGTCACTTCACCATGTTTATGTACAATTAGTCTGATAAGTCCATGGTTAGGCACAGGCAGGGTTCGCAAGTTTTTGCCGCAGGTGGATTAAACTACGGTTTTAACCGTCCGGCACAAATGACAAAAACTAAAAAAATGTAGTGGCAAAATGGAAAAATTGGTGAATTCATCTCAAGTAAATCAAGACAAATAAAAACACAGGACGTTCAAACGTGGTTAGACGTCCCATTCATATTACAATGGATACAATAAAATAGACTGCAATTGTCCTTTGTTTGGTGTCTTTCAAATCATTATAATCTCGGCCACTTGACGCGAGACGATGGTTGATATTGACATGGTTGATCGATAATTACATCATGACCGTGTAATCAAAAGAGGTAGGATACTATTATTATTGACAAAGCGTACCGCCCTCTATTAAAAATTATCATAAGCCTTTATCGCGAATAGGTAAAAATCGATTGATTATCATAGTCCGGACGGCACGCTTTATACAGGGTGGGACTTCAGAAATAAAAAAATCAACAAAAGGGTGGGGGTCAGAATATTTTTGATATAAAGGGTGTAGTTGTATAAATTAAAAGCGTGGAGATAAAATAAAAAGGGTGGCGGTTTCTCAGCGATCATCAAAATACCGACCTTGTTGACTCGCTAGCGCTAGTTATATCATAAATATGTATCCGAAGATATACTTCGGTTTGAAATTAAACAGTCGCCACCTTTAAATTGGTTTGTTGTTATATAGCGCCATCTATTGTTGAAATCGTGACATTTTTTCAAAATGGAAACTCGACGGGAGCTACGAAAGTGTCGTACGCAGCGTATTATCACAATTTAGGGATCATAAGAGTACCAAAAATGCACTGATTTGATTAAATAAATCCATTTCAAATGAATCTCCTCGATAGATTTGCATTAAATAATCGTGCATCCCGGGACCCATCCCGAAAAACAAAACGGGTCCCGGGATGTTTCTGTCACTTTGTCCTTTCTTCCAATGAGTGCCTTTTCAAATTTGAATGCACAAAATGCACAAAATGTCCCCTTTTCGGTATAAAGGGTGGGGGTTGAACATTCCCAAATAAAAAGGGTGGCTATGTAAAAAGGGTGAGGCAAAAATAAAAAGGGTGGGGGTCTGACCCCTGTCCGGACAGTGATTATTGTTTTCTGATGCATTGTGGGAGAAAAAATGGGGCAAATTTGGTCCCTTTTCTCTCCCACAATGCATCAGAAAAGGATAATCAATTGATTTTTACCTATTTGCAATAAACCTTATTGAAGTACTTGGATGATGATGGCATTCTTATCAAGCACCTCAGCCGATTATTATTTGCAAGTATATGGTTTTATTAAATGAGCAGATCAGACACTTGACAATCTTGTGACACTTGATGTCAAAATCGAGTTAGGTCAGGAAAGGTGAGAAGAGAGTTTAGGTCTATGAGTTATCCGGGGAGCTCAATGTCGAAACTCTAGCTTGCATCTTTAATAGATTATACAATTTATTTCAAAATCAACAATATCTTAATTAAATTAGGTGGAGAACTGGAGATGCAGGAAAACGAAAGTGCACATTATAATTACATACAGGTTTAGTTGTACTTGTATTACAGTGTGAACCAGGAATGGCAAATCTACATTAATCAACAACAAAATATTAGGTAGATTTGCCATTCCTGGGGCTAACTGTTAAGACAACTAAACCTGTATGTTAATGTACACTTTCATTTTTCAGTGTTGGAAACAATCATACTTTTGATAAGAATTAAATTAAATAATTTAGTATAAGATCTTAGGTTAGGAGTTATTATCCCTCATGGTGTGGGTCAAGGGGTATTATGTGGGTTATTAATTAAGGGTCAAATACAAGTAATTTGAGGTCCTGTTTTTTACTTAGAAAAAAGTTAAAAGTTAAAATAAAAAAATAAAAATAAATTAGGGGGGCGGGTACCCGCCCTAAATTTTTTTTTGGGGGGTACCCGGGTATACAATTACCCGAAATTCCCACCCTTAATCTGGACGCAATAATTTTTAATCGTGTGTCAAGATAATTTTGCACGTGTATAAGCTTACAAATATCAGTTTTCGTGACGATCCTAATAAAAGTATACTTGGTAATAAAATATTAAATATTCTCGGTCTTCCTTATAAGTACAATTGATAGGGATAGGTACATTTGAAAGTCATATATTTACTTATCTTTCTCTTTAGAAACAACAAAATAAATAGAGTAGACAATTTGTAGACATTTCAGCGCTGTAGTCCCCGTTTAACCACTCCGTATCCGATTCCAAAGTGGCGAAGTCACAATTTGCAAATTACATTTTTGACTTGGACCCCATAATTTCTTCTCGGACCCATCATTTTGAAAATTGGTAGATTATGGGGTCCAGTGGACCCCATAATAATTTTACCTAACGAGAAGCCTGATGAGGGGTCATTCACTTATCTGAGGGTGAAAATGGGACCCTTTTTTTGGAAGCACATCCCATAACCTCATATCCACTACCCCTTCCCCCTTCCCGGATCCCCATGATAATGCTTTACAAACAAGTTTTAATGACCTGCTACTAAGATTCTCGGTGGCTGTCACTCCGATACAACGTGCAAATCTGATGGAAACAATTTTTAAGACAAATGGGACCGGCTAAATGCCGAGAACAGGACGGAGAAACGGCCAACGAAAAATGACATCGTAGTTAAAGTCATCGTACATAGACCCTATGTTTCTCCCGAACAAAAACTGAACGTCGCACACTTGTGATACCGTCCTCGCAAGAATGCTGGGACACTCCAGTTAAGGTTTGAACTTTGAGCTGTTGTTTTGTCCGACCAAAATACAGACAATCCAACTGGGGCTACAGGACTTGAATTTATCACCGTTTCGTCCGAGCGGGTTAGCCTTAAACCTAGCTCCTTGCTTTGTAGTTTTCAATTTCTAAACGCGTGCACCAATACTTATCATTTCTGGTGTGTCCATAGCTAGCTATGCAGTTGCGCCAACGAAATATTTGTACAAGAAAATTAAATAAAAACCCACACACACTTTACACTAATAAAATGAAATAAAATACACGTTTCAATTCAACTTTCGCAATAAATCGCACAACCCTATCCCCATTTAGCGTAAATAAAAACTTGGATAAGTCTAAAAAAATTACGCAGACAGCGGTAATTTTAATTTAATAAAAGGTTGTACCATGTATACCGGCAGCATGTGTGCAATGGGTGACTTGCATGCCATTAGGTCTAAAACCATTTTGTCTAATACCCATTTAGTCTAATACCAATTGGTCTAAGACAAATTGGGCTAAATGTCAGTTGGTCTAACATCCAATTGGTCTAATAACCATTTAGTCTAATAACCATAAAACCCTATCTATCTATCTATCCCGTAGTCTTGTCGACCGTTGGGGCGCCACAGATGCCCTGACCACCAGCTCTCTCCATCCTTTTCTGCTCTCTGCCAATTTCTAGGTATCACTATGCTTCAGGTCAGTCCATTCCGATATGTTGTCTTCCCACCTTCTTCTCTGCCGACCTCTATTTCGCCCTCCTGGCACTGTGCCTTGCAATACCGTTTGGCAAGTCCTGTTGATCGTGACTTAAGGGGGCTGTCTGTGCACCTTCGTATAGCCTCCGTAAAACTGCCGTAACTTCTTTATTATTCATTTAATCAAGATAAAAGTATACATTTTTTTGCAGGAAAGGGTTCAATGAATCCAACTATGATCATGAAATTGACCATTTTGGAGGAAATTATTAAAAAAAACATTTTTTGGCGCTTTTTGGTCTCTAATTCAAAAAATAATAAATATTTTCAACAAAAAAACCCCCGATAAATTATAAAAAACACGTTTTTGACCCATTTTAGGTTTGGAAAAGATAACTCAAAATACATTTTGTCAAATTTTGTCATACTAGTTTTATTATATTCCTCATACAATTCCCTAGGAATCATTGGGGTTTTTTTTGAAAATATTTATTATTTTTTGAATTAGAGACCAAAAAGTGCTAAAAATATTTTTTACCTCCAAAATCAAGAAATTCACCATTTTTTGGCACTTTTTGGTCTCTAATTCAAAAAATAATAAATATTTTCAAAAAAAAAAAAAAAATTGATCCTAGTTTGGCCCTTCTTGGAGTCGGAAATTCATCATTACTAACTCATGGTTGCTTCCGATGTCAGCTCCTGGGAAACTTCTAGTCTTGGCGATTGGAAGCGTCTCTATACCATGATGTAGTCAATTTGGTTATAATGGTACTCTCCATTTGGGCTGTGCCATGTCCATCTCCGAGATGCTTTATGTTGGCCAAATGTGTTTAAAATTGTTAAAACCCAGTTGGTCTATTAATAAATGGTAAAATTTCCACTTGGTCTAATATCCATTTGGTCTAATTTAAATCATAATGGCGTCTACGTTGAGCGGAGAGGCTACGGCCAAAAAGAAACCGAGATTCGACAGGAAAAAATGCACTCATTTCGTCTGTAATGCAAACAACAATTTATATCATGGTCTCGGTTTCTTCCGATTCCCGTAAGAGTATAATGATGTAGGACTGACAATTTAGCTGTTGAGAGATTGGTGGCTAAAAACTTTTAAAAATCTTGTTTTTACTATTTAGCCGCCACCTCAAACGCGTAAAATGTAATTGCTTCGTTATTATCTTAAAGTGTAAACGGATTCAATGGTGCCATATATATTTCTATATCTGAAGAAACTGTTTTTTAAATCCTTTAATTAAAAGGCACGAACACTACATGGTCTTTTAAGAAATGATGGTGGGGACGGGCATTTGCCACTCAGAAGCTGACGACCCCTGGCCCTTTTATTATAAATTCACAATTGTGACAATTTGCATTCGAAATCTAGTTTTCGTCAAAATCCACTAAAGCCCCCATTTTAGAGACCCTGAATGCCCCCCTATTTTAGTCATAAACATGGAGTTTTGTCACTCATTTAGGAGAATGTCTCCCGCGGTAGTTATGCCACTGAAGGATAAAGTACCGCTCAGTCACCGCCCCTCCTGAAAATACACCAACCAGATCAGCTTTGTTATATTAGCAAATTTGTAATAGGCTGCCTTGGCTTTCTGGAAAGTTGGAACCTATATATAACAATTTTCTTTTTTTCTTCTTATTCTTTTTCAGCTATTTTTCAGGAATTACAGAGAGGAAAACAAAACACATAGATTGATCCGCCAAGATGAATGGCCATCTTCTGTCACGCTGTGTGCATTCAAAGCCAACAATACCGATATCGCTAATCGTAAGAAGTGGTAAAATTCACGGACGAGCCCCTGTGTTGCAAAACACCACACGCTGTCTATGTTCAAGATACCTCATCACTCATCAATATACTACAGACTCAACATTTTTTGTAAATAACAGGCGATGTCTACATCAACATCGTCCATGTAGAGCGTCTGTTGATGTAAAATTTCAAAAACTGAAACCCGATTTTCATGCCGACTGTCATCTTCCCAGTTCGCAATTAAGTACTTTCTCTTCTTTGCCCCATACCCCTCTCTTCAAATGCAATGAATTACAATCACATCGCCAAATAGCATCAATGCCTGAGAGGCCTATTTTAAGGTCTCAAATCCTAGAGGGCGCTATCACCTGCCTTATATATCAGCAGCAACAGAGACTCTTGCACAGATCTTCCAGCCATCACATCAGTATATTTGGCTCCAGTGAAACTAGTGCCTGGGCCAGTGCGGTGTCAGAGGCTGAGAAGCTAGTTGGATACCCGACATCGTTCATGAGCCTCAGATGCTTACTAAGTGATGAACTATCAAATGTGGCACTTCAAGCACGGAAACTTGTTGGGACTAAACACCCTCTACTAAAAACAGCAAGGCAAGTATTGCAGATTGTGGGATTTCTCACCGTTTTGACCCACATTAAATATATTTCATACCTCGTACGTATATATATTAATGGGTTAATAACAAAGAGCAAATTTAGTATTCACCAAAAGCACATAGTAGTTAAGTAAGGTGTCAAAAAGACCACTGTTCTACAGGCCTGACCAACCTATTTTTTAGAAATTGTTGGGGGGAAAAGTCAAATAATGCATATAAATACAATGTTTTTGACAAGCCAAAAATATTTTTTGAGTTGGTATTTTTTTGAGTGATGTATTTATTTAAAAAATATTTTTGGCTTGTCAAAAACGGCAACATTTAATTTATACACATTCAAAAAAAAATACTGTTTTTAGTCTAAAAAGCTCTTCAAACATAAATTTTTCGTAAGATAGTTCGTCTATCTTTATGTTAGTAGATTTTAAATTGAAAGTCTCAACTTGATTCATTGATATATTGATTGACACATGAGGTAAAGGCATTTGTAAACTAAAACACATCCTAAATAGTGGATCATCAGTCTGCTGGTGAAAGATAAAAGGCTGTACTGAAAATATCAATGAATTGTGTTGAGATCAAAAGCTCAATATGTTTGATTTACAGTCCAACCTTGGTAATTATCCGAACATGATGGGACCATGCAATGGCCAGATAAGTGAAAAATCTGGATTATAAGCAACTTCTGTGTAATTCTGCATGAAGGGCTCAAATTTGGTTCTGAACTGAATGAGTGACAAAGTAATATGTAATTTAAGCACTAAACATCACTACCAACATCAAAAAACTGGCCCTCAAATGCTTCAGAGTGTGAAAATAAGGTGATTAGGCTGTAAAATACTTATTTTCTTTGGGGAGCATTCAGCCGGATAACAGTTATCCAGCCGGATAACAGAGTTATCCGGATAAAAGGGGTTCGGATAACTGAGGTTAGTAAGTTAGACTGTACTTGATATCGCTGTTGTCTACAAGCCGAAACTGTGTTGGACTTGCCAGTTTTGTATCAGCCATTCAACATCTTTGTCTGTTCTCAATGTAAAAAAACGTAGGTTTGATAGTATAATCACTTGCCAATTATCTTGAAGCAAAGATATCTCTTTCAGTTTGTGAAAATTATCAGTGCACATCTTTTTTTTAACAATTATCCATTAAATATCCTCAAATCAAGCCAAATCTATTTAATGTTAAATGAAGCACTATTTCAATGTAAAACTTTGTATGTCAATTTACCAATTAGATAACAAAAACCAATGAATACAAGAATAAAATGCCCTAAAGTAAATCCAAATTGGCATCCATTAACATTTTCAAAAAAAATTTTTAAACTGATTTCATTTTGAATTTCTTATTGATTACTCAACAGGAATTTTGTGTATGACGGAAAACACAGTATCCAAACGAGAGGACTGATTGTGCTTTTAGTATCCAAGGCTGCTGGTAGACCCCCTGCAGGGAACAATCACGGAAGCACCACAGAGAGGAGAACAACTGATGATAACACTCAAGGAATGGTCAGCGGAATTTACCCAAGGTAACAAATTTGATCCTTACAGGTGGGTGGATGACCCAATTACAGCTCAATTATTTCACTTGTAGTCCAGTCAATCTATCGCAAATGATAGCATGACCCACCACAAATTGCAACACAAGGTTTTTCTTCAGTTTCTTCATTAGAAAGGTCTCTGGAACAACATATCAAAAGTCTAATAAAATCTAAGCAGGCGAAAGTCATTTTTTCTGTAAATCCAAGATGGCCGCCAAAAACCCATATTTTTGATAATATCTTGACTACTTATTATTATTATACAAATATTTTAACTGCAAAAGTATGGTTTTTGATATCAATGAATCCATTGAAACACATTTTAATATAATTAGCCTGTGACTTGCTTTGTTAACACACCTAAATCCAAGATGGCCGCCAAAATGGCCGCCAAAAATGGTAAAAACTCCATATATTGGCATATATAAACCAATATGTATGATCAGAGTATAGTTTTAAATATGGGGTGTATGGATTAGACCACTAGAAACTCATGTCTAGTGTTTTTGCTTTGTTAACATACTTAAAAACCAAAATGGCCGCCAAATTAATGGCCACAAATTGTCAAAAGTGGTCAAAATTGCATAATATAGCATAATATCAACCGAAATGTATAATAAAAATATAACTTTAACGATGGTATGTATGTGTTAGACCACAAGTAACTCATATCCAGTATTTGTGCGCTGTAAACATAGTTCAAAATCCAAAATGGCCACCAAATGGTTCCTGAAGTGGCCGCAAAAAATGGCAAATTCCATAAAATGAGATATTATCAACCCAAATGTATGATGATATTATAGTTTGAATAATGGGATGTATGTATTAGACCCCTAGTAACTTGTATCTAGTATTTGTGCTTGGTTAACATACTTAGGAATAAAAAATATGTCCAAAATGGCCCCCAAAATGGGTCCAAAATGACTGAACAAATTGTCAAAATCCTATAAAATAGTATAATATCAACCAATTTTAACATTGGTATGTATGTTATAGACCACTAGTTACTCATATCCAGTATATTTGCATTATACTAATATACTTTAAATCTAAGATGGCCACCAAAATGGCTGCTGTTAATGTAAAAATTATCTACATGAGGTAATCCACATAGGTAAGAGTGTATATTACAACACATTCACCAAATAGTATGTTTGAAACTGCTTAGCTATTGCTTTTAGATATAAGGCCCACCTCTGTGACAAATTTGATTCTGTATCACTTTCCAAAATGGCTTCCAGAGTGGTTAAGTTGATGTTAAATGACCTAAAACAATTGTTTCGTATTGTAAATGACCAAACCAATATCCCCAAATCTAATAAACAGCATTCAAGATATGTCTATGATGAAGCCTAGGGGCTGTTGATCTAGTTTGAGTATTTTAAAATATCCAAGATGGCTGCATAAGGTTAAAATAACTGAAAAACAGTATTAGTTTTATTGTTAGTGTTACATTAGATATGAACAAACGATTATACGAGTATATATTGATTTTAATCCACCCAGTAAACGTATCTGTATGTGACAAGGTATAGTTGAATGGTGACTCCATATTTTGATCAATTGGTGGTTAATTACCTGTGGTAATTATTTTGACCATTTGGAGGTAATTTGTTTGACCATTAGGGGTAGTTTTAATGAAATGGTCATTATGATTACCATCTTAATAACATCACATTGTCAAAATGGAGTATATATCCATTTATTTATACCTTGTCACATATACAAATACGTTTACCGGATGGATTAAAAGCTGTAGATAATTTGGTCATATTTAATGTAACACTAACAATTAAACTAATACTGTTTTCAGTTATTTTTACCTCTTTGCAGCCATCTTGGATATTTTAAAATATTCAAAACTATAATTAACACAGGTGGCCTTTCAAAACTAGATAGATCTACTAACAGCCCCTAGGCTTTATCAATCATAGATATTTGGGGGTATTGGTATTACATAGTATGGTCATTTACAATACAAAACAATTGTTTTAGGTCATATAACATCAACTTATCCATTCTGGCAGCCATTTTGGAAAGTGATACTGAATCAAAATTGTAAAAGCAATAGCTTAGCAGTTTAGAAAAATGCTATTTGGTGAATTTGATGCAATATACACTCTTACAATATCTATTTTGGATTATCATACACTCATGTAGACTATTTTTTATATTTACAGTGGCCATTTTGGTGGCCATCTTGGTTTATAAGTATGTTATTACAATGCAAATATACTGGATATGAGTTACTTAGTGGTCTAATACATACACCCCAATGTTAAAACTATACTTTCATCATACATTTTGGTTGATATTATGCCATTTTAAAGAATTCCAACAATTTGTCATTTTGGGACCCATTTTAGATTTTTAAGTATGCTAACAAAAAAACAAATACTAGATATGAGTTACTTGTGGTCTAATACATACATCCCATCATTAAAACTATATTTTCGTCATACATTTAGGTTGATATAATCCCATTTTATGGAATTTGACAATGTTTGTAGTCCTTTCGGGAACCATTTTGGGGGCCATTTTAGCAGCCATTTTGGATTTTGAACTATATTAACGGAGCAAAAATACTGAATATGAGTTATTATTGGTCTAACACATACATCCCATCGTTAAAACTATATTTTTATCATACACGTCGGTTAATATTATGCTATTTTATGGAATTTTTACCACTTTTCACAATTTTTGGCCATTAATTTGGCGGCCATTTTGGTTTTAAAGTACGTTAACAAAGCAAAATTACTAGATATGAGTTTCTATGGTCTAATCCATACATGCTATTGTTAAAACTATACTCTGATCATACATGTTGGTTTATATATGCCAATATATGGAGTTTTTACCATTTTTGGTGGCCATTTTGGCGGCCATCTTGGATTTAGGTGTGTTAATAAAGCAAGTTACAGGCCAATTATATTAAATTGTGTTTCAATGGATTCATTGATATTAAAAACCATTCCTTTGCAGTTAAAATATTGGTAAAATAATAATGAGAAGTCAAGATATTGTCAAAAATAAAGGTTTTTTGGCGGCCATCTTGGATTTACGGAAAAAATGACTTTCGCCTGCTTAGATTTTATTAGACTTTTGATATGTTGTTCCAGAGACCTTTCTCATAACGAAACTGAAGAAAAACCTTGTGTTGCAATTTGTGGTGGGTCATTCATTAGATTGACTGGACTATTGGTGTTTACTGTACTATTCCACGGGTGAATCATAAATAAAGTCATAATCCAACATTTGAGATACTGTTACAACACTATAATTTTTGCGGATACTTTTTTTGCGAAATTAGAATTATTGCAATTTTAGCGGGCATTTAATGTTGTGAATCTGGAAATTTCACTGTTACTTTCAATGCACAATTGTCAGTTTTGCAGGTATTTAATTTCGCGAATCCACATCCCACATGAAATTCTCAAAAATTGCATTCCTCATGAAATTGAGTGGTTTTACAGTAGATGTTGCTACGCTGATATTCATGATAGAAGAAAACTTTCACTTCCATTCTTTCTTAGATAGATCCGCCATTTGCTAGGATAGCCTCGAAATGGTACTGCATTAAAGGTATATTATGTGATCTTTCCAGGGAACGCCCTCAACATCGAAAAAAAAATAGAAAGCAGATTTTCTTGCAGATTTACATTTCTGATCATAAATCATGCATACATTCCAAGTTACAGGGCGATACGATTCTTAATTACTTCAAAATCATGGTTTTAGAGTGAAAATAAACTGTCGGAATCTCGACAGTTTATATTTTTCACTCTAAATTCACTCTAAAACCATGATTTTGAGGTAATTAGGAATCGTATCGCTCTGTAACTTGGAATGTATGTATGATTTATGATCGGAAATGTAAATCTGCAAGAAAATCTACTTTCTAAAAAAAATGATGAATAGAGGGCGCTCTCTGGAAAAGATCACATAATATGCCTTTAAAGGTAGATGACCCGATCACATTTTCGTAACACAGAATTATTTCAAACATACAGAGATTTTCATATCATATGAAAGCTCGTATTTTTCTCATCATCATACTTTAATTTGACGGCCTAATTCGGTATGATGACAGAGAAATCGACGAAATAGCGTTGAATTACCGCGAATGGTGGTTACCACCGATATAGCTTGTGTACTACTCAATGGGTACAGTTCACAGCATCTTGTGCGTCTAAAATAAGAACCATAATAGCTATGCATCTCAAATTTTGGGACACGGCGTTTTTAAGGATGACCTTTCATGTAGAATAGAAAACTTCAAGTTGAAAATCGGAACATCTACCTTTAAATGGGACTAGTCCACATAACAGTATAGTTTGACTCTCTCATTGTGCACAATATGACTGGTCATGCTGTGAGACATTGTGAAATGATGCAACACTTGCATTCAATCTGATTACAGTTTGCAAATGGTGGACCGTGCAAAAAGTGAATACAAATATTATGCACAGTATTTTAGTGGTATACCAGTCTTGCAAGTAATTCACTACTTTTTCACTCAGGTAGTGGTGATGGGCAAATGTTGACTTTTAATGTAACAATTACTGAAAATTAACTCATAATTGGTCCGAAATGACTAATTTCAAACAAAATTAAGCTTATTTCAGGCAATTGTTGACATTAAAAGCCAAATCGTTCACCCCTATTTTTTTCTTTTGCCCCCACCCACACATTTATTTATCCCCTCATTCACCCCCCCCCCCCCCCCCCAACAAAAAAAACCCATAAACATAAACAGGCCCGACACTGCATTTAAGACTAATGTGAAAAATATCGGCTTTCTTCTGATACCAACATCTCAATTTTGATGGGGAAAAGTGAATTTGATCAGGTCACACTCACACACCCCTACTTGTAATGACCTGCAAACGAGGACCAAACGTGGTACTATCCAAATGAGGACCCACCAAACCTGGACACCATGGCGGCCGAATTGGGTATCAAACCCCCAACTAGACTGTGTGCTATCCAACAGAGGCCTAATGTTGGTATAAGGGAGAGTATCACCAAAGAGGACCTCGTGTAGATAGCGTTTTAGCGTTACAGCTATAATGTTGTTATATATAATATATATATTTGTGTCTTTGCTAAAATGTGGGTTCACATTTGTAATTAGAGGGGTAACACATGAGCATTGGGAAAAAACCTAACTGGTCATATTTTGTTATCTGTTTTGCCCATTTGACACCATTTTCCACTAAAAAATTACAAAATGCCACATTTAAAGGTATATGTTCCGATCACTTATTTAGGGCTATGATTATTTTTTTCACATCAAGATATTTTGATATCAGAAGAATCACCATATTTTTCTCATTATGTCTGTAAAATCTTAGGGGCCAGATATGTTCCATTTAGAAATTATAGGCTAAAATATGGTGAATTACTGTCAAAGGTGGTTAACCACCAACCAGTTTGTGTACAACTCAATGGGCAAATGTTTTGTGACCTTGTGCTTCTAAAAATTGAACCAATGGAGTTATGCAACTCAAACTTTGGAATGCGACAATTTTAGGGATGACCTTTTATGTAAAATAGAAAACATCAAGTGGAAAATCGGGCCATCAATCGGAACATCTACCTTTAAGTGCTTTTAAATAGCTAGGTCTCTTTTCTTATTTTTAAATATTTCTTACAGCCAAAGAGCCTTAGCAGAAATCTCTGAGATGATACATACCGCTTTCTTAGTCCACAAAGGCGTGGTCAACCTGAAAGATTTACTGCCAGCAGATGGACCCCTTAAGGTTATGGACTTTGGCAACAAGATGGCCGTTCTTAGCGGCGACTTCCTTTTGGCTAACGCCTGCACCGGTCTGGCTCAGCTGCGTAACACCAAAGTTGTTGATTTCATCTCTCAGGCGATCGGAAATCTGACCGAAGCGGCCTTCATGACGGGCTTTGCAGAGGAAAACGGCGTCGGGGTGCGACGTCAGCGTCGGCGATTACCGTACGGCGTGGGGTTTTCCGATTGGACAAAATATGTTTATCTTTCTTCAGGAAGTTTGATCGCGCAGAGCTGTAAGGGGGCGCTGGCACTTGGAGGTCATGAGGCCGAGATGCAGGAAAGGGGCTTTGAGTTTGGAAAGAATATGGCTTTAACACAACAGGTAGGTCTATCTGGGGGTGGGGTGGGGGTCAGGGTGGGACTAAATTTGTTTGCCATTTGGTTTACAAGTAGTGTGACAACTTCAATTATTGATACATTGACATAGAATTAGGAAGAATATGAAATTGGAAATACCATGGGGGTCATCCCCCCCCCCCTCCCCGGCACAACCTTTACTTACCCCCGCCCCAGTCAACTCAAGTCCCACCCCGGCATACAACGGAAAATGTTGAAAGAAATTAATGATTGTGCCACCCCTGGGTATTCGCACAACACAGGTAAAGTAGAAGATTACTCTTGGGGATGGTGGGGTGGGTTGTGCAGAAAGGATCTCAGTTTGTGGATGACAGTCTTGGGGTAGGGGCAGGAGCAGGGGCTACAATGTTGGATGGTTGTTGAGCAAGACAGATTTATACTATGGTTTGCTCAGTTCGAAATTGGCGAAGCCGGCTGACAGCAGCGAATTAATACAGAAGGACTCGGGTGTGTATGAAGGCAACATTAACAAGTGCATTGTGTATCATATGCGTGACGTGTGCGTGCAGCAGCAAAAAAACGTGTGTGTGTGGCCATAATCATGTGCGTAAGCTTGGATTAATTTTGCATGGAGGGAGATAAAAACGAATATTTCTTGCCAATTTGGAACTGATTAAACTATAGGTGATTAAACTACAGGCGATGTTTACCCTTGTATATTTACCTGAAACATTTAATGTCACTGTTTTATGAAAGCAAATTTTGAAACAACTTAAGAATGCTTAAGCACTTCTCATTGGTTCTCAGAGAAATCGGCGACATTTATATGAAACAACTTAACACAGCGTACATTAATTAGCGTGACCACGTGCGTGGTAACTATAGTTTTGTTTCATAACACGCACTTCTGCCTTGTGTCTACTGCGCTTTTTCTGCGTGCATTACGCCAATTCGTGAGTCACCGTATAGGGTTGAATGGAATGTTTTGGGTTGGGGTTAGTCAATACTAAAAAGTGGACAAAATGTGGGCAATTAGAGGACTTTGATTAAATAAATGTCTAAAAGTATGATGACTGTTCAAGAATTAGAATAACGGTATTATTGTCTTGCCTGAACTATGTTCAGAAAGAGACGAGTAGTGGTCACGTTTTTGTCTGTCTGTCTGTCCGTCCGTACACCTTGTGAGCGAGATATCTGGAGATCTGTAAGGCCTATCTTGATGGGACTTGGTGAAGGGAAGGAGGTTTTGAGTTCTTTTACTGATCAAATTTTCAAGGTCCTTGGAGGTCATTCAAGGTCATCAGGGGTCAAATAGGATCCGTAGGGCCTATCTTGATTGGACTTAGTGGAAGCAAGGAGGGTGGGGTGTTCTTTTGCTGATTACATTTTCAAGGTCATTGGAGGTCATTTAAGGTCATCTGGGGTCAAATAAGATCTGGAAGGCCTATCTTGATGGAACTTGGTGGAGGGAAGGCAAGAAAGAAATAGGCAGCAATTTTAGAAAATGCTCTTACAATTACATGAGCAGTTAAGATTTGATTTCCACAATAGATCTCACAAGAAGGTGGTCGCGAAAGCAGGAGAGACTAGTGGTTCGAGAACCGCCTTGTTTTTAGATTGTTCCCGTATTATATTGTCTGACATAAATGTGTTTGTGTAGAACAACTCCGCCTGCGGTGTCGTACTTAGAATAATACTACCGCCCGCATTTATGTCAGACAATATAACACGGGTATTGTCTAAAACGATACCTTTATTCTCTAAATAGACCATGCAGTCCGAGTGCACTCACATATTTCCCTGTTTAATTTAATATTTCCATACTTCTTTGCCAGTTACATCGTGAGATTCAATCGTTTTCTTCTCGTCGTGGCGGTGCAGATGGCAGTGATTTCGTCCTGATGTCAGCACCTGTACTGTTACACATGGAGCATAGGACACAGCACCAGGCAGGGTCGGACGACGATAACTGGAAGCATAGCCGAGTTGATGTTAAACAGGTGGGCGATATTACTATACAAGTGGGTTGGGGTTTTTATGGAGGGTTTTATTTTTGTGAGTTTTTTAATCAAATTTTGCGGGAAGACACTGCACTTTCGGGATATTAACAAGAGTTTTAAGTTATCCAGAAAGTGCAACTTTATTTTATATTATAAGATAAATATACTGTAAAACACTATAGGTTTGTGGATATATTTCACGAATTTAAAATTACTGCTATTTTAGGGGGTATTTAATTTTGCAAATCAGGAAATTTTACTGTTACTTTCAATGCAAAATTTTCAGTTTCGCTTAAAGGTAGATGTTCCGATTTTCAACTTGAAGTTTCCTATTCTACATGAAAGGTCATTCTTAAAAAAGTTGTATTCCAAAGTTTGAATTGCATAACTATAATGGTTTTTATTTTCGACGCACAAAATGCCGTGAAATGTGCCCAATGAGTTGTACACCGATTTATTATTAATTATACTGATTTGGACCATCAAATTTCAGTATGTTAGTCAGAAAAATATGATCTTTCATATGAAATGAAAATCTCCATATGTTTGAGAAAAATCTGTGTTATGAAAATGTGATCGGAACATATACCTTTAATACCCGCGAGTCCACATCCCTCACAAAATTCAGTAAACTACATCCCTCACGAAATTCAGTGGTTTTACAGTAAATATTAATATTATAACAATAATCACCAGCATTTGTATCATGTCTATTTATTTTTAGTTATACCAGGAGATCCGTAGCAGTCCAGCCTTAGGGAAAGCCCAAGACTTACGCAGTCAGTATGCCGAAAAATCACTAGACGCAATAGCGCCTTTCCCTGACTCTAAGGCTAAACAGGCACTCATAAATATGGTGAGAGCAGTCAGTAGGTAACAGCCTATTAACATGCGTGTAGGAACCAGTACACACTGGGAACAGATATTGGGGGTCATACGAGGACTTGGTGACACAAGGCCCTCTCTGTAATAGCTGCCAGTTGTTATAATTAATCGAGGGCTCATAACCACAAGGCATCATCTCCATTGTTTTTAAATGAGATTTTGGTATCAACATTTTCAGAAAGAAATTCTCTTCCAGTAACACACAGCCTTATCTCCATAACACAACCCCTTTCAAAGTTATAGCCAGTTTCACAAGGCCTCACCTCCATCTCCCCCAGTGTGTTTAAAAATCTTCAATAGCCTTTTTCTCAAAATGGAGATAAGGCCTTGTGTTTCTGAACCCTCGATATGGTGTTGATTATATAGGCATAATCAACCAGATATCTACCAGCAGGCAGTAATTACAATAAAAGTGCATATTAACACTTAACACTTTTCACGCGGTTTTACCATATACAAAACAGATTAACCCTAACCCCGGTTTAGGGTTAATTACTATATAGCTTCAGTTGACTACGTCATCGAAAACCGGCGGCGCATGCGCTTGGAGAGGGACTTAGGATTAGCATTTTTTAGCATTCAGGGGGGTTAGGGTTATGAATGCTGCATTGGATATTCAAGGCCTAATGATTTTGACATTAACACACTTGGTGAAATGTTGGAACATCGTCTGCAGACGCCTGCCGTATGGAAAGTGTTAATACTGACGAGAAAATGATATTAAATTTTAACTTGCACTGACAGCGGTCCGTTTTTTACATCATAGATGTGGGTCTTTAGGAACGAGAATGCTGACAGTATCCATTCGTTCCTCTTGGTGAGCTCAGCTGCTCCGCCACCGGACTTCTTTTTCAAGAGGCGGCCATACCTAGTCCGCAAGGACCGGTACCAGATCTGTATCATCTCACTCTCCTTGTTCATCTCCTTCACCTGATCATCCCACGCTTTGTTAGTTTCTTATGTGTGTCCTTGTATGCGTTCAACTCTTTGGTGTAGAGGAACTCATTTTCTAATATCCATGCAGCCATAGTCTCCTCCTCCTCATCAGTCAGACATAGTCTGATCAGTGGAACATGCTAACAGATGAGTAAACTTTACTCAATTTTGAAAAGGAAATGTTCTACCCCACCCATGTGTAATCTTTACCCCACCCATGAGTAATAATTACCCCACCCATGAGTAATAATTACCCCACCCATGAGTACTATAATACCCCACCCATGAGTACTATTTTCTCTCTCTCCCTCCCCCTCTCTCCCCCTCCCCAGGCCCCCCCCCCCCTGGATCAGCGCTTGATGGGAGCTAACAATATTCCATGTCCATGAGTGTCAAAATCAATGTCAATGAATAATTATTATGAAAGTGGAATATGACACATTTTGAACATGACAAATAACTTACTGAATGCCTAGTGTACGGCCATTTGTGACCCATGACCAGTGATTAAAATAAAGTTATCACTGCACTGACGAATTCAGCATCATTGATCAGTGTATCAAGACTGCAGTCTGCATCAGCTGCATGCATGCTTTTCATGTCGTGTCAAAAATGGCCACACCAGCCTCAAACAGGCCCAGCAAACAGGTCCATTAGCATGATAGACAGTGCTTCGTGAATATCCCCACCCGAATTCCATTTATTTTACGTTAGCCTACCTTTGAATGTTGGAATTAGGTGACTTAAGCCACAAGTAGAGAGAAATTGCTCGACTTCCATCTTTGCGACTCGAACAATGTGCGATCAGTGCCGAAAATGCGTCAGAATGACGATTTTTACCATGCACTTGTGGGAATTGTTTACCCGCAGAATGACGAATTTTACCCCGCATAATAGGAATCGTTGCGCAACAGATATCGTATCACGCATTTTAGCTCCACAAAGGGTATGTTTTACTATGGGTTCTGCTATTTTTACATCGCACCAGGGTACTTTTTTTACACGTCACACACATGCAAACTTTACCAATGTGTCATCTGTTAAGATTTTCTAAGTTTGCTCAAATTGCGGTAAAAATTTACCAAACTTTTTACCATTTTCGCCTTACCACTAGCATTTTACCCAGTGTTGTGTAGAAATAATTAAGAGTGTATGTGATAATAATTTATTTTAAAAAAAAGGTTTCCATTCGCCGTACTCCGCGAAACATAACATTGTTAACCATTACCAGCGGTTCTTAACCTGGGGTCGTTTGGGGTTTTCCACGGGATCATGAAGGGGTCATAAATATAGCTTTTTGGGGAACCATTTTTATATTTCGTTCTAAAAAGGTGTAGAAAAACCCAAAAGAAACGTTCAAATATACAAACATTCTCCTCGTTATGCTTGCATCATATCACTGAACAGTTTCAATTGTAATAAATCGGGCTGATTTGTTCGCAATATTTTGGGGGTCACGGTACTGACCAACAATGTCAAGTGGGCTGAAAAAGTTAGGAACCACTGATCTATTATATATACTTACTTAAATTAAGAAAAGATCATCAGTATTATATGCACAACTTCTCTGTCGCATAACGAAATCGCTGTCTAACTTTGATAAAAAGCCAATATTGATTGGAAATGAAGTGATGGCTTTTCAATAAAAAAATCGGTCAAAAGTACACACAAAATCGCACCAAATGGGTTCGAGATTTTTTGAAGTGGAACCGTGACACTCTCATGAACATTTGTTAGCATTTAAGTGTTTAGCTGTGCAAAATGAATGAATGGAGCTTCCTTAAGGGAGTGTTCATTAATACGTTGGTTGGGGCATGAACGTGCTGGGGATAAAAAAGGTTCTTAAAAGGGGGCTCAAGAATAACACACCTCTATTTTGGGGGGATAAAAATAATGATGTTCATCGCTCAGTTTTTTCACCCCCCCCCCCCCCACCAAAGTATTTATGAACACTCCCTAAGATTCATGCCCATACTACTATGAAGCTATGTAATTCAAGGTGCATTGCTATTATTTGTTGACTTTACAAAGACACTAGTCTTTAAAGCTGATGGAAATTCAAGTTCAACTGACTAGAGTAAAACCAGTTCGAACTTTATTACCCCCTGAGAACTACCGGCCGATTGGTCAGAAAGATGGATACATCATTTATTGCACCAATAAGAGACATTGTTTTAATAATTGCATCCCTGATAAAGATCGGGGTGAAATAATTTAAAAGCTGTATCGTATTATAATTGGTCATTCAAATGAGTATATCCTTTAATTAACCAATCAGAAGTGCTGTTAGATAGACAGGTAGACCCCAGGGGGTTAAGTCGATTTCTATGCTTTGGATTTGCCAAATTGACCCATATTTTGATCATAGACTCAAGATACAGAATACACACTCAAGATTACAGATTTGACTCATCAGTCATATTTATTTATTTAAATGAAATCATCAACCGTTTACAAATTGATAGATTAGATAGAGTACAATATTATAAGAGTCTTACTTATAGGGATACTACCAGATTTGCCAACGCTATGTTTTAATGGTCCTACATTATTACTCGTGCAATTGGGGCCGGAATGTACTGTCCAAATCAGGTTTTTTGGTGATTTAAATTTCAAAATCTCCTTTAATTGATCAAAGTTGTGGTACCCCTTTAACACGCAATGGATTGTAGGTAAATAAGATGGCTGCGCAACGAGCGGTGGTCATATCGTCTTTACACCACAATTTACGGCCGATAAAGGGACTTTTAATGTGATAAGGTAGCCATCATTAAAGCATTGAAGATTAAGTGAGATTAAGCTTAATCAAATATTGAATAATTTTCTAAAAGGAAAACAGCAACATATTATTCGTTGTCTTCTCTCCTAAGCCCTGCATGATGACACAAAACCTATCATTTCAATTAGTATAAACAGACATTTTAATACTCAAAATCGGTGAAAAATGGCCAAATTCACTTTGAAATAAAAGCACCATAAACCTCAACTAAATTGCTCTTGGTCGTATTTATAACATTAGGTCACTGCAGCGTTTATCATAATGTTTTGAATAATGATAGACTCGGACAAACTGGTGTGAATTAAATTAACCTATGACCTTAAAGATACACGGTCTCGAACCCGGTCCCTCTCCACTAATCGCTATCGCGGCGAATAATTACCCACTAGACCATGAACTAGCGGTATAATGTATACAAAGCCAATATTGAGAAAAACCGTTTTGTTGTTGTTACGCTTGATGATATAACCATGATAACGTGATACTTTCTTACCTGTATTATTATTAGTAGTGTTATTATAATAATTGTTATTATTATTATGTAATCTGATAGTGCACATTCAAAAAGAAGCAACCTTTGCCCTTTATTTGAGAGATGATTAAAACAATCGGTATTTTATTTAAATTATTATATTTTAAATGTTTACACCTATTCCGTTCGCCGTGTGAATAGAAGACGACAGATGGTGCTATGTTTGAGATGCCACTGACGATCACCACTCAGCGTCACAGCTTCTCATTTACTGTTTTAAGATAATAAAGAATTTCGTTGAGAGACTTCCGTTCACTATTATCTTCATGGTCTGATAAATAAATAAAATACACACTCATTTAGAAAGAATCCTTGTTAGCTGAGAACTACAAGGTTCTAACTGACATTGCAGTGTTATGGAGATATTTATATTTTTGAAATCGTCGTTTTTGTAAGCGTTAAAATGGTATACAACTTGGCGAGGTGTTTAGAAGAAATAATTGTTTGGATAGATGCAACTTCCGGATATATTTCTTATGTTTTAAATTATTTTCTGTGAACTTAAAAGGACCATGTTTCAAAATGACCAAAATGTCAGTTAGAACCTTATTCACTTATTCACCTGCGTGATTGAAAACTATTGGCCCCCGTTATACATTAATTACCTGAAATTAAAGCACATACGCTGCCCCGGCAATTACCTGACCCAACGCAGGAAACCTTAGCATGAGTAACTATATCAATCTAAAAAGTTAGCCTAAATAGCGAATGGCGATAGACCGAGGCTATTTTCTTTTGGCATACTTGTCATTCATCTCATTTACTAATGCTTAGTCCGTCGAGAAGGCCCACTCGCCCAGTCACAGAAATGAGTAGAGCGCCGCCACCGAGGAACAACACTACTTGTACAATGGACTGGGGTAATTTAAAGGAGGTAAAAGACTGACAAAAAAAGGTGATGTTACATTCCGTGTTCTATTGAACACTTTCTACGCGGCAGGCGTCTGCAGACGACATTCCGATATTTAACAAAATGTTTAAAAAAGGTCAACATTTTTGAATTTCATTACCATGTTTGGTATCACCATGTGAAATGTATTGATATACCAGTACGACTATACCTAGTATTGGTTCAATAAATCTTGAGATAGACTTTGAAAGTTGAGAAAGGTTTCTGAAAATCTGTTTTTGTATATATTGTAATGGTAACATAATAGCCGCGTGGAAAGTGTTAAGTACAGAAACGAGACACTTACAAATTACTCTCTTCTGATTGTCTTCAGCTAGACCAGATCCTATAATATGTCCAGAAAAAGTGAAAGAAATTTAGGTCTACCGATTAATGCCGAAATAGTAACGTATGAGTGTAGAAATGTAACATTCTTGAAAGATATGTTAAATGTAACACCTTTGTTACATAAACACTGCAACAACAAAAACCCACACTCATCAGAGATGTTATAATGTTGAATTTGATCATAATTATTATCATAATATCAGTACTTATATGGCGCTCTTCAAAGATCACAGCGCCTTACAAAATTACAGGCAAAAATGATGCAAAAGACAAAATACCACAAACACCTAACATCTATAATGCATTTTCAACAAACGTTTGAAAATAGGCACAGACACCGCCTCCCTCAACTGAATTGGCAACTCATTCCAGACCTGTGAAGTGGCAACAACAAACGAATGATCACCAGCTCTCATTCCAATTTATTTCTGAAATCTCCCAAGATGAGCATGTGGGTGATACCGCTGACTGCTATACTTGCTCAGATTTGGTCAAATATTTTGTTGGTTATTTGCTCTTATTTGGTCAAATATTTTTTGGTTATTTGAACTACTGCTGGTAATTCGGTAACAGAGTTCGATTAAGAGTGTATCTTTATTATTCAGTTTTACCAAGCACCACATGGTGTCTGCAGCCTCGATGCAGTTAACATTGTTGCATTGGAGAGCGTTGAGTGAATTGTGTAAGCTACTTACGTGTTTCCATTGAAGGTGAGTCAGGGCGTCCAGGTTGTGTTCCTGTGTAACCTCCTGTGAAAACAAAGGAATTCATTAAAACTGCAATGTGAGAAAGCTTCAGATAAAGCGTAATAACTATCGTTACACCGATGTTTTTAAGATTATGTATACGAGTACCCCTATTGCATAAGCTAGTGCATGGACATCTTTGTTGACTTAATACTTTCCACGCGACTGGCGTCTGCAGACGACATTCCAAAAATGTCACAAAATGTTTCAAAAATGTCAACATTAAATTTCATTGCCATATTTTGAATCACCATGAGAAATGCATTGAAATAAGTGCAAACATGCCTAGTATTGGTTAAGTAATCCTTGATATGGCCTTGAAAATTGAGAAAGGTTTCTGACAAATATGTATTGTATATGGTGAAACCAATAGCCGCGTGGAACGTGTTAAGACAAAACTTGACATTTTAATTAATGACTTGCCCAATACTACAGATGGTCTCGTTCTAAAAATGACTTTACTTGGTTGACTAGACTTATGATTCGAGTGTAAGAGTTTATATGTGACTTAGAGTTAAGTGACTTGATCACAACTTAGTATTCATAGAATATAACCTGTAGCTCAATACCCAGAGCTGCGTTTTTCTAGCGATATAAAGGTTGACGGTTCGAATCCTGTCAGAAGCAAATGGTTTGTCAATGTTAATTTGAACTGTTCTATACCCTGTGCCAAGTTAAATATTTTGTTATTTCCTAACAAAAGTGTATTTCATTGATTCACAATGTGATGCGTTTTTGTTAAGTAATTGTGACAATTGACCGAATAAATAAAAACCTTGCCATGACTTAACAATCAAAATGTCTTTCCAATTTTATGACATGATATTATTATGTTGTTGATATATTGGTAGAGTTATAAGCGTACTTATGACCTGGTACTGAGCACTGTATTTAAGAAAATTTGATGGTCCGAGAAAGGGCCGGTGTCGACACTGTAATCATTCCAATTTATTTCTGAAATCTCCCAAGATGAGCATGTGGATGATACCGCTGACTGCTATACTTGCTCAGATTTGGTCAAATATTTTGTTGGTTATTTGCTCTTATTTGGTCAAATATTTTTTGGTTATTTGAACTACTGCTGGTAATTCGGTAACAGAGTTCGATTAAAGAGTGTATCTTTATTATTCAGTTTTACCAAGCACCACATGGTGTCTGCAGCCTCGATGCAGTTAACATTGTTGCATTGGAGAGCGTTGAGTGAATTGTGTAAGCTACTTACGTGTTTCCATTGAAGGTGAGTCAGGGCGTCCAGGTTGTGTTCCTGTGTAACCTCCTGTGAAAACAAAGGAATTCATTAAAACTGCAATGTGAGAAAGCTTCAGATAAAGCGTAATAACTATCGTTACACCGATGTTTTTAAGATTATGTATACGAGTACCCCTATTGCATAAGCTAGTGCATGGACATCTTTGTTGACTTAATACTTTCCACGCGACTGGCGTCTGCAGACGACATTCCAAAAATGTCACAAAATGTTTCAAAAATGTCAACATTATTAAATTTCATTGCCATATTTTGAATCACCATGAGAAATGCATTGAAATAAGTGCAAACATGCCTAGTATTGGTTAAGTAATCCTTGATATGGCCTTGAAAATTGAGAAAGGTTTCTGACAAATATGTATTGTATATGGTGAAACCAATAGCCGCGTGGAACGTGTTAAGACAAAACTTGACATTTTAATTAATGACTTGCCCAATACTACAGATGGTCTCGTTCTAAAAATGACTTTACTTGGTTGACTAGACTTATGATTCGAGTGTAAGAGTTTATATGTGACTTAGAGTTAAGTGACTTGATCACAACTTAGTATTCATAGAATGTAACCTGTAGCTCAATACCCAGAGCTGCGTTTTTCTAGCGATATAAAGGTTGACGGTTCGAATCCTGTCAGAAGCAAATGGTTTGTCAATGTTAATTTGAACTGTTCTATACCCTGTGCCAAGTTAAATATTTTGTTATTTCCTAACAAAAGTGTATTTCATTGATTCACAATGTGATGCGTTTTTGTTAAGTAATTGTGACAATTGACCGAATAAATAAAAACTTGCCATGACTTAACAATCAAAATGTCTTTCCAATTTTATGACATGATATTATTATGTTGTTGATATATTGGTAGAGTTATAAGCGTACTTATGACCTGGTACTGAGCACTGTATTTAAGAAAATTTGATGGTCCGAGAAAGGGCCGGTGTCGACACTGTAATCATTCCAATTTATTTCTGAAATCTCCCAAGATGAGCATGTGGGTGATACCGCTGACTGCTATACTTGCTCAGATTTGGTCAAATATTTTGTTGGTTATTTGCTCTTATTTGGTCAAATATTTTTTGGTTATTTGAACTACTGCTGGTAATTCGGTAACAGAGTTCGATTAAAGAGTGTATCTTTATTATTCAGTTTTACCAAGCACCACATGGTGTCTGCAGCCTCGATGCAGTTAACATTGTTGCATTGGAGAGCGTTGAGTGAATTGTGTAAGCTACTTACGTGTTTCCATTGAAGGTGAGTCAGGGCGTCCAGGTTGTGTTCCTGTGTAACCTCCTGTGAAAACAAAGGAATTCATTAAAACTGCAATGTGAGAAAGCTTCAGATAAAGCGTAATAACTATCGTTACACCGATGTTTTTAAGATTATGTATACGAGTACCCCTATTGCATAAGCTAGTGCATGGACATCTTTGTTGACTTAATACTTTCCACGCGACTGGCGTCTGCAGACGACATTCCAAAAATGTCACAAAATGTTTCAAAAATGTCAACATTATTAAATTTCATTGCCATATTTTGAATCACCATGAGAAATGCATTGAAATAAGTGCAAACATGCCTAGTATTGGTTAAGTAATCCTTGATATGGCCTTGAAAATTGAGAAAGGTTTCTGACAAATATGTATTGTATATGGTGAAACCAATAGCCGCGTGGAACGTGTTAAGACAAAACTTGACATTTTAATTAATGACTTGCCCAATACTACAGATGGTCTCGTTCTAAAAATGACTTTACTTGGTTGACTAGACTTATGATTCGAGTGTAAGAGTTTATATGTGACTTAGAGTTAAGTGACTTGATCACAACTTAGTATTCATAGAATGTAACCTGTAGCTCAATACCCAGAGCTGCGTTTTTCTAGCGATATAAAGGTTGACGGTTCGAATCCTGTCAGAAGCAAATGGTTTGTAAATGTTAATTTGAACTGTTCTATACCCTGTGCCAAGTTAAATATTTTGTTATTTCCTAACAAAAGTGTATTTCATTGATTCACAATGTGATGCGTTTTTGTTAAGTAATTGTGACAATTGACCGAATAAATAAAAACTTGCCATGACTTAACAATCAAAATGTCTTTCCAATTTTATGACATGATATTATTATGTTGTTGATATATTGGTAGAGTTATAAGCGTACTTATGACCTGGTACTGAGCACTGTATTTAAGAAAATTTGATGGTCCGAGAAAGGGCCGGTGTCGACACTGTAATCATTCCAATTTATTTCTGAAATCTCCCAAGATGAGCATGTGGGTGATACCGCTGACTGCTATACTTGCTCAGATTTGGTCAAATATTTTGTTGGTTATTTGCTCTTATTTGGTCAAATATTTTTTGGTTATTTGAACTACTGCTGGTAATTCGGTAACAGAGTTCGATTAAAGAGTGTATCTTTATTATTCAGTTTTACCAAGCACCACATGGTGTCTGCAGCCTCGATGCAGTTAACATTGTTGCATTGGAGAGCGTTGAGTGAATTGTGTAAGCTACTTACGTGTTTCCATTGAAGGTGAGTCAGGGCGTCCAGGTTGTGTTCCTGTGTAACCTCCTGTGAAAACAAAGGAATTCATTAAAACTGCAATGTGAGAAAGCTTCAGATAAAGCGTAATAACTATCGTTACACCGATGTTTTTAAGATTATGTATACGAGTACCCCTATTGCATAAGCTAGTGCATGGACATCTTTGTTGACTTAATACTTTCTACGCGACTGGCGTCTGCAGACGACATTCCAAAAATGTCACAAAATGTTTCAAAAATGTCAACATTATTAAATTTCATTGCCATATTTTGAATCACCATGAGAAATGCATTGAAATAAGTGCAAACATGCCTAGTATTGGTTAAGTAATCCTTGATATGGCCTTGAAAATTGAGAAAGGTTTCTGACAAATATGTATTGTATATGGTGAAACCAATAGCCGCGTGGAACGTGTTAAGACAAAACTTGACATTTTAATTAATGACTTGCCCAATACTACAGATGGTCTCGTTCTAAAAATGACTTTACTTGGTTGACTAGACTTATGATTCGAGTGTAAGAGTTTATATGTGACTTAGAGTTAAGTGACTTGATCACAACTTAGTATTCATAGAATATAACCTGTAGCTCAATACCCAGAGCTGCGTTTTTCTAGCGATATAAAGGTTGACGGTTCGAATCCTGTCAGAAGCAAATGGTTTGTAAATGTTAATTTGAACTGTTCTATACCCTGTGCCAAGTTAAATATTTTGTTATTTCCTAACAAAAGTGTATTTCATTGATTCACAATGTGATACGTTTTTGTTAAGTAATTGTGACAATTGACCGAATAAATAAAAACTTGCCATGACTTAACAATCAAAATGTCTTTCCAATTTTATGACATGATATTATTATGTTGTTGATATATTGGTAGAGTTATAAGCGTACTTATGACCTGGTACTGAGCACTGTATTTAAGAAAATTTGATGGTCCGAGAAAGGGCCGGTGTCGACACTGTAATCATTCCAATTTATTTCTGAAATCTCCCAAGATGAGCATGTGGGTGATACCGCTGACTGCTATACTTGCTCAGATTTGGTCAAATATTTTGTTGGTTATTTGCTCTTATTTGGTCAAATAATTTTTTGGTTATTTGAACTACTGCTGGTAATTCGGTAACAGAGTTCGATTAAGAGTGTATCTTTATTATTCAGTTTTACCAAGCACCACATGGTGTCTGCAGCCTCGATGCAGTTAACATTGTTGCATTGGAGAGCGTTGAGTGAATTGTGTAAGCTACTTACGTGTTTCCATTGATGGTGAGTCAGGGCGTCCAGGTTGTGTTCCTGTGTAACCTCCTGTGAAAACAAAGGAATTCATTAAAACTGCAATGTGAGAAAGCTTCAGATAAAGCGTAATAACTATCGTTACACCGATGTTTTTAAGATTATGTATACGAGTACCCCTATTGCATAAGCTAGTGCATGGACATCTTTGTTGACTTAATACTTTCCACGCGACTGGCGTCTGCAGACGACATTCCAAAAATGTCACAAAATGTTTCAAAAATGTCAACATTATTAAATTTCATTGCCATATTTTGAATCACCATGAGAAATGCATTGAAATAAGTGCAAACATGCCTAGTATTGGTTAAGTAATCCTTGATATGGCCTTGAAAATTGAGAAAGGTTTCTGACAAATATGTATTGTATATGGTGAAACCAATAGCCGCGTGGAACGTGTTAAGACAAAACTTGACATTTTAATTAATGACTTGCCCAATACTACAGATGGTCTCGTTCTAAAAATGACTTTACTTGGTTGACTAGACTTATGATTCGAGTGTAAGAGTTTATATGTGACTTAGAGTTAAGTGACTTGATCACAACTTAGTATTCATAGAATATAACCTGTAGCTCAATACCCAGAGCTGCGTTTTTCTAACGATATAAAGGTTGACGGTTCGAATCCTGTCAGAAGCAAATGGTTTGTCAATGTTAATTTGAACTGTTCTATACCCTGTGCCAAGTTAAATATTTTGTTATTTCCTAACAAAAGTGTCTTTCATTGATTCACAATGTGATGCGTTTTTGTTAAGTAATTGTGACAATTGACCGAATAAATAAAAACTTGCCATGACTTAACAATCAAAATGTCTTTCCAATTTTATGACATGATATTATTATGTTGTTGATATATTGGTAGAGTTATAAGCGTAATTATGACCTGGTACTGAGCACTGTATTTAAGAAAATTTGATGGTCCGAGAAAGGGCCGGTGTCGACACTGTAATCATTCCAATTTATTTCTGAAATCTCCCAAGATGAGCATGTGGATGATACCGCTGACTGCTATACTTGCTCAGATTTGGTCAAATATTTTGTTGGTTATTTGCTCTTATTTGGTCAAATATTTTTTGGTTATTTGAACTACTGCTGGTAATTCGGTAACAGAGTTCGATTAAGAGTGTATCTTTATTATTCAGTTTTACCAAGCACCACATGGTGTCTGCAGCCTCGATGCAGTTAACATTGTTGCATTGGAGAGCGTTGAGTGAATTGTGTAAGCTACTTACGTGTTTCCATTGAAGGTGAGTCAGGGCGTCCAGGTTGTGTTCCTGTGTAACCTCCTGTGAAAACAAAGGAATTCATTAAAACTGCAATGTGAGAAAGCTTCAGATAAAGCGTAATAACTATCGTTACACCGATGTTTTTAAGATTATGTATACGAGTACCCCTATTGCATAAGCTAGTGCATGGACATCTTTGTTGACTTAATACTTTCCACGCGACTGGCGTCTGCAGACGACATTCCAAAAATGTCACAAAATGTTTCAAAAATGTCAACATTATTAAATTTCATTGCCATATTTTGAATCACCATGAGAAATGCATTGAAATAAGTGCAAACATGCCTAGTATTGGTTAAGTAATCCTTGATATGGCCTTGAAAATTGAGAAAGGTTTCTGACAAATATGTATTGTATATGGTGAAACCAATAGCCGCGTGGAACGTGTTAAGACAAAACTTGACATTTTAATTAATGACTTGCCCAATACTACAGATGGTCTCGTTCTAAAAATGACTTTACTTGGTTGACTAGACTTATGATTCGAGTGTAAGAGTTTATATGTGACTTAGAGTTAAGTGACTTGATCACAACTTAGTATTCATAGAATATAACCTGTAGCTCAATACCCAGAGCTGCGTTTTTCTAGCGATATAAAGGTTGACGGTTCGAATCCTGTCAGAAGCAAATGGTTTGTCAATGTTAATTTGAACTGTTCTATACCCTGTGCCAAGTTAAATATTTTGTTATTTCCTAACAAAAGTGTATTTCATTGATTCACAATGTGATGCGTTTTTGTTAAGTAATTGTGACAATTGACCGAATAAATAAAAACTTCCCATGACTTAACAATCAAAATGTCTTTCCAATTTTATGACATGATATTATTATGTTGTTGATATATTGGTAGAGTTATAAGCGTAATTATGACCTGGTACTGAGCACTGTATTTAAGAAATTTTGATGGTCCGAGAAAGGGCCGGTGTCGACACTGTAATCATTCCAATTTATTTCTGAAATCTCCCAAGATGAGCATGTGGATGATACCGCTGACTGCTATACTTGCTCAGATTTGGTCAAATATTTTGTTGGTTATTTGCTCTTATTTGGTCAAATATTTTTTGGTTATTTGAACTACTGCTGGTAATTCGGTAACAGAGTTCGATTAAGAGTGTATCTTTATTATTCAGTTTTACCAAGCACCACATGGTGTCTGCAGCCTCGATGCAGTTAACATTGTTGCATTGGATAGCGTTGAGTGAATTGTGTAAGCTACTTACGTGTTTCCATTGAAGGTGAGTCAGGGCGTCCAGGTTGTGTTCCTGTGTAACCTCCTGTGAAAACAAAGGAATTCATTAAAACTGCAATGTGAGAAAGCTTCAGATAAAGCGTAATAACTATCGTTACACCGATGTTTTTAAGATTATGTATACGAGTACCCCTATTGCATAAGCTAGTGCATGGACATCTTTGTTGACTTAATACTTTCCACGCGACTGGCGTCTGCAGACGACATTCCAAAAATGTCACAAAATGTTTCAAAAATGTCAACATTATTACATTTCATTGCCATATTTTGAATCACCATGAGAAATGCATTGAAATAAGTGCAAACATGCCTAGTATTGGTTAAGTAATCCTTGATATGGCCTTGAAAATTGAGAAAGGTTTCTGACAAATATGTATTGTATATGGTGAAACCAATAGCCGCGTGGAACGTGTTAAGACAAAACTTGACATTTTAATTAATGACTTGCCCAATACTACAGATGGTCTCGTTCTAAAAATGACTTTACTTGGTTGACTAGACTTATGATTCGAGTGTAAGAGTTTATATGTGACTTAGAGTTAAGTGACTTGATCACAACTTAGTATTCATAGAATATAACCTGTAGCTCAATACCCAGAGCTGCGTTTTTCTAGCGATATGAAGGTTGACGGTTCGAATCCTGTCAGAAGCAAATGGTTTGTCAATGTTAATTTGAACTGTTCTATACCCTGTGCCAAGTTAAATATTTTGTTATTTCCTAACAAAAGTGTATTTCATTGATTCACAATGTGATGCGTTTTTGTTAAGTAATTGTGACAATTGACCGAATAAATAAAAACTTGCCATGACTTAACAATCAAAATGTCTTTCCAATTTTATGACATGATATTATTATGTTGTTGATATATTGGTAGAGTTATAAGCGTAATTATTACCTGGTACTGAGCACTGTATTTATAAAAAAATTGATGGTCCGAGAAAGGGCCGGTGTCGACACTGTAATCATTCCAATTTATTTCTGAAATCTCCCAAGATGAGCATGTGGGTGATACCGCTGACTGCTATACTTGCTCAGATTTGGTCAAATATTTTGTTGGTTATTTGCTCTTATTTGGTCAAATATGTTTTGGTTATTTGAACTACTGCTGGTAATTCGGTAACAGAGTTCGATTAAGAGTGTATCTTTATTATTCAGTTTTACCAAGCACCACATGGTGTCTGCAGCCTCGATGCAGTTAACATTGTTGCATTGGAGAGCGTTGAGTGAATTGTGTAAGCTACTTACGTGTTTCCATTGAAGGTGAGTCAGGGCGTCCAGGTTGTGTTCCTGTGTAACCTCCTGTGAAAACAAAGGAATTCATTAAAACTGCAATGTAAGAAAGCTTCAGATAAAGCGTAATAACTATCGTTACACCGATGTTTTTAAGATTATGTATACGAGTACCCCTATTGCATAAGCTAGTGCATGGACATCTTTGTTGACTTAATACTTTCCACGCGACTGGCGTCTGCAGACGACATTCCAAAAATGTCACAAAATGTTTCAAAAATGTCAACATTATTAAATTTCATTGCCATATTTTGAATCACCATGAGAAATGCATTGAAATAAGTGCAAACATGCCTAGTATTGGTTAAGTAATCCTTGATATGGCCTTGAAAATTGAGAAAGGTTTCTGACAAATATGTATTGTATATGGTGAAACCAATAGCCGCGTGGAACGTGTTAAGACAAAACTTGACATTTTAATTAATGACTTGCCCAATACTACAGATGGTCTCGTTCTAAAAATGACTTTACTTGGTTGACTAGACTTATGATTCGAGTGTAAGAGTTTATATGTGACTTAGAGTTAAGTGACTTGATCACAACTTAGTATTCATAGAATATAACCTGTAGCTCAATACCCAGAGCTGCGTTTTTCTAGCGATATAAAGGTTGACGGTTCGAATCCTGTCAGAAGCAAATGGTTTGTCAATGTTAATTTGAACTGTTCTATACCCTGTGCCAAGTTAAATATTTTGTTATTTCCTAACAAAAGTGTATTTCATTGATTCACAATGTGATGCGTTTTTGTTAAGTAATTGTGACAATTGACCGAATAAATAAAACTTCCCATGACTTAACAATCAAAATGTCTTTCCAATTTTATGACATGATATTATTATGTTGTTGATATATTGGTAGAGTTATAAGCGTAATTATGACCTGGTACTGAGCACTGTATTTAAGAAATTTTGATGGTCCGAGAAAGGGCCGGTGTCGACACTGTAATCATTCCAATTTATTTCTGAAATCTCCCAAGATGAGCATGTGGATGATACCGCTGACTGCTATACTTGCTCAGATTTGGTCAAATATTTTGTTGGTTATTTGCTCTTATTTGGTCAAATATTTTTTGGTTATTTGAACTACTGCTGGTAATTCGGTAACAGAGTTCGATTAAGAGTGTATCTTTATTATTCAGTTTTACCAAGCACCACATGGTGTCTGCAGCCTCGATGCAGTTAACATTGTTGCATTGGATAGCGTTGAGTGAATTGTGTAAGCTACTTACGTGTTTCCATTGAAGGTGAGTCAGGGCGTCCAGGTTGTGTTCCTGTGTAACCTCCTGTGAAAACAAAGGAATTCATTAAAACTGCAATGTGAGAAAGCTTCAGATAAAGCGTAATAACTATCGTTACACCGATGTTTTTAAGATTATGTATACGAGTACCCCTATTGCATAAGCTAGTGCATGGACATCTTTGTTGACTTAATACTTTCCACGCGACTGGCGTCTGCAGACGACATTCCAAAAATGTCACAAAATGTTTCAAAAATGTCAACATTATTACATTTCATTGCCATATTTTGAATCACCATGAGAAATGCATTGAAATAAGTGCAAACATGCCTAGTATTGGTTAAGTAATCCTTGATATGGCCTTGAAAATTGAGAAAGGTTTCTGACAAATATGTATTGTATATGGTGAAACCAATAGCCGCGTGGAACGTGTTAAGACAAAACTTGACATTTTAATTAATGACTTGCCCAATACTACAGATGGTCTCGTTCTAAAAATGACTTTACTTGGTTGACTAGACTTATGATTCGAGTGTAAGAGTTTATATGTGACTTAGAGTTAAGTGACTTGATCACAACTTAGTATTCATAGAATATAACCTGTAGCTCAATACCCAGAGCTGCGTTTTTCTAGCGATATGAAGGTTGACGGTTCGAATCCTGTCAGAAGCAAATGGTTTGTCAATGTTAATTTGAACTGTTCTATACCCTGTGCCAAGTTAAATATTTTGTTATTTCCTAACAAAAGTGTATTTCATTGATTCACAATGTGATGCGTTTTTGTTAAGTAATTGTGACAATTGACCGAATAAATAAAAACTTGCCATGACTTAACAATCAAAATGTCTTTCCAATTTTATGACATGATATTATTATGTTGTTGATATATTGGTAGAGTTATAAGCGTAATTATTACCTGGTACTGAGCACTGTATTTATAAAAAAATTGATGGTCCGAGAAAGGGCCGGTGTCGACACTGTAATCATTCCAATTTATTTCTGAAATCTCCCAAGATGAGCATGTGGGTGATACCGCTGACTGCTATACTTGCTCAGATTTGGTCAAATATTTTGTTGGTTATTTGCTCTTATTTGGTCAAATATGTTTTGGTTATTTGAACTACTGCTGGTAATTCGGTAACAGAGTTCGATTAAGAGTGTATCTTTATTATTCAGTTTTACCAAGCACCACATGGTGTCTGCAGCCTCGATGCAGTTAACATTGTTGCATTGGAGAGCGTTGAGTGAATTGTGTAAGCTACTTACGTGTTTCCATTGAAGGTGAGTCAGGGCGTCCAGGTTGTGTTCCTGTGTAACCTCCTGTGAAAACAAAGGAATTCATTAAAACTGCAATGTAAGAAAGCTTCAGATAAAGCGTAATAACTATCGTTACACCGATGTTTTTAAGATTATGTATACGAGTACCCCTATTGCATAAGCTAGTGCATGGACATCTTTGTTGACTTAATACTTTCCACGCGACTGGCGTCTGCAGACGACATTCCAAAAATGTCACAAAATGTTTCAAAAATGTCAACATTATTAAATGTCATTGCCATATTTTGAATCACCATGAGAAATGCATTGAAATAAGTGCAAACATGCCTAGTATTGGTTAAGTAATCCTTGATATGGCCTTGAAAATTGAGAAAGGTTTCTGACAAATATGTATTGTATATGGTGAAACCAATAGCCGCGTGGAACGTGTTAAGACAAAACTTGACATTTTAATTAATGACTTGCCCAATACTACAGATGGTCTCGTTCTAAAAATGACTTTACTTGGTTGACTAGACTTATGATTCGAGTGTAAGAGTTTATATGTGACTTAGAGTTAAGTGACTTGATCACAACTTAGTATTCATAGAATATAACCTGTAGCTCAATACCCAGAGCTGCGTTTTTCTAGCGATATAAAGGTTGTCGGTTCGAACCCTGTCGGAAGCAAATGGTTTGTCAATGTTAATTTGAACTGTTCTATACCCTGTGCCAAGATAAATAATTTAAATATTTTGTTATTTCCTAACAAAAGTGTATTTCATTGATTCACAATGTGATGCGTTTTTGTTAAGTAATTGTGACAATTGGCCGAATAAATAAAAATTTGCCATGACTTAACAAGCAAAATGTGTCTACCAAAAGCAACAGGTCGGCAATCTTCCTCGCACACATAAAACATGTATTAAAATATGGTTGTAACGATAACAAAACCGCTACAACGAAAAGATTGAGACAAAGTGCAATTGTTATTTTCGTATTTGAGTTTTGAACACGCATGGTAGTGTAACAGGTGATGAGGCATCCCCGATCCTGTATGCACCGGTGAGTTTTTGCTATCAGGTAATCAATAATCGGCCTATGATGTTGCGTGTAGAAAAACCGAAATGATAAAATGAAAAACGTACTTTGTTTTTTGGCTTTGCAATCTTCATGTTTGATATCTCAAATTGCAGGGGAAAATAATAAACAAATTTCGTGACATGATATTATTGTGTTGTTGATATATTGATCATGTTGATAGAGTTATAAGCGTATTTATGACCTGGTACTGAGCACTGTATTTAAGAAAATTTGATGGTCCGAGAAAGGGCCGGTGTCGACACTGTAGTCATTCCAAGTATTTCTGAAATCTCCCAAGATGAGCAGGTGGATGATACCGCTGACTGCTATACTTGCTCTGATTTGGTCAAATATTTTTTGGTTATTTGAACTACTGCTGGTAATTAGGTAACAGAGTTCGATTAAGAGTGTATCTTTATTATTCAGTTTTACCATGCACCACATGGTGTCTGCAGCCTCGATGCAGTTAACATTGTTGCATTGGAGAGCGTTGAGTGAATTGTGTAAGCTACTTACGTATTTCCATTGAAGGTGAGTCAGGGCGTCCAGGTTGTGTTCCTGTGTAACCTCCTGTGAAAACAAAGGAATACATTAAAACTGCAATGTGAGAAATCTTCAGATAAAGCGTAATAACTATCGTTACACCGATGCGTATAAGATTATGTATACGAGTACCCCTATTACATAAGCTAGTGCATGGACATCTTTGTTGAATTATTACTTTCCACGCGACTGGCGTCTGCAGACGACATTCCAAAAATGTCACAAAATGTTTCAAAAATGTCATCATTATTGTATTTCATTACCATATTTTGAATCACCATGAGAAATACATTGAAATAAGTGCGAACATGCCTAGTATTGGTTAAGTAATCCTTGATATGGCCTTGAAAATTGAGAAAGGTTTCAGACAAATATGTATTGTATAAATGGTAAAACCAATAGCCGCGTGGAACGTGTTAAGACAAAACTTGACATTTTAATTAATGACTTGCCCAATACTACAGATGGTCTCGTTCTAAAAATGACTTTACTTGGTTGACTAGACTTATGATTCGAGTGTAAGAGTTTATATGTGACTTAGAGTTAAGTGACTTGATCACAACTTAGTATTCATAGAATATAACCTGTAGCTCAATACCCAGAGCTGCGTTTTTCTAGCGATATAAAGGTTGTCGGTTCGAACCCTGTCGGAAGCTAATGGTTTGTCAATGTTAATTTGAACTGTTCTATACCCTGTGCCAAGATAAATAATTTAAATATTTTGTTATTTCCTAACAAAAGTGTATTTCATTGATTCACAATGTAATGCGTTTTTGTTAAGTAATTGTGACAATTGGCCGAATAAATAAAAACTTGCCATGACTTAACAAGCAAAATGTGTCTACCAAAAGCAACAGGTCGGCAATCTTCCTCGCACACATAAAACATGTAATACAATATGGTTTTAACGATAACAAAACCGCTACAACGAAAAGAATGAGACAAAGTGCAATTGTTATTTTCGTATTTGAATTTTGAACACGCAGGGAAGTGTAACAGGTGATGAGGCATCCCCGATCTTGTATGCACCGATGAGTTTGTGCTATCAGGTAATCAATAATCTGCATATGATGTTGCGTGTAGAAAAACCAAAATGATAAAATGAAAAACGTACTTTGTTTTTTGGCTTTGCAATCTTCATGTTTGATATCTCAAATTACAGGGAAAAATAATAAAAACATCTTTCAAATTTTATGACATGATATTATTGTGTTGTTGATATATTGATAGAGTTATAAGCGTATTTATGACCTGGTACTGAGCACTGTATTTAAGAAAAGTTGATGGTCCGAGAAAGGGCCGGTGTCGACACTGTGGTCATTCCAATTTATTTCTGAAATATCCAAAGATGAGCAGGTGGATGATACCGCTGACTGCTATACTTGCTCTGATTTTGTCAAATATTTTTTGGTTATTTGAACTACTGCTGGTAATTCGGTAACAGAGTTCGATTAAGAGTGTATCTTTATTATTCAGTTTTACCATGCACCACATGGTGTCTGCAGCCTCGATGCAGTTAACATTGTTGCATTGGAGAGCGTTGAGTGAATTGTGTAAGCTACTTACGTGTTTCCATTGAAGGTGAGTCAGGGCGTCCAGGTTGTGTTCCTGTGTAACCTCCTGTGAAAACAAAGGAATTCATTAAAACTGCAATGTGAGAAAGCTTCAGATAAAGCGTAATAACTATCGTTACACCGATGTTTTTAAGATTATGTATACGAGTACCCCTATTGCATAAGCTAGTGCATGGACATCTTTGTTGAATTAATACTTTCCACGCGACTGGCGTCTGCAGACGACATTCCAAAAATGTCACAAAATGTTTCAAAAATGTCAACATATTGTATTTCATTATCATATTTTGAATCACCATGAGAAATGCATTGAAATAAGTGCGAACATGCCTAGTATTGGTTAAGTAATCCTTGATATGGCCTTGAAAATTGAGAAATGTTTCTGACAAATATGTATATTTGTATATGGTAAAACCAATAGCCGCGTGGAAAGTGTTAAGACAAAACTTGACATTTTAATTAATGACTTGCCCAATACTACAGATGGTCTCGTTCTAAAAATGACTTTACTTGGTTGACTAGACTTATGATTCGAGTGTAAGAGTTTATATGTGAATTAGAGTTAAGTGACTTGATCACAACTTAGTATTCATAGAATATAACCTGTAGCTCAATACCCAGAGATGTGTTTTCTAGCGATATAAAGGTTGTCGGTTCGAATCCTGTCATAAGCACTTGGTTTGTCAACGTTAGTTTGTACTGTTCTATACTCTGTGCCAAGATAAATAATTTAAATATTTTGTTATTTCCTAACAAAAGTGTATTTCATTGATTCACAATGTGATGCGTTTTTGTTAAGTAATTGTGACAATTGGCCGAATAAATAAAAAATTGCCATGACTTATCAAGCAAAATGTGTCTACCAAAAGCAACAGGTCGGAAATCTTCCTCGCACACATAAAACATGTAATAAAATATGGTTGTAACGATAACAAAACCGCTACAACGAAAAGAATGAGACAAAGCGCAATTATTATTTTTCGTATTTGAGTTTTGAACACGCATGGTATTGTAACAAGCATCCCCGATCCTGTATGCGCACACCGATGAGTTTTTGCTATCAGGTAATCAATAATCTGCCTACGATGTTGCGTGTAGAAAAACCAAAATGCTAAAATGAAAAACGTACTTTGTTTTTGGCTTTACAATCTTCATGTTTGATATCTCAAATTACAGGGAAAAATAATAAAACATCTTTCCAATTTTATGACATGATATTATTGTGTTGTTGATATATTGGTAGAGTTATAAGCGTACTTATGACCTGGTACTCAGCACTGTATTTAAGAAAATTTGATGGTCCGAGAAAGGGCCGGTGTCGACACTGTTACGTCATTCCAATTTATTTCTGAAATCTACCAAGATGAGCAGGTGGGTGATACCGCTGACTGCTATACTTGCTCTGATTTGGTCAAATAATTTTTGGTTATTTGAACTACTGCTGGTACTTCGGTAACAGAGTTCGATTAAGAGTGTATCTTTATTATTCAGTTTAACCAAGCACCACATGGTGTCTGCAGCCTCGATGCAGTTAACATTGTTGTATTGGAGAGCGTTGAGTGAATTGTGTAAGTTACTTACGTGTTTCCATTGAAGGTGAGTCAGGGCGTCCAGGGCGTGTTCCTATGTAACCTGTGAAAACAAAAAAATACATTGAAACTGCAATGTCAGAAAGCTTCAGATTAAAGCGTAATAACTATCGTTACTCCGATGTGTATAAGATTATGTATACGAGTACCCCTATTGCATAAGCTGGTATATGGACATCTATGTTGACTTAACAATTGCCCCCATCCCTAAGGAAACTCCTGCATCAATATATAGACTTAGGCCAATTTCATTGACATCTCTTCTGGCTAGGCTAAATTGTGTGAAGGTTTTGTTTCCAAGTGGACACTGGAAAATATTTCTAGTTCAATTGACCGTGACCAATATGGTATTATCAAAGGTTCTTCGACATCTCATTGTCTAATCGAAATTCTTGATATGCTTTTCAAAGGTACTGACAAGGGAAGTAATGTAGGAACCCTGGTTGTGACGGACTTCTCAAAAGCGTTCGATTGTGTCGACCATACTCTAGCTATCCAGAGACTCTGCGAGCTTGGTGCCAGAAGTGAAATCATACCCTGGATTGCAAGCTTTCTTACTGCTCGCCGCCAACGTGTGCAATACCACTCTGCTTTATCCGAATGGAAAACACTCACTTGTGGTGTCCCCCAGGTCACCAAGTTTGGCCCAATCACCTTTATTAGTGTTATCAATAACGCTTCTGAAGAGTCTCTGACCAATAGCTTCAAGTATGTGGATGATCTCACGCTAGCAGAAGTCCGTCATGCGAATCAACCCAGCCAGATCGAGTCGGATGTGCGGGACCTGCTTGGGCGAAAGACAACCATGCTCAACCCGGGAAAGTGTAAGGTCATGCAGGTCTGCTTTAAGAGAGATCCCCCTGTCTGGCATTGTAGTATCGGTAAAAATCAGGCCTATCAACTTGAAAGCCTGCAGAAACGGGCATGCCGTATCATTCTGGGCGCTCAATATCAATCCTACACAGATGCTTTGGACCAGTTGACACTCTTAAACTTAGAAGACAGGAGATTACAATTATCTCTTCAGTTTGCCCAGAAATATTTTGACTCGGAAAGGTATTCCGACTGGTACCCTAGCAACAATAAGACCCACATGATGAATTTGAGACACACCAGCAAATATCAAGTTCCCAGATGCAAAACCAAAAGATATGGGAATAGCCCCATCCCTTTCCTTACTAATCTCCTGAATCAGCAGCAGTAAATATGCTTGCTAGGGGGGGGGGGGGGTAATCTGACTCTTGTGTAGGTTTGTGATTCATTCCCTGTGTCATTTAAAATTGCTGGGGTTTTTTTATGTGTCACCCACAGTGAAATATTAGTTTTTTAGGCGCGACTAGGCATTTTCAACCTTTATTTATTTATGTATTTTGATACCTTTTAATCTCTTTTAGCATTTTTATTGTTCAATTTTGATGTTATCTTTGTATACATTTCTCTGTGCAATTTGTTGTTTTTATACCAATGTAATATAACCATGTAATTCAGCTTTTAGCTGCGATATGGTGATAATAAACTATAACTATAACTAATGGAATAGTAAAAAAAAAACTTTTTTTTAAAATTAATACTTTCCACGCGACAGGCGTCTGCAGACGACATTCCAAAATGTCACAAAATGTTTCAAAAATGTCAACATTATTGTATTTCATTACCATATTTGTAATCACCATGCATGAGAAATGCATTGAAATAAGTGCAATCATGCCTAGTATAGGTTAAGTAATCCTTGATATGGCCTTTAAAATTGGGAAAGGTTTCTGACAAATATGTATAGTATATGATAAAACTAATAGCCGCGTGGAAAGTGTTAAGACAAAACTTGACATTTTAATTAATGACTTGCCCAATACTACAGATTGTCTCGTTCTAAAAATGACTTTACTTGGTTGACTGGACTTACGATTCGAGTGTAAGAGTTTATATGTGACTTAGAGTTAGTGACTCGATTACAACGCTGCCGGCGGCATGATTATGCACGTAACTACACAAAGTTCCTAATCAGGTGTAGCTGGAGCCATTCTAGTCCGCCCTGTACAATAAAGTATAGGTTGGTACACTCTCAGCAAAAAAGGTTAAACTTAGAACCATAAATGGTTCCTCACATTGTCCTCCATATGGAACCCTCATGGGTTCTTCCCAAAAACCATTTAATTGAAGAACCCTCTTAAAAGGTTCTTCAGTGTTGTCCTCTGTAATGGAACCCTAAGGGTTATTCAGGGTTAAAAACCCTCTTAAAAGGTTCTTTAAAGAACCAAAAAAGGTTCTGCAGTTTAATTTGTCCTCTATATGCAGGGTTAAAGATCCCTATTGAAAGGTTCTTTAAAGAACCAAAACAGGTTCTTCAGTTTTGTCCTCTATATTGAACCCTGAGAGTTCTTCAGGGTTAAAGAACCCTCTTGAAAGGTTCTTTAAAGAACCAACAAAGTTCTTCAGTTTTGTCATTATAGAACCCTTAGGATTCTTCAGAAATATTTAGAAATAGATAGTTTCAAGCACCATTTTATTTTGCTGTTTGCATACTTTTCTAATTTACTTCATTAATATAATGCATCTGGTTTGTGAACAATCACTAAGTGAGTGACGTCTTGAATTAATCAGGTTGATAAAATGGATATATAAATCCTTACGAAATCTACTTTCCATGGTGTTAATTTTAAGAAGCCGATGCACACTCCAGCCAACATCGACCGTAGGCCCTCATGGGCCCCTAATTATTGTGTCCACTTTGGCCCGTTTTGGCCCGTATACAGGCCAAAGTGGACAAATATTAAGGGTCCCATGAGGGCCCACTGTGGGCCCACGATCGATGTTGGCTTGGACCCGTGTGTCAAATAGTTCTGAAGTGCAAGTCATTATAAAGAACTCTCACAGCTTTTCATGGAACCCTTTTTTCGTATTTTAGGGTTCTATAAGGAACCATTGACTCAGGAAGAACCTTTCATTCCGGGTTTGGAACCATTTGTATCCTTCTTAGAACCATTAAAGGTTCCTTGAGTGTAGAAGGTTCTACATCGAACCCCGAGCTTACTCAAAGAACCCTTTCCGAACCATTTTTGCTGAGAGTGTATAGGTTGGAAACTCATCTCTGCACCCAACGCTTATCACGTTTCATGCCGTGTATGTTTACAGGGGGACCCGGCTCCGGGCCTGGCTCCTTGCACAATTATATTGAAATCTATAACTCATATCACAAATCTAAAACATACATTATTTGACCAAATTCCTTATCGTCGCTATTCTTTCAAAACCTTGCATATCCATCCGGCCCTACAGCATGTATAAAGTAATACTTCCTATGTATGACCTTTAGGCGGTCTGCTCTAAACATTTTTAAGTGACAAAATCACATCTATCAAAACCTTGTAAGTTCTCTTGCCCCGCAACATGTATAAAGCAACTCTTCCTATGCATAACCGTTGGGCGGTTTTACTTTATACATGCTGAAGGGCCAGAAAAACATACAAGGTTTTGAAAGAATAGCGACGTATACTCTGACGCATGTTTAAAAAAAAAATAGTAGTTCATTTAGAAGATATGATTGTTTTTTGTTCACCAAGACGTAAAGTGATGAAATACAATGTGTTGCAAATAAAATTGAAAATACCATCGCGTGCACTATTCGCTATAGACCATTTCAAATTGAGATCGGAAATCTTCGGAAAAACAGGTCACGTGGAGTAGGTGCGTTGTGCGTTCTTCGCAACAGTTGATCGCATTCACAGCATTGTTCCGCCTCAGTGATTTACTATGTTCACATACACGCGTGCACACATGAGAAGTAAAACGTGGAACGAGACTATTTCGTGTTTTTGTCAACAAAGGCGCTGACGGGCAAATTCCAATGTATCGAGCAGACGGTAAAAAGTGAAAATATTACCCCAAATCTCTTTCATCTCACCGTTTGTTGTTACTGAAATACCGCAACATCAACTAAGTGCGGGATACAATCTATCAGCAACACCAGCGCAATCTATCACACGGGCAGACGGGTGAAAAACACGTTTGTTTTTCTCCGGCACATGGCCATGACCTGTCAGGAGCTGACAGGTCATGTAACCGAGCGTCAAATCACTCGGCTAATCGGAAGCATTCGGGTGGTCGTATATTTTCGGATTTGAAATGGTCTATTGGAATCAGTAGGGCAAGTGTGGATAGTGGGCCAGAGGATAGGAATTTAAACTTACACACGTATTGCTACTGTGCGTCAATACATGAGTGATTCATTGCATGCTAAGCAGAAATATGTTTTTGATACAACATCTTTAGGCCCCTATTCATCATATGTGGTTCAAAAAACAATTAGGGGAATATGGGGCAACTGGTCCTATGGGGCAACTGGTCCGAAATAAAGGATTTTGTAATTGTATGGGCATACTGGTTTCTTTTCAACAGTACGACTTATGTTGAAACTTGACATATCCTTACCTTCTACATTCCAAAACATTTGCAACATTAGGGTATTTACACATGTCATATTCTCCAGATCTTTGAAGACACCTCCTTGAGTGACTTATTGAAAATTCACAGATAGTATGTGCGATTTATGAAGATGGGTTTAGATCATGTTTAATGTACTTTATATGGTTGATAGATATGCAACAGTAAATATATACATGCAGTACAGTCATCTTAAGATGCTAAGTGCATAATTGCATATGATGGGTGCTATATGGTAGTGTGCTCGGCGACTTTTCGAAATATGATTAAAACCATAGGTTGTGGTTGTAACGACCGCAAAATGGTGCATGTTGCCAACTTGGGACATTGGTGGCTTGGATTTGCAATCAAAATTATCATTTAAAGAATGCTTCAAATTCAATCATTATTACGGGTATTCATTTGGTAGAGTTATTAGCTTATGAATTTGCAAATAACAAAGTATACCATTTCTTATTTTGTCTAAAGACACTCGTCTACTTGTAGAACCCGAACGCCGTTATAATTGCGAATTCAAAGATACTCGCTGGCTACAGAAAACTGCAGTTTTGTCTTTTTTTTCTGAAATGTTTTGGAGTTATTGATTATTATGACAAATGGTGGTATGTTTTAAAACATTTTGGCGTAACATTTATTACGTCACAGGCGTGTTTTCATAATGTTTCATCTCGACAAAGTGCTGAGTCATTTGTTGGGGCAAGTGGTCCGAAGGGGTATGGGGCAACTGGTCCGCCTGCAAAAACTTAATCAAAATTGTAACATTCATTTTGAAAATTAGTTGTTATTGTCAATAAAACATGACTCGGTATTGAAATGTGAATAGAATATGAAATATTTCACATTCTTTCAAGTTCTTAGGCATTTTGGGGCATTTTGGCTCTAATACTACTATTTCTGCTATTGAATGATTACAATATGATACGAAATTGGTTTAGAATGGTTTGAAACCTCGGTACTATGGTGTCTGTAAAGATATTTGCAATGACGAAATATCATGATTTATGTATTTTATTCACAGCTTTTTGTGTAGATTAACTGTTGGGTCATCATTGTCATGCATATTGACTAACTTCGCCTGTAACAGGACTACAGTACTACATGATGATTACCGGTATATGAAGTAAATAAAATCATTAAAGAAAGGGGTATATATATATATATATACAAATGTATGGGGCATCTAAATATCACAACCATGTAACCATTTAACTAGGTTCATACCGTTATATCTAATAAACGTGCAGTCGAACATTTCGCTTGCTTTGTACACCATTAGTATTATTGTTATTTACACGTAACCACGAAAACTGTATAAAACATGGATTTCATGAGACATGTATCCTTTTTACACGTGTTTGTAAAGAAAATACTGCATAGTTTCCGTGTTGTCATTCACTGATTTCTGTGTATTCTAACCGTAAGAACATATAGGACCAGTTGCCCCAATGATGGGATAACTGGTCCGTGCCAAGTTAAGTTTTCAGTTTGTGGTAATTGGCCTTTTTATTTAGATATTTTTTACCATTGATTATATGTTTTATGTAAACAGTTACATGGGTGATATTTTCAAAGCAATTCCATAAATATATTCCATAAACGATAGAGATATGTCCCCCCCCCCCCCCCCCCCCTCCCCTGGCCCGGGGTTCGAATTAAAAACATGTTTTGAAAATAGTTTTAAAACTTTTTTAATTGAAAAAAAACCACTTAAATTGTTTTAAAATGTTTTGAAAATCTCGAAATATAGATGAAAACTCACGTTTGCATAACCTGTTACAGGGAAAAAACCGGCCGACCGACAATTATATACCCTATCTGAGTCTGTTTGACAGTAGAACAGTTAAAACCCGGCCGACTAATTTTAAATTAGAAACCCTTTTTAAAGATTCAATTATAATAATCTAGTTGTACATTTACCTGCATTTGCAGTTGAGAAAGCAATTAGCGCCAAGGCTACAGCGATCAACAGAATTCTTCGATCCATGGTTATCCCGGGTTTGATTGCCTGTTTAAGAAAAGTAAATACAGTGCTCAGTACCAGGTCATAAGTACGCTTATAACCCTGCCAATATATCAACAACAAAATAATATCATGTCATAAAATCGAAAATAATTATTTTTCTCCCTGTAATTTGAGATATCGAACATGAAGATTGTAAAGCCAAAAAACAAAGTACGTTTTTCATTTTAGCATTTTGTTTTTTTCTACACGCAACATCATAGGCAGATTATTGATTACCTGATAGCAAAAACTCACCGGCGCATACAGGATCGGGGATGCCTCATCACCTGTTACACTACCATGCGTGTTCAAAACTCAAATACGAAAATAACAATTGCACTGCGAGGAAGATTGCCGACCTGTTGCTTTTGGTAGACACATTTTGCTTGTTAAGTCATGGCAAGTTTTTATTTATTCGGCCAATTGTCACAATTACTTATCAAAAACGCATCACATTGTGAATCAATGAAATACACGTTTGTTAAGAAATAACAAAATATTTAAATTTATCTTGGCACAGAGTAGAACAGTGCAAATTAACGTTGACAAACCATGTGCTTCTGACAGGATTCGAACCGACAACCTTTATATCGCTAGAAAAACGCAGCTCTGGGTATTGAGCTACAGGTTATATTCTATGAATACTAAGTTTGAATTTGTTTTCAATTTCCTAGTGAAAGTCGTCAGGACGATGTATAAAACATGTGTTTCTAAATCAGATGCGATGGGCAACTTCTGTACAGCGTGTCTCAAAAAACTGGGTCCAAAACTTGCAGAGCTTATAACTTAAAACATGGGAAACATAGCTGCTTGATGTTTGAGAATTTAATAGTAAATATAGCTGACATTAATTTGTGCAATGATAAGACCAATCGGATGTAAGGTTTTAGAAATATATACAAAGGTTTTAATACAGCGTGGTCAGAACCCGGGTTTTTTTCTTCGATTTTGCCCATGAACCGTCCATGCGTTGCAATTTGTGCATCGTACTGACGTCATCAAGTTTTGCCTTTGGCTTTATAACAATGACTTACTTAGGAAAATCTTCGTCATAAGGGGGATAAAGAGTGTAATACCTATGATTTTTGTCAGAAAAAAAATCAATAAATAACCTTCTCAGACACTGCCATAATTATTTGAAGCAGTTCAAGAATCATTTCTTCGAAATTGGAAACCAGCCGTTAAGTCAGTCATCTCATCAAAGGAATTAGAGGCAGGGCTGGAACTTCAGATTTTTTTCAACCAGCCAGTCCGGATCGGGCAGGTAACTCGCAAAATACCTGCCCGACAGAAATTCCACCAGCCAGTATAACTCTCACACTTGCGTTGCGTTTGAAATTGTTAACCCGCCAGTCGGTCGACGGGGGTACTTTTTCCCGACACAATTATTACCCGCTATGGGCAGGTGGGTGGGTGTGCTATTTCCAGGCATGGTATCAGAGTATCAGTTGCTCTGTTTTTTGAATATTTCCACGACAAGGTTACTGCAATGGGTATTTCTAATGCTGACTATTGATCCAAATTACCAATAATTTAACCCTTTTCTACCAAACATAAGAATTTCGGAGATAAACACCATGCAGATGATGCAGGGAAAACTTGCACACAACGCAGAAGCAGGTAACAGGTGGTGTATTTGCTAAATCGGAAAAAAACGGGTTCTAACCACGCTCTGTTGAAAGCTTGTATTTCAGAAAGTTGCCATTTGATTGGTCTCACATTTTTACCAATTAAGGTCAGGTGTATTTACCTTAATATCCTTAAATTCAAAGCAGCTACAATTTCCACTTTTTAAGCTACAAGCTCTGCAGATTTTGAACCCCGTTTTTGGGACACGCTGTAGGATCACTAATAATAAACAACGCTCTTGCCATTATACAGCGTGTATCAAAAGAACGCAACACTCTTTGTCGAGAGCTGTAGGGTCACAGTAAAAAAAAATCACTCTAAAACTTATATATTCTGTTAGGTCTACTTATTGGCTATCAACATAGTCAAATTACAATGATATCGATTATTTGTTCGCTGAGATATTAAGGTACTAGTAGAGAAGTGCAAAACACGTTTTACATCGTTCGTTCTAAAAACTTGGATTTTCCTGTCCGACTAGTGTTATGGGTTAAGAGTGTAATAACTATGTAACTTTAATGTCTGGAATGGTTCATCTTATTTTCCTTTGTTTGAGTAAGGTGGTACATAAAATCATTGAATCGTGTAATCTGATAATCATTCGAGCATTTGAATACGTAAATCACCCTTTTTAAGTTCTGAAGCACCGATTGCTATGATCGCCACATAATGTCTATGGTACGTTCTTTCATAAATTAAAGTTCATAATCGATGCATCTTAAAACAAGGACAGCATTTTGAGGGTCGAGCAGCACCATAATGTCCTATTCCCATTCACAACTCACTAACAATGACTGATTCATACAAGACAATTTGGCCTACTACCTTCACTGGACTATTCCATTTGTTTATCTTTTGAATAATGTGCCATACTGTTTTATTTATGACATTAACGAGAGAAAAAGAGAGAGGATTTGCAAACAGACTTTGTAATCTGGATTTTCAAATTGTGTCATTAACTATCAACTAATTTATTGCCAGATTTAATTAATATTGATATGATACTGTAATAGCCAGAAATTTGATACCATTTATGTCATTTTCTTCTCAGAATGATGAGTTTGATTCCAATTATTTAAGTACAATGAGTTATTAAAGTGTCTTGCTAATATTCACCTGACAAGAAAATCAGGCATACAGGATAAACGATGTAAAACGTGTTTTGCACTTGTCTACGTGTATCGTTGATATCTCAGCGAATCAATAATCGATATCGCTATAATTTGAATATGTTATAGCCAACAAGTACACCTAACAGAATATATAAATTTCAGAGTGATTTGTGATTTGCCGTAATCGGAGAGCTCGCGACAAAAAGTGTTGCATTTTTTTTGATACACCCTGTACAGAGGGTAAAAATAGAGGACGCAATATAATGGATTACAAAGGTTTGCCGTTTCGAATCCGGTCAAAAGTCATACTTTTTGGAGAGATAAATAATTGCATCCTCTAGTCTACCATGAGAACTAAGTAAAATAATGTCAGTACTTATACATAGTCCTGATGACTTTGGCGTTGAATATTGAAGGATAATTTTTGAACTTTCTTTTAGTTTGACCATATGCAAACAGATTTTCCGATAAATGTCCGAACTTAAAAGTCTTAAAGCCCCAGGCATCTACCAAATGGTGGCCAAACTGTCTGTGAATCTTATTAGATATTATTATTTACAAAATACAGAATTGATGGTGTTAATTTAATTTTTTTAAAAGGAGCATCGTCAAAATTACACTTTTTAAGTTTCTTATCGTTTATCTTTGTTATATCAACTGATTTTTATACGAACTTTATTTGAAAATACGTTTGACCATATTTTTGAAAAGGAATCGGAGTCAACTGAACAGTGGCGTAACCAGCGGGGGGCTAGGGGGAGCCCTCCCCCCCCCCCCCCCCATACCCACACTGGGAACCCTTTCCCCCCCCCCCCCCCGCTTGCCCCCCCCCCCCCCAATGAAATCAAGTACGGCTGTAAATGAAATTTACAAACAAAGTACACACCAAATCCCCCCAATAATGACATCGTGTCGGTTGAGATTGGCACTGTTGAGATTGGCACTGTCGGTTCATTTGACGAAGGAATCATGGAATTATGATGGTCAAAAGTACACATATGAAAAAATGTCATCTCGCGCGCATCTCTTGACTCAAAAAAACTTACGAGCCCCCCCATTTCAAGTCACTGCCCCTTCTTGCCCCCGCCCCCCCCCCCCCCCCCCCCAAATGAAAAAGTCTAGTTACGCCACTGCTACTGAACATGGATATCAAGAGTAAAAGGCATTTAAAACATTTGGTATTGCAGCGCCCTCTATTGCTCAAATGTGGCAGATTGGCAGATTGGCTGGATTAAGCAACTGGTGGAATGAGTAGATGCCTGGGTCTAAAAAAATAATGAACATATACGAGGCATGTTTGTACATGCATTTCACATGATGATTCCACAAATGGTGATGAAATTCAATAATTTTGACATTTTTAAATCATTTTGTGAAATTGTGGAACTGTCCTCTGCCATCAGACGCCTTCCAGGGGGAGGGGGCGCCCGCTACCCATGAATATTATCTGAGTTACAGAGCGATACGATTCCTAATTACTTCAAAATTATGGTTTTTAGAGTGAAATAGAGTGAAAATAAACTGTAAACATGATAGTGAAGTAATTAGGAATCGTATCGCTCTGTAACTCAGAATATAATTATTTATGATTTATGATCAATGATGTAAATCTGCAAGAAAATCTACTTTCTAAAAAAATTCACGGGTAGATGGCGCCACCAGGAAAATATCACATAATATGCCAGACGACGCTGGACATAGGCGTATTCACGAGTATTCAGGTTAAAATATGCGAACGAGGTTACCTGATCAAGTGAATGGGACGACCGCTTAACAACGGTTTAAATTCAAAAAATAGCATTTACAATTGGGATGATTAGCCATCCCGAACGGTTTTGGATTGGAAACATTTTCTTCTAACCTATGATGAATTTTATGGGGTCATATAATCAAAATCCATTGTTACATTGAAACCAACGGAAATTCAAAATTAACGGCCGTTCGTAGCCACCGTCGTCTGTAATATGCCTTTGGCAAGAACTACTCTCTTAAATCAAAAGATTGAAAAGTCAATCTTAAAGATTGTGCTTAGGGAAAGATCTTAAAAGATTGAACAAGAGTGAAATTTCAGTCCGATATATTGAGATTTCACTCTATTAGATTGAACATTTTCAATCTTTTAAGATCTTTCCCTAGGCACAATCTTTAAGATTGACTTTTCAATCTTTTGATTTAAGAGAGTAGTTCTTGCCAAAGGCATATTATGTGATATTTTCTAGTTTAACAAAGGTTTCGGTTCGAATCCGGTCGGAAGCTTCACCGTTTAGTGCACCTCCTGCCTACTTACAGAAATAAGTACAAATATCGTAATAAGAATTCCATTGAAATGGAATTGGGGCGGTCCAACAGAAAGAAGCATGTTTTGTAAACATTTTCTGAAGCATCTGTTTCATACCAAAATACCAGGGAAATGGTGTATGTATTTTCCATAATTCAAACCAAAAAAAATCAAAACACCGCAGTCTAAAAATAGTACAGGAATCCAATAAAGTTGATTTGTGTGCATGGGGGGGGGGGGGGGGGGGGATACCGTCTGAAGAACAATCTAGGTATATATATGACATTGTACTTGGTCTAAAACGTTGGTCCAGGAATTGCTATACTAATTAAAAATGGCATTCCGCGATCATGGTTACCCATATTAACATTTCATTAAATCAACCCAGGAATTATTATTATATAACCCGAAACTCAAACATCCACAACTCACCACTTATTAGACAACCTCATAACAATTGGAGATTAATCTCCTTAGTTAAACAAGATAAGCTATTATGTCTCTCTTGGGAGTATAATAACATCTCCCTGATTGAAGCATCAACTAAACAAATATAGCTTTGACTCCATCGCAGACTGCGGGTACTGTTGAAATAAACTGCATAGGTACAAGTAATTTACAAAGAATACAAACATGGCGGCCTCCACTTATGTCTAGAAAGACCTAAATGTGCAAATGTTTGCAATAACATGCTAATAGGGTGGCTTCGCCCCCCCCCACCCCAAAAAAATAAATAATAATAATAATAATAATAAAGTAAATACATTCTTTTTTAAAAGGAGGGGTCCCGCAAGCACAACATTGAGCATTATTTGTCAGAAAAATAATGATCGAGCCGACATTACGTAATTATATAAAACAAAACATCATACTAGTCACAAAAACAAATAAAAACTGCCATCACTCAACATGCAATTTTAAAATTCGCGGCGATCGAAAGTCCCGGTGTCGATGATGTCATGGGTATCGGTGTATAACTATGACTTCATCGACACCGGGACTTTCGATCGCCGCGAATTTTAAAAATTGCGTGTTGAGAGATGGCGGTTTTTATTTGTTTTTATCATAAGTGTGGTGTTTTATTCTATATAATTACACAAGTTGGGCTCGATAATTATTTTTCTAACATATAATGCACAATTTTGTGCTTGCGGGACACCTCCTTTAAAATTAATCATACGTACCTGTTATATTTTGAATCCGTTGATACTGTTGTGAGTGCGGTTTGAGCTCGGAGCTGTTTGATGTGGTGAGGTGATTGGAAAAGTAATTGTTAGAACCAGTTGGATACACTTTATATACATGCGGTTTTGCATTCTTATACAGCTGCAAATTACCACAAGTTAATTATTCCCTCATTTAAATACAATCGGCGTGTGTTTCCATTGCACGTATAACTGCGTCCAGGTCGGGGTCCAGGTTTATAAAATGTTTTATGGGGTACTTCACCTCTGGAGGTGTTAACAAACTATTACTTCAGTACTCCACAGGCATGACGGGCATTGAGCAATTAACAGTTGTCATCAAATAACTACTGATTAAGAAAAGTGCAGATGATGTGAATGAACTTGGTCCAGGGCTCGCGTTCTTGCGCGTCCTCGCGTCCTAGGACCCCTTATTTTCTTGTTGGACGATAATGGACGCGTAAGTTTACATATTGAACTTCACTAACGGGTCCCAATCGAAAATAAAGGGACCCCTTAAATCTGACGATGTATGGACGTGGAAACCTTAAGACATTCTGAAAATTGTCAATCTCCATCCTGTGCCTACACTTTAAATTTATTAATATCCGTAAAAGATAAATACAATGCAAATCCTGTATTTTTAAAAGTTGTTAAACACACTAAATCGCTTCCGAATTGCTTCCGCAAAAGTTTCAAGCGATTTCCAAAACATTTTATATATAAGTATCTTCTACTGATTAACATGGACACGACATAGGTATATGAGTTACGTGATCTTACGCTAGTGTGCGTATCTGTGTTAGCGACTGTTTGTCTCTAACATTTTTTTTGACCATTTTCAAAGGCTCAAACTTCAGGACCCCTTATATTTCTGGGGACCCCTTAAATTTAGTTTTGCAGTCCTTAAAGGGTCCTGAAAAATGCAAATGGGACTCCTCACATTTTTGAGCCAGTGCTACCCCTGACTTGGTCAAGCTCTTTTAGATGGCATCATGTTTGAAATCTTGGTTGAAATATTATTTCATAATAATGAAAAAGCAATTTCTAAGGCTATTAATGACAAATTTGCCTCTGTCTCACAAAGTAGACCCCCAATCAACCTCCAGGAGCTGCCTGCCTTCCTACCTGCAAAACCACCTCCTCAGATACAGGTTTGGGAAATGTATGACGCTCTCAGGAAACTGAACGCTAAGAAAGCAGCTGGCCCTGATGGGCTTCCAGGGAGGTTGATTAAGGAGTTTGCTTGTGAGTTTAGCATTCCCGTCACAGATATCTTTAACTCATCTCTGATGGAAGGTGTGGTGCCCCAAGTATGGAAAGATGCAACAATTGCCCCCATCCCAAAGGAAAGCCCTGCATCAATATCTAAACTTAGGCCAATTTCATTGACATCTCTTCTGGCTAAAGTGTGTGAAGGTTTTGTTTCCAAGTGGACACTTAATGATATTTCTAGTTCAATTGACCGTAACCAATATGGTAGTATCAAAGGGTCTCATTGCCTAATCGAAATTCTTGATATCTTTTTTAAAGGTACTGACAAGGGAAGTAATGTAGGAACCCTGGTTGTGACGGAATTCTCAAAAGCGTTCGATTGTGTCGACCATACTCTAGCTATCCAGAGACTCTGCGAGCTTGTTGCCAGAAGTGAAATCATACCCTGGATTGCAAGCTTTCTTACTGCTCGCCGCCAACGTGTGCAATACCACTCTGCTTTATCCGAATGGAAAACACTCACTTGTGGTGTCCCCAGGGCACCAAGTTTGGCCCAATCACCTTTATTAGTGTTATCAATAATGCTTCTGAAGAGTCTCTGACCAATAGCTTCAAGTATGTGGATGATCTCACGCTAGCAGAAGTCCGCCATGCGGATCAACCCAGCCAGATCGAGTCGGATGTGCGGGACCTGGATGCTTGGGCGAAAGACAACCTCATGCTCAACCCGGGGAAGTGTAAAGTCATGCAGGTCTGCTTTAAGAGAGATCCCCCACTTCCCCCCAAACTCCAAATTGCCGGTAATGAGCTTGAGGTGATGACTGAGACCAAGCTTCTAGGCCTTGCTGTCCAATCTGATCTTGGCTGGCAGTCCCAAGTTAATAATATGGTGTCTAAATGTAGCAAGAGGTTGTACATGCTGAGTCGCCTAAAACGTTTCGGAGTGCCAACTGAGGACTTGGTATGGTTACGTTCGCCCAACATGTGAATATGGCGCCCCTGTCTGGCATTGTAGCATCGGTAAAAATCAGGCCCATCAACTTGAACGCCTGCAGAAACGGGCATGCCGTATCATTCTGGGCGCTCAATATCAATCCTACACAGATGCTTTGGACCAGTTGGCACTCTTAAACTTAGAAGACAGGAGATCACAATTATCGCTTCAGTTTGCCCAGAAATGTTGTGACTCTGAAAGGTATTCCGACTGGTTCCCTAGCAACAATAAGACCCATATGATGAATTTGAGACACACCAGCAAATATCAAGTTCCCAGATGCAATACCAAAAGATATCGGAATAGTCCCATCCCTTTCCTTACTAATCTCCTGAGGGGGTATCTGACTCTTGTGTAAGTTTGTGATTCATTCCCTGTGTCATTTATAATTGTCATTTATAATTGCTGTTTTTTAAATTTTTATATGTTACCCACAGTGCAATATTTATAGAGCCTATATTTAGGCGTCTTAGCAATTTTTTATATGTTACCCACAGTGCAATATTAGCTATATTTAGGCGACTTAGCATGTACAATATTTAATTATCTATGTATTTTTTATACCTTTTAATCTCTTTTAAGTTTTAGCATATTTAATTTTCAATTTTGTTGTTATCTTTGTATACATTTCTATGTGCAATTTGATGTTTTTATACCAATGTAATAACCATGTAATTCAGCTTTTAGCTGCGATTTGGTGACAATAAACTATAACTATATATTCATTTAAAGGTGTACTAAGGGATGTTTAAGATTATTTCTTTTACAAAGTTTACGTAATATTAAAGATAACCATTATAATTGGCGGGTAAGCTTTAGAATACCCTACCATTTTATTCCTCACTGTATTAAGTGTATGGGGTCGTTCATTAAAAGTCCCCATTGAAGACATGAAGTGGTAGGGTATACTAAGGTACTCTAGTTTCTACTCACAAAAAAGCAGCAAACATGATTAAAACAATGTTGAAATACGTTGAAATATCACCGCTATTTAGAGTCACTTTTCCGATCAAGGTGGTAACACAAGGCGGATCATAGGGGATCACAAGGCGGATCATAGGGGATCACAAGGCGGATCATAGGGGATCACAAGCCCAGCATATGTGGTCATCGGTCATCGTTTAAAGGGGTACTACGATATTATTTACGGAACGTTCATAAATCAACGTAAAAATAGCTAATTTTTTGGCGCGCTACGCGCGAAGATGTCCACGGACCTATGTTCATGTACTAGCCCAGCTAAAAAAGAATCAAGGGTTCAATTTATATTAACAGCAAACAACAATTGCGCGCACATTGTATTCAAAGCCAAGATATATAATTGGAGGGAGCATCCTAATTGGTTTCATGAACAGAGATCCGTGCATAAATATGTGAAATTATTCAGGGGGTTAAAGACCATGGCACTTAAGGCCAAAAAAAGAAGAAGTTTGTGTTGCCCTCACAAGCCTAAAATCGGGAAGGTCGGCCGGCCGGATTTTTTTTTTTTAGTATACCAAATCAACCATTTTATAC
>CM069455.1:14303792-14716574 GCA_035610835.1 Ophiura sarsii
AAACACAAATTCACCTGCAGGGGCGGACTGGCCACTGTGGCGTTGTGGCGATCGCCACATGGGCCGCTTGGTTTTGGGCATCTCAGGGCCGTTTTGGGCCTCTCAGGGCCGGTTACTCACATTTTGTGACCGTGCGAAAATGTGTGACTGTGCGAAATTTTGTGACCGTGCGACATTTTGTGACCGTGCGAATTTTTTGACCCCCCCACCCCCCCCCCCCCACTTACGTGAAATTCACGAGGTGACTGACTGGGAAAAAAATTGGGGCAACCTTTTACGAAAATTTACTACCGGGACGACATACTTCTGGTCAAAAAGGGCCGCTTTAATAATTTTGCTACGGCCGCTTTCAGGTCCCAGTCCGCCCCTGTTCACCTGATCCCACGTTCGTACACGTTATGACCCTAGACCTCGATTTAGGGTCAAAGGTCACATGGGCTATTGTCCATAACAAGTATGTATATCTTATAGTTGGGATAAGTGTTTTGAACAAAAAAGTCAATCACAACTTCGATCGTAGATCAATAGTTTTTGAGCTGTGACCTTTTGAAAATGACAAGTTGGCCAAAATAGGCCTTTTTTGTCATTTTTTCACAAAATTGGCACAAAAATGACATGTTATCATCTTTAAAAAAATATTGTAGGTCTGTGCATGATGATAATTCATCTTATATTGCTGGTAAATACACATTCTTTGATTTTAAAACAATTCTAAAATACTTTTTGTATACAGGCAGTGCTGTTTCCGTGACAACCACCATTTATGTCCATTTAAGTCCAAATTTGACTCAGATTTTACCTATTTTTGATGAATTTGAATGACATTAAAGTTGGTTGCTATGGCATCAGCACACCATTGACTTTTGAAATGTGTTGTAATGTAAAGTACATCTATATACCAACATTAAAACATGGTTTATCAATTCATAATAAGTCAAAATATTTTTTTGTCATTTTGCCATTGGCTTTACATCATGTACATGGACATATATTGGCCCGATTTTCCTTACATCTGTGTACAGAAATAGAGCACCGCTACTGTTCTGGCCAACTTTTCTTTTATAAAATTAGATATAAGGAAGAAAAGTAAACTTCGTACTCCATGGGATGGCGAGGGTTATGGTGAATTTGAGTAAATAGTTTGGATAAAACGAAAATGACTTGCAATCCTTGTACTCCTGTAGTACAGAGCGTTTTAATAGGAGAGAGAGGTCACACACCAATTATGAGCTCCCTGTAAGTGCAGCATAGTAAAACAGACAATAACTACACAATGTTTTTTTGTTTTTTTGTTGGGGTGTTTGTTTTTAGGATAGGAGAAAGAATACATGTATTTATATATCTCTCCCTATGGGGAACTTGGCACGTACTAGAACTAGTGCGATAATGGCAATGCTAGTAGTCAAAACAATACAGTCCAAAACAATATGTCCCCCGCCCCCAATTTGACCATGGGATGGGGGATGGCCTATGTAATCCCCCTCCCCCAATACTTGATAAAATGCTCACCCTAATAGAAATGTCTAATTATGAACAATACAAAACAGGTTTTCACTGATGTGGGGGCCATCTTTGCTTTTTCAATCATAGCTAAGAAAAATACAACACCAAGTATGCTCAAAACTACCGTGAATAAACTTCGCTGGTCAATCATCCCCCAATGCCAACAATAAATTTAAGCCACTGCGAACCATCACTATATCATGTACGCAGTTCTTTATCGAGGGTTGAGCGCCAGAAGGCCGTAACTCAAGAAATGCTATTTTGAGATAGTGGACTTTCAAATATTTGGGACTCATTACAATACACTGTAGCACCCAACTTTATAACTCTTAATTTTAGTCAAATTAAGGTTTATGAGTTCTCTTTATGGTTCTGAAAATCTAGGGTTATATGGACTATTGTTGTACCAAAATATCAATTTGCCCAAATATTGAGTTACGGCCTTCTGGCGCTCAATCCTCGTTATGTGCTGGTTTACTGCCAAATTCACATGGCTGAATATTTTAAACCCGAATATGAAGCAAAAAACCCCTCTGTTATTACAACTGCTGCAGTTAGTTCAGAGGATTGCAAGGGTCCCGGTCAAAGACTGGTACTGATGTGGGAATTTGTGTGCGATTAAGGGGCCTTGCCTTTTTTACAATTAGAGGAAAGGAAAGCTTGAGGAAGGAGCTGGGGAAACGTGATCCTTTTTTCTATATTGTTAAAAGGAGTGAAAAAGGATCAGTGATTAACACCTACCCATTCCTTTTAACAATATAGAAAAAAGGATCGTGCTTTCCCCGCTCTTCCTCGAGCTTTCCTCTACTTGTAAAAGGGCAAGGCCCTTAAGTGTTTTTGCTTTGTAGATCTTTAACTGTATTGCATGTTTTTATTTGCGATTTGTAGCTTCATCAGTCACATAGGCCTATACACAAAAGAAATATATTCATGTGTTATTATTTACACTGTAGCTGGTTCGAGCGTGAAAATATATGTAGCGTAAACATTTTCATTTTTAACGTAAATTGGGTAAACCTAACCACCTTCATAATAGACTACCTTCTTGTTGACCTTTTACACAGTTAATACGGCATGCCTACCAAACTGCAGCTAGAAAAGGCTGCTTGGCAGTGGGCGGAGACTACACCCGCAGAGGAAATCACCCCTGCACACATAGAGACCGTGTATAGGATAGGACTGCCGATATGCACTCACGCCATATGCAGGTAAGGCCCCCCCCCCAATTTGTTTTGTTTGTTTAATGAACCAAATCCCGACTGACCCAACAACCCGAATTAAACCAACCCAAACCTTTTTGTATGTTAAAAATTTGTCAAAATGAAAAAAAATCAAAACACACCGCAATTCTAGTGATTTTTTGGGTGACTTGCCTGTCATCCCGGGTTCAATTCCCGGGGGCGTTGGACATAATTATGTTCTTCGGTCCATCCCCACTGCTACACTTTTGTATAAAATAACTGTTGATGCCAATTTCGAAGAGAGCTGGATAGAAACCTCAACTATTTACATACAAACAAGGGATCTAACCATGTATTGCTTGCTAAAATATGCATTTATTACTTTTTCGCTCCAAATGCTGCCAATGGATGGGGACTTTGTTTTGTCTAATGTCATTCTTCCCTTTTTGGGAGGAGCACCGGGAAGTCAGATGGGCCTGGAAGGCTGGTAGGCCAATTTCTTTTCTTGGAAGGAGAACCGTGTACATGATACACTTTCATATGGAAGAATACACAGGAACCTGGGATAGATCATACATGCCTAATGTAGCCTACATTGTAGCATAGATAATCGACACAGGGATGGTTAAGTGGGTGTTTTGTTTGAAGCTATGTGTGTTTTGGACCAAGGTCGCTCAACACAAAAGCCGATGTAGCCTTTCGCCCTGTCATGAAATAACTTCTTAACATCCATAAATAATACGCCACTCTCGTTCCCAGATGCATAGTGCTATTGTCCATCGCGCTCATCATGGGTTCGAGTTTACGTGTAATAGAAAACTGGGTGAAATAAGTGTCTATAAACTTCACAAATAGCGTTACATCTATCGCATCGGTGAATGCGTGTATTAAATTGTTATGTTTCTTAACTTTCACCTTTGTTTTTTTTATCAAACTAATTTTATGTATCCCGTTAGCTAGTATTAGATACTGTTGTTGCCGCAATAGGCTATCAATACCCATTCTGTTTACCGGGCTTTTCAAAAATGCTAGTCAAACAGGTGTTTGCCAAATAGATATAGATCAGCTCCGCACAACATTTCAATAGAGATAATCCGGGACTTAACCATCCCTGTGTCGATTATCTATGATTGTAGCCTTCATTGTTGAGGATCCAAGTTGATGGATTTGGTTTATGTCGACCAGTAGAGCAATGATTGTTTTATCTCCTTATTAGCGAACTCTGAATTGAATAAATTAATTAAATATCTACTGTATACTTCATTAACTCTATGCAATGATGTCATACATATTCCAAGCACTATACTCTATTGTGCTTCCTCTTGACAGTGACTTAACTTAACAGGCACAACTTTTACGCACACGTATGTGTGTAGACGCCAGCGTTATGTGCTGCAATTAGTAGAATACATAGTTACATCACTGTCTTGTGATGACCAAATAGACTCTAGCAAATAAAGGCAAACATTTATTTTAATTATTTGCGTATCCCGCCCGAACCATATTAACCCTCGACCCTGATCTTTGGTGTTCTTTTATCAAATGGCCATTTCCAGCGTGACAGACGGGACAAAATGAAGCTACTTTTTTATTTTAAAGGCCTGTAAAAAAATATCATTAAGGTTTAACCTTTTAATTCAAGTATAAAATCAATTAAAAGACTCTATATTTTAATTTAAAACACAATCCAAGAAACTAGAGGATTCTGTGGCTGTACAGCGACAAAATGAAATCACTGTGACAGACGGGACGCAAATTACACTCAATTTTTTGAAAAAAACTATGAACAAAAAATGCTATCTGTTCTCCTATGAAATTTTAAGTTTTTCTCTTTTACTGTTACTAGCGGCGTACCCTCGCTACGCTCGGGTCCCCGCTAGATGGTTATGCCACATTACCTACCTCTGAAACCACATAAACCCCCTACAACACCCCAAACCAGGTTGATTTAAAACCATATCCCTTTTAAAGGCATTATAAACCCCATACAACCCCCACCCCCCCAAAAAAAAAATCAGGTTGATTTATAACCATGTCCCTCCTAAACCATTTACCGTGGCTACTTTATTAACCCCTACCTCTCAAACCGCTTTTAAAACCACATAAACCCTCTACAACCCCCCCCCCCCACTGCAACTACACCAACCAGGTGGATTTATAATCATAACCCTATCCTAAAACATTTCCCGTGGTTTTACAGCCCCCCCCCCCTCCCCCCGCCACCCACCCGGCCCCATGCACACACCCAAACCAGTTTGATTTATAATCACAACCCTCCCTAAACCATTTCCGTGGCTACTTCATTAACCCTCGGTCCCTTAGATTGTTTGGCATGCCAACTTACAGTAAAGAAATCAGGTTGTTTCATTAACCCCCGCAAAACGCTAGCCATTATAACCCTAGGCCTATCCTAAATCATTTCCCGTGGTTTTACACCACCCACCACCCCCCCCCTCCCTCCCCAACATGACACAAAATACCCAACCAACACACTGTACTGTAGGCCTATAACCAGTATCCTGTGACCCGTGTGGCTTCTGCGCCATGTGTAGGAGTGCGTGTGCCGCGCGCGGCAGTGGGCCCTTGCGCAAACATGCACGCGACGTGTTACCACGGTATGATTACGCGGTAGTACGCGCAATGTTGTTCAATTCTAGTGGCATTTATGAGCCAAATCTGAGCGTTTTTTTGCTGTTTTTGGAGCCAATTGTTAACCAATTTCACTGAAATAAACTTTAACACCCTTCCCGTTATTTCCTCTATCTTTCATGCGAATTAGGCGCCACTTTGATCACAACTAACGGAGAAATAAGGATAACAAACACACAAACAAACACACACCGTTTCCAGATTTATAGTAAGATTTACTTATATACAAATAACCAGAAAACGCATGATTTTTAAATTCAAAACATGAAACTGAAAAATCCTGGCTCTTTAAAGTTGTGACAGACGGGACTGTGACAGACGGACACTTTTGACACGTTTTTGTAGTGATTTTAAGACCATGCAGTGCTAAGATGATCAAACACAATTTTTGGAATTTTGTTTTGACTCAACATTAGTAAACAAATGCCACATCAGTATAACATGACCTTAGTCATCATAAGAGGCATCTTTTGAGATGTGAGTCAGTCTCCAACAAGCACTGTCCCAGCTATATCCCTGAAAAATGCTAAAAATCAAGATTTTGCCATGTTTTGTGGTCCCGATGGAAATATATTTGCTCAAATAAGGGTAGATAAACTTTTTCTTGGCTAATTTTGTATACCAAATCTGAATTCGGAGTTGGAAACACAAAAATCTTGACTTAAAAAATTTCACCCATTCATTTGTACAGGCAAAAGTTCTGAAAATTGAAATTATGGATACAGACCACATTTGTGAGATTTTCATTAACATTGTCATACCAATTTAATATCAACTTTAAGAATGTTCATTTGTTTGTTCAATCAGTGCAAAATAACTCCTTTTAACCTTTCATAGTAACGGATGAAAGACAATTTACACTTTTGACAGACTATAATTGTGACAGACGGGACAAACTTTGAGATAAAATTGCTGGAGAATTATTAATTGATGGGTATTTTCATTATGCTTTCTAGGTAAGGTCAACTTGATAGAAAGTAGGAATTCAATTTTGAACCAAAAATATCCCTTCATGTAAAAAATACACAACTATTTCATGTTTTTTTTGTGACAGACGGGACATTTTGAACATGCCTTATTTTAAAATATCTTATAATAAAATAATTTTTCATCTTTTGGGTTAAATTTTATCTTGTGATGGAAAGGAAAGGTATCATACTTCATATTCAACCAAAAATAATTATCTTTCGAACATCAAAACTGTAGCAGAAGGGCGCAGAGGGGAACTAAAATGTTCATCACAAAATTCGGGAAAAAACTATATTTCCCATTTCCGCAAACTTTAACCCTTCATAAAAATAAAACCGAATGCAGCAGAAGAAAATCAAAAACAGTTTCTGAAAGCTTGATTAGTCTACTTTCACAGAAAGAATGTTTCAATGGTAAAGAAATTACTTTCAAAATTCATGAAGGTGGAATTCTTACGTGGAAATGGCCAAATGTGATTTATTTGACTCTGATAAATCAAATTTAGTAATTTATAGTATATTATACAATTCAAAATTTAAAAACAAACACACGCGCCTGTCTTACCCTAATTTTCAAGTATCCATGCACTCAAAATGGAATCTGTGCACTCAAAAAACGAATCCGGGCACTTGTGCATAAATGCTGCATCGATCTCTGTCATACGCTCTGACGTCACCATACGGATTTAAATGAACAAAGTATGATTAAGTTTTCTAAAATGTTACTTGAAATCTTTCAATTTGTGTTTAGACGTAATTGCAAAGGTAACCCAAACTGCCTTGTTGGTCTCGGTGAGAAAGAATGGCTGGGTGACATCACAGATGATCGGTGGCATGAGGTCGACGACCCCAACCTGGAGCGGAGAGAAAAGGTAAGTTGGTTTCCTTAAAGGAAATCCGTGCCATGGAACTTTAGTGCTCAGATATGTAGCATTATTATTATACAGACCACTTCTGTTGGTTAAAGCTTTTAAAAGTACCGCGTAAAGATAAATCGGCTTTAGAAAGAAAAACAGTCACATGTATGGACGTTGCCATATTGATCAAAGCTATGACTAAACAGTTACGAGATGTTCGCATATGTATTGATATTATCGATTTATGCATTGAACTCCTGCGTGATACCGTCCAGCGATCTGTTGCTGATGAGGCGGTTTTAGTGACGATGACATCACAATATTGTGATGTCATCGTCACGAAAATCCCAACAGCACTTTCGACACAGACAACCGGGCGCGAATTTCAAATAATCACAGGTTGGGGATGTGCAGTTTAAATTTGTTTACTTGAACATTATAGATCTGTGTTCAATAAAAATGGTCATTACACATTAGTTAATTATTTTCCTACCATATAATGCATGGTTTAATGAATAGAACGGTATTCCTTTAACCCCCTGAGAACTACCGGCCGATTGGTCAGAAAGATGAATACATGATTTATTGCACCAATCAGAAACATTGTTAAAATAATTGTATCCCTAATATAAAGATTGGAGTGAAATATTTTACAAGCTGCATTTTAATTGGCCATTTAAATGAGTATATCTTGCAATAAACCAATCAGAACCACTGTAAGATAGGCCGGTAGTGCCCAGGGGGTTAACACTTTCCATGCGGCAGGCGCCAGCAGACGATGTTCCAAAATGTTTCAAAAATGTCAAAATTATTGAATTTTATCACCATATTTGGAATCATCATGAGACTAGACAAAAGTACAAACATGCCTAGTTTTGGTTCAGTAATCCTTAATATAGGCTTTGAAAGTTGGGAAATGTTTCTGAAATATCTGTTTGGTACATGTATATATGGTAAAACTAATAGCCGCATGGAAAGTGTTAACTCACCGGGTCATTCGCCACTGATTACTCCAGACCCTGGTAACTCGATCCTGTCAGCAACAATGGTTGTCTCCACACAGCAACAGTCTGACAATTTATATAAAATGATCATTTGATTGCCTGAATTCGTAATTGACACATCTTATTCATATTCGTATGACTTTATGGGGTAGGGGGCTTCCCTAGGTTTGAATGGATGGATGGATTTATTATCATAACAGGAAAGAGTGTAAGATCAATTGTCTATTAAATCCAGAGTCTTTGTAAAAAGAGTTATAAAAGAAGATTTTTGCAAATATTTGATAATGAATGAGGTTAATTACTTTATTTGTCTCATCAGATTTGTTCTGTTATTGTGGAAACTTAATACCAATGGTTTCAGGCCCGCCTAATTTCCCTCAGGAAAATTCATTGGGCCTGATCACCCCTCGGGAAAATTCCTTGGGCCTGAAACCATTTGTTTTTATTTTCAACAATAACCTCAAAACAGCTTGGTAATTTCTTATTGTTTTTCCCCACTCATCTTAGGGAATGTTTGTCGGTCTGAAGAACTTAGGAGCAACCTGTTACGTCAATACGTTTCTTCAAGTAAGTTCTATGGGGACATAAGTAACCCCTGCCCAGGCTGCCCTGCAGGTGAACTGACTGTTCAAAAAATGTGGTCTTTCGGGGGGGGGGGGGAGTTAATGACATCTATAGTATACTTAAAAGTGTACATTTTTGTGCATTTAAAAAACACCCAATACACAAACTTTTGTTCTCAAATTAATAATTTCTGTTTTGGTTGAGTTCATAGACAGGTGGTTTTTTTTGGTTGCCTAAAACGTTTGTAAAACGAATAGCCTATATCTTTGAATAAGTTCATCAGGATTGTAGAATAAAAGTAAAGTAAAATTGAGATTATTTGAACAAATCCAAGATGTTTACTCACATTTTAACCGTGCACTGTTGGGTCAGGGGTCAGGCACCCACCCTTTTTATATTTACCCCACCCTTTTTACGAAGCCATCCTTTTTATTTGGGAATGTTTATAGCTAAAAATGAGGCATTATGTGTTCGAATAATGACACCTAACACTTTGACGCAGAAATTATTTTTATTACTAATTCTTTAGATACGACCGGATCATCATCTCATATTAAAATATCATTGTTTCATGCAAGAAAATGGATTTGGTTCATAAAGAAGTCCAATTTTATTCATTTTTAAAAGGGATTTTAGGGAATGGAATTATTTCTAGATTCAATCGATCGCAACCAGTCCCAACATTTCGCCAACGTAAGCTCATTTTAATCGTGACAAAATCTGGCCACAAATTTTTGAGGTAAATTTCATGAAAATGTGCAACTTTTAATTTTTGGGAAATGCAGATTAAGTTTTGAATTAATGTTCCCTAATGAAAAAGTTTGGTGTACTTGTGTTAGGTGTGCCACCTTATTCCTTTTCTGAAGGATTTTTCGTATCTCAAGCAGGGGTCTATTAGTACCGTCCGCCATGATTGATTAGGGAGCTTTCGATTTGGACGACGGACGCTTCTACGACAAGATGACACCTCGAGTCATGTGCGCATGCGTCGACTTAGCAATCCGTCGGTCGTCCAATTTCTGGGACCTGTGATCTTAAGCTTTCGATTTGCGCGACGGACGCTTGTACGACGGTAAAACACAAATAGTTACCGTCGTCCCCACGTCGGTTGTTTGTCCCTTTACGCGTTGTAGCAATTAGAGGACCAACGGATGACAAAATTAACGCATTCGCACATGACTCAAAGTGTCATTCAACCGTCCTAGATTCATCCGTCGTGCAAATCGCAAGCTCCCTATAATCTGCCGAAGACAGGTCCCAGAAATTGGACGACCGACGGATTGCTAAGTCGACGCATGCGCACATGACTCGAGGTGTCATCTTAAGCGTCCGTCGTCCAAATCGAAAGCTCCCTAGTAAAAGTTTCTATGACGCATGCATTATTTTGCAATACAAACACTTTCGTCAATGACGTGATCATATGAGCTGTTTTTAAGCATGCGCGGTACAACTTTTCTGTCAGTAGTCTTGATCAGCAACCCGGAATATTTATTACAATGGATTGCAGAGCGTGTGTGGAGAAAACTAATGTTGTGAGGAGGAGCGGATGAGACTTTTTAATTCTGAAGTCGGATCATTATTTATAGCGCTAGCGACATGGTATTTTGATCAATTTTAGACAATTGCTGAGAAATTATTATCTGCACCCACCCTGTTTATTTTATCCCAACGCTTTTTTTTCCGGAGACCCACGCATTACGGACTATGTAACGGTTTCGTCAACCAGGTCAGTTGACTTCCTCAGTAATGGCTTGATCCACTTTTTCCTGCAAGAGTTGTTTTTCTTGTTCTCAGAATGCAAAGTTGTGATGAGTGGATCAAACATGTGTTAACATTCTGGTCTGGTGCATTTTCAACAATTTTGTAGAATTTTCTCAAACATTTCTATTTTTTTAAAATCTATTACACCATTTAAAAATGATTTTCTTTTGTATGTTGTTCAAAGCTGAGTGGGCTCAGAATGTTAACTCCGACTATTCTCACTCATAAACTGCTGATTTTTGCAGGTATGGTTTCACAACAAGTATTTCAGAGCAGCAATTTACAAATGGAGGCCTCTTGACAAACCTTATGGTCGACTGATGCCTATAATTAAAGGTAGGATAGCAGAAAATCTTTCAGGGCAGCTATTTATAAATAGCCTTATGGTCGACTGATGCCTATAATTAAAGGTAGGATAGCAGAAAGTCTTTCAGGGCAGCTATTTATAAATAGCCTTATGGGCGACTGATGCCTATAATTAAAGGTAGGATAACAATACATATTTTTTCGCAGGGCAGGTATTTATATATAGGCCTTTTACAAACCTTATGGTCAACTGATGACTATAAAGGTAGGATAGCAATTAGTCTTTCAGGGCAGGTATTTATAAATAGCCTTATTGTAGACTGATGCCTATATTTATATGGAGGCCTTTTAAAAAACTTTCTGGTCAACTAATGACTATAATTAAAGGTAGGATAGCAATAATTGTTTTAGGGCAGCTATTCTATTTATAATGGAGGCCTCTTGACAAGCCCAGTAGCGTATCTCCTGGGGGGGGGGGGGGGGGGGGGGCAGAGTGATTTGAGCATGCATGTGGGTATATAATATATCTTACTATATCTTAGGCCAAAGAAATGTAATACTTTGTCTCAGCGGCCCGCACGCATTGCTTTGTGTGGTCTAGTGGGTAGATCGCAGGTCTCACGATACAAAGGTTGTGAGTTCGAGCCCCACTACGGCCAACATGTTTGTATCCTTGGGCAAGGTACTTAGTCTCAATTGCCTTGTGGTTCAGAAGTCACGTAGAAATGGTGGTCTCGTGTATCGGAAGAGCAAAATCCGAGCAAGTTAAAAGGTCACAGACTCCTTCGTAAAGAGTAGGGGATCATCCCGGTCCGTGGCTGTACACACATCAGTCCTAGGTCACAGGGCAGGGGTTGCACAGTTAACACGTCCTGTGTGTTCAAGCCCCCTTCGCGTGTTATTCCACTAGGAATGTTGCGAAGTATTCAAGAAGAAGAAGAAATGGGATTTTGCGCATAGCGCTACGCGTGGCTGACATTTTTCCTCTTTTTTTCATTTTTTTCTTTCATTTTTTTTCATTCTTTTTTTCATTCTTTTTTTTCCTCCGATTAATTGTATTTGTCAGTTTCGGTGATACTAGGCAACCTTGTGACTGAGAAAACATATTCAAGAAGAAGAAGAAATGGGATTTTGCGCATAGCGCTACGCGTGGCTGACATTTTTTCCTCTTTTTTTCATTTTTTTCTTTCATTTTTTTTCATTCTTTTTTTCATTCTTTTTTTTCCTCCGATTAATTGTATTTGTCAGTTTCGGTGATACTAGGCAACCTTGTGACTGAGAACACACATTCAACTAACTTTGTGATGTTAAGAGACAAAGAGAACACAAGCATACAATGTGCATTGATCATATCTGATTACTTTTATTAAAAAGAAAAAAGCACAACTATTTACTAAAAGCTGGAATTTTTGCGGTGGTTTTATTTTCAAAATATTTTTCCGCGAAAATTGAAACACACAGAAATATTGTTTTCAACATTCATGCAATGCATCCGCGAAATGTCTATGATATCAAAATGCGCGAAAATATCTTAATGTGAAAATATTGGCTTTAACAGTATATTATCATTTTTATTTAAAAAAAATTAGAAAAAATAGAGCGCATAGACCACAACTTATTTTGGTAAAAAGAAGATTTTTTTGAAAAAAATCGCATAGCACAGAGATTTTTAGCCAAAAGGCGCTGAGACAAAGTATTTAAATTGATTGGCCTTATTATAATTCAGGACACTGGCACGCACGAAGGCAACAAGTGCACTGTGCATCATGTGTGTAATGCATGCGTGCGGCCACAACCGTGTGCGTGTAGTCATAATTGCACATGTATACTTGGATTACTTTTAAAGGTAGATGTTCCGATTTTCAACTTGAAGTTTTCTATTCTACATGAAAGGTCATCCTTAAAAAAGTTGTGTTCCAAAGTTTGAGTTGCATGGCTCTAATGGTTCTTATTTTAGACGCACAAGATGCTGTGAACTGTACCCATTGAGTAGTACACAAACTATATCGGTGGTTACCACCATTCGCGGTAATTCGGTGTTATTTCATCGATTTCTCCGTAATTATACCGATTTAGGCCGTCAAATTTCAGTATGATGATGAGAAAAATACGAGCTTTCATATGATATGAAAATCTCCGTATGTTTGAAATAATTCTGTGTTACGAAAATGTGATCGGGTCATCTACCTTTAAGCGTGGAGGGATAAAAAACAATTTGGATCTGATTAAACTATAGGACGATATTGTGCGTTGCACGTACTAGCTCGTTATACCGTAGTAACTATATACACACGCACGGGCGGGGAAATGATAGAGTCATTATTATATAAGCTAGGGAGATGGTTTACTACGGTAGGGGGTTATGAAGGGATGTGGTATAAGGATAGTTGGGGGTTAATAAAGCAACACGGTTTGAGGGGTAGGTGGTTAATGAAGTAATGTGGTATAAACCATGGGAGAGGGTTAATGAAGTAATATGGTTTGGGAGGCAGGGGTTAATAAAGATTAATTCCCAAGGTTGCGGTAGTGGATCACAACTCTGATGAAGTCTAATAACTGACTGACCAAGTCATGATAAAACGTTAGTTGGTGGCTAATTGTCCCAATTATTCGCCACAATCACTAGTTTTAATGAATATTATGTTACTCCTTATTATTACAATTGTTCATTGAAAGTCATGGCCTGAAAAAATGTTTTTTTTCCGGCAAGCGATTCCAAATTTCCCTCCAAAATGGAATGCATTTCTTAATGAAAGAGTAACATTTCCCTCCAAATGCCAAAATTTCCCTCCAAATGCTCAAATTTCCCTGCAAGGAGCTTTACGTATTGCCTACTTTTTCAGCCTGTGATTGAAGTATGCATTTTTCTATTGTTTCCCCTCACCTTTTCCCACAACAGGACAGCGAGGTCCGCGCAAGTCTTTTGGTATTCACAGAAGTTATCCACAGCAGCAAGCGATTACACAGGCAGTGGTGAATAACATTAAGAAGGAACCAGAAGGTATGTTTATTAAGGTTTATTATTCATTTGGCTCCAAAAAGGTAACTTACAAGGTAATAAATATTATTGATAAATTTCTTCTCTTCAATTTGAGATTGCAAAGATCAATAGTGTGACAGGTGTGTGTATGCAGGGCTGGAAAAAACGCAAAGTTTTCCCGCTGCTTTAGCGGCGGATGGGGTGTCTGAGGGTGGCCGCTTACGCTTTTTATGTAATATTGGTTGTAAAGTGCCCTTTTTTATTACTCTAAAAAATCTAAAAATAATCTTAAAAAAACAAAAAAAACAACAAACAATTGGGGAGGGGGGGGGGGGGGGGGGGGGGGGTTCCTGTGAGATGGAAACATAGTCATAGCCCAAAAAAAGTGATCGGGTCATATACCTTTAAAAAAACAACTAGTCCGTTTCGGATACACAGCAACCTTGTGACTGAGAACAAACATTCAACTAACTTTGTGAAGTTAAGAGATAAAGAGAACACAAGCATACAATGTGCATTGATCATATCTGATTACTTTTATTAAAAAGAAAAAGAAAAAAAACTATTGACTATATTATTATTTTTATTAAAAATAAAAAAATAGAGCACATATAGACCATAGCTTATTTTGGTAAAAAGAAATAATAATAATAATAAAAATCGCATAGCACATAGCTTTTTAGCCAAAAGGTGCTGAGACAGAGTATTTAATTTGTTGGCCTTATAGACCCTTCTGCTATTGATGTGGTAAACATCAATATTGTATTACAAAAGCGAGGTGAAGATTGTAAACATTACGTTATCGCGAAGATTACGCGAGGCAGAGAAAGAACACTTTATATTCTTGTGGGATCCTTGTTTTCTGCTTCTAAGTTTGAAAATATTTAATAAAAAGGATTTAAAAGTATACATTTATAGAAAGTAAATTGAATGTGGGATCTGATAATGACATCAGTTTGACACATAAATCTTATATTTTGAAAAATTATCCAAAATAGTTCAATGTTTTTAGACAGCATAACTAAATTTTAAAAAATGTATAATTTTGTTCTAATTGATTATCATAAACAAGACAATTTTGCCTAGGATCGTTTTTTCAAGTTTTTGAAATATTACCGTTCACGTTAATTGATGAATATCTCAAATTAAAACTGGGAAAAATGAGAAAACCATCCTTAGAGCAAAATGTTCTCTATAGGCCCCCCAAAAAAATTGTTATGTTGTCCTCGACCGCCCGCTCGTCATTTTAGGGCCGCTCCAATTTTTTTTTTTCCTTCAGATTTTTTTAATTTTAAAAATCGTATTTTTTTGATGAAAAAAATTAGATTTTTTTTCTTCTTTTCAGATTTTTTTTTCTTTTCCCAGATTTTTTCCAGATTTTTTTTTAAACAGTTTAAATGGCATTGAATATTAAATTAATTGTTTATAACATATATGTGCGGCTCTTAGAGTGATTTTAACTTCTTGTTGGCTCAACTTTGAGCTTCTGCTGGTAAAAGAAAATTTAAAAAAAGAAAAAAAAGAAGAAAAAAAATCCGCCCGCCCGCCCCTCCTCTCTGAAAGCTGTCGAGGACAACATAACAATTTTTTTTTTTTTGCCTAAGTATAAGACAATGGTAACAGTTTAACAATGGTAACAGTTTAACATTTTATAGCTTTCACTTTTTATCTTGTCTGAAAATTTGTAAACTTCTAGAAAATGCCAATTTAGTAAAGTTGTTGAAATAAGTACAAATATGCCTAGTATTGGTTCAGTAATCCTTAACCCTTTTAACCCCAAAATTCTTTTTACCCGTCGGCACCCACACCCTGAGTTATTTCCTGGGGGTATATAATGTACAAAAAATGAAGGGTTATTTTGGCATCAATGGTGCCGCGACATGTTGTCTCACCCGTTTGTTTATTTGTGTAAATCGTGTATCTCCTTTTCAGTCAATAGTTAGGTCACCCAAGCCCTATATGAAAGCTATGAAGATTGTTAAATGGGGTCAGTTGTCACAAACATGCACAAACACAATAGCCAAATGACCTTGCTTTTGTCAACACTCCCTACACCAGTGGTTCTCAACCTTTTTGGCCCACGACCCCTTTTGACATTCTTGGTCAGTACCATGACTACACAGAGGACTGCAGTGCAAATCTCTACGAATTTTGCTATGTAATCTCTATGGCGGATTTCATTCTGTTGTATGAAGGTATGATGTTTGCGTGGTCTTCGCTATCTCCAGGCAGATAGAGCAATACGTACATGGACTTTTTTGTAGACGAGGGTTCATTTCATGATTTGGTGAGGTCTAGAATGAGTTAGGATTCCTGTAATTTCGAAGACCACAGATTTTCAAAACGTGAATTTTCCAACATTTTACGACATAAATTTGGTCACAAAACGTGTTTAATACTATACATTTTACCGTTCTGCAGATGCTAATGACCCTCCTCTAAAATTCTACATGATTTTTAACACGTTTCTCAATTTTTGAGATGCCCAAATAGACCATTTTCCGAAGCTATTTCTAGCAAATATTGTAGTCACTGAGACTCCATTGTTTTCTTGCGTATAACAAAATCTGACACGCAGCATGACCTCCCTGCTGGCTGTTTTCCACAGGCATGATCGTACACAATACCCATCAGAATCCTCGCTAATATCCTCCATTTCACTCTCGAAATCACCCGAATATTCATAATCAGACGCGTCTAGATCTACTTCAGTATCATATGCTACTATTCGCGCCAGCGCTTTGGCAGTAGAAAGGTTTTTTCTAACCATTTTTCCTAACCATTTTTCAGATTTTTCTGCACAGAACTAGTAAAAAACACTGTAGAAAAATAATATGACACTCATATTGAACTTTGACCTATCATTAGGCGACCTAAGGCTGTTATAAACGCTGCTCTGATTGGCCTGAAGCGGTTGTTTGCGAAAGCCGTATTTCAGACTTTTCTGGTCGTATCACTTTCACAGGGAAGCCGTATTTCTGACTTTTCAGGGTTCAAAGGGTTAAAAATAGACTTTGAAAGTTGGGAAAAGTTTCTGAAAATCTGTTTTGAAATCTCGAGTCAAAACATATGGTATTAAATTACTAGCATGCCATCATTTTCTCGGGCTTAAGGAAAGTTAAAAAAATCCGGAAAATTTTTATTAAAGGAAAATTGTTGAGTGACCTTTCCCACAGTCACAACGCATGCATAATGATAATTTTGGTCTGTTAAAGATTGCGGCTATTGCATAATGGGAAAGGAAAATGGCGACTGCCGCGATTGGGTAGTTCGCTACCTATTGCCGAAATAATGATGGCAAAAAATAGGATAATCAGCAAGAAATCTTTTGCAACAATATTTGTAGCACGAAATATCCACTTTTACAGTACTATAGTTGTCATGATTTAAGAAAGCAGCCTACATTTGAAATGAATGTAGAATTTGTGGTTATTGTTATCCTGTGGCCCGCTAAAAATGGTTCGTCATTATAATGCAAAGGAGAAAGTTAAAAAGTAATCTTTAATGCAATTAAAATGAAAAAATATAAATTAATAAAAAAAAGGTTGATAATTCTTGAAAATGTTGAATTTTCCTAAATATTTTGAAAACAGGAAAAACAAAAACCAAACACCCAGAATCGCCTCCCTAAAACACACACAAAAACCGCTGACCCTTCCCAAGTCCTTCCATCTGTTAAAACATTTTTTATTAGCCTGCCAAAATTAAACCCTTTGTAGTTCTTAACCAAAGTTTATTTTTGTTTATTTGAAATAGACACTAGTCTCTACCAAGCATCGTCATCATCATCAAAGTCAGATCATGTCAACGCAGCCATCAAAGAAGAGGTCAAAGAAGAGACTACGCCGCCAAAAAATATGAATGATAAAGTTAATAATCACTCAAGTAAGTGCCAGCTGCCAATGCTTTCAGAAATTGGTTCAAATTATGACCAAAAATCTTACAAAGAATTGGTCATGTATTTTGGTTGTGTTAATTAAATGTTAATTATTTCCTTGATCTTTTTTTCAACATTTTTTAAATTTTTTTTAGTTTATTATTAGATTTTAGTTTTTTTACTTATTTAATTAAGTGTATTGCTCATTTTTAAATAACTTTTTGTGTACCAAAGAGTATGTTTTTTAGAGATTTCTCAAGGCTAGGGGTGACTATTCTTTCTCTTATTGCCAAGGGAAAAGGAGACACTTTTTTTTAAAAATTAGGGCAGATTTTGAGATATTTTGGTCACAGGCCTGGAAAAGATGGGCAAATTGGGAAGCTCCTTGCCGGGAAATGTTGGGCATTTGATGGGAAATTTTGACATTTGGAGGGCAATTTTGCTCTTCCATTTAAGGATACATAAGAAATAGTGGGACATTTTCCATTTTGGAGGGAAATTTGGGTTGGCTTGCCAGGAAATCAACATTTTGTCCAGGCCTGTTTGGTCATTACAACAGGGTGGAGTCGGGAAAGAAAATAGCACAGGTTGCTGGCATAGAATAATTCTGAAAGAATAGTCACCTTTTTATTTATTCTTGTTTTTAAATTGAATACATTTCATAGCACACAACCATCAGGCGACTGAAAGAAACCACCCAACCCTGTTCTACCTCTAGGTTTTTGCAATATTTTGTCGAATTATTAAAAACAAATCTGAAATTTGGGTCGTATTCATTTGTAAAAAATTGCGTTTTAATTTATTTTGTTTGCCTTGTATTATTTTATTTTTTTATTTCGCTGCATTTTTAAAATTTTTACTAATTAATTTTATTTTTTGAGGGGGAGGAGACAATTTAGATCTTCATTAATTCCAAACACAATTCACGTAGCAACTGTCAGTCATTATTTATTCTGAACATATATCCCATACTCTATCCCAAAGTACATTCCAACTTTTAACACTTTCCACGCGGCTATTTCCCAAATTTCAAAGTCCATCTCAAGGATTACTGAACCAATACTATTTGTGTCCCGTCACATCATGGACATGTTGGAGGCCTGAGTCAAATCCGAGTTATTGGTATGGCTTGAAAGAGCACATTTTAAGCTTTAAAATGATACCATGTTGAAGGTAATTAGACTTTGTAATCACAAGATATGATCGGAAGAAGCATATTTGTGTCTATTATTTTCTCTATATTTCACCAAATATATTGGCCTCTATCTCAAAACTGTGTTTGCTGACAACATGTCCTTTTTGACGCGACTGGTCACATTTGTACTTATTTTAATGCATATCTCGTGATGATTCCAAATTTGCTGATGAAATTCAATAATTTTGACATTTTCGAAACATTTTGTGAAATTTTGAACTGTCGTCTGCCGCGTGGTAAATGTTAAGTTATAGAAGGAGTGACTTTATCATGATATATTTGATTGACCTAAGTGTATTCAACATGCTACAGAGTTGCCCTCAAATAACATCATGATTTTTTTATCTGATTAAGGTCAAACCGTAAATTGATGTGTAGCCCTCTGTGCTAAAACTGTTGAGGTCGGGTCGGTCGGACGGACTTCTTTTTTTAATTTGCTGAAAAATATTACTGCCTGACCATGGCTGGGGGTTTATGTCGAGAAAAAAATTGGTGAATACCACTTTTACTAATGTTTCTAGTGTGATAATAGTTTTAAAAACTATTTATTCGAAAAGAAAATTGTAATATTTTGACAAATTTGGTAAAATCTAATCTTAAAAAAAGAAATGTGACCCTAATTTGTGAGATTTTATGGTCAGTTGCTGAGGGCAACTCAACCATTTCTTTGGCCTTATATAAGAAGGGAGAGGAAACCATGTTTGTATGATACAGAGTTTTCTTCTCAAGTGTTCAGTATTGGTAGACCAGGCTAAATCAGGTCAGGTCTAAAAATGTTGCGATGTTATTTTATCAGAAAACACTATAGTTAGGCCAAATAGAAGAACGTCTGTCTCACATACATTTTGGAAAATAGCTATGCGATATGTGATTTTTTTTTAATTTTTTTTTTAGACCAAATAGTTATGCTTAAAAATGAGTACATTTATTTTTTAATGTGTTATTGGCCCACTCCCCCTCTCCCCCCCCCCCTATTTTTGGAGCAATATTATTTTCAATTTTTTCAACCCCCCTGGTTATGCGGCAAAAGTGACTCCACATACTTATGCACGCGGGATATGTCAGACAGATCTTTTATTCTTATTGGCCTTATGAACTTACCATTGGCAAATTGGCACAGTTATTCTTGAAATCAACACTCACAAGTGCTAACACAAAATCAGGGGTGTACTTTCGGCGTGAATCTGCGAATCGATTCGTGTGAAGATTCGCGTAAAATCACTTCCGCGTGAATCCAGGTGGATTCTCGCCAAAAAAACCAATAACACTTTTTTTTTACTTTTTTTTTTTTTTTAAAGTTCAAAACAGGACCTTAGATGACTGTTATTTGACTCTAAACTGTTCCAAGTTTTAATTAAAATGATGATTGTTCTTAACAATAGTACAATAAATGTTTAAAATGCGGAATTTAAATTCAGTAAAAAGGATTCTCGCAAAAATATTTTGCGAGAATCCATGGATTCTCGCAAAATTCCTCTGCGAGAATCCATTTGGATTCTCGCAGGATGTCGCGAAAGTACACCCCTGAAAATTAGAATGCAAAGGGATATTGGACGCTGTTCATCCCTACCTCCCCTCAATTGCCCTATGCAGAATCTTGGCACCCCTCCCCACCCCACCCCTCTCCTGGAAAATATGCGCTTTTATGGTGGGGAAACAAATTTAAGGGTTTTTTTCTTTAGCAAATATAATTTTAGAAACCTGTACAGTTAGAAAGTAAAAATGTACATTCGTTATAGCAAAATGATTGCAGTCATCAAAATATCTTTGCACACATTTTGCATTTTTGTTAACAAAGGACATTTAAAACATAGAGGGATGCTGTATGAAAGTTGACACTCCTCTATTTTCCCCTTTCAAAGTAAGGAAGACAAATAAATAAAATAAATAACCATACAACAGGCCATAGAAAAATAAAATTCCTTTTTGGAAACTTGAAACGGCATGTCAAATATTAATTGTATGCGATTCTGGGTGAGTGCACCCATTGTGGGCCCTGTAGTGTCCAGGGCCAACACCCCCAGAAGCCCACAAATATCAGGGTTTTAAGGCTAAAAGTAAAGCATTTTGAGGTGCTGCTTTCAGGTGGTTTTTTCAGAATTATATATTGCCATACAACACCACTCTCATCACCATCAGAAAACATTGTTATATCACTGAAGCATACCAGTGTTGATACCTCATCATCATATATCCTAACATCCTTGACATTACCATGCTTCCCAACTGTATATAGATAGCAGGGGCGGATCCAGGGGGTGCTGCGGTGGCTGCAGCACCCCGGGGTATGAAGAAGAAAAAAGAAAAAAGGGGAGAAAGAAAAAGGAAAGGGGTGAAAGGAAAGGAGACAAAGCAGGAAAGATAAGAGAAGAAAAGGAAACGGAAAAGAAAGGCAATATTGGGGCTATAGAACAAGAAAAGGCCCTGATCAATTGCATTTTTTGGGGATCGTCTTTTCACAGCACCCCGGGCTGCGACCATCCTGTATCCACCCCTGATAGATAGCGCCTTCTAGGAATTAATCACATTATGGAGTCCGCATCTGACATTATTTAAAAAAGAAAAGAGGTTTTAGCTGGAAAAACTGATTGGATTCAGTCTTTGATAGGAAATAAAAGATGCATGTTCAGATTCTTGTGATTTCGTAGGAAAACATAAAAGCATGAAACCTAAATTTTGTAGAAAAATGAAGGCGCATCCCTATACCTACATGTAATGACTAGATGTGCTTTTAACGAAAGATAGATAGTAGGCTCTTAGGTGAGGGGAAAAACACCCTGTTTTATGGTCCATTTTTCAACAATTTGTTTCATCTTTTTTTTTAGATAATTTTTTCTCAAATCATTGTGGCCAAAAATCTGTCGAAATGAAAAAAAAATCCAGATTTTGGTAACATTTTATGTTAAAAATAAAAATCCGCCCGACCATACTTGACAGGTCCGTCCGCCCCTAAAACAGGAGAGAGGGGGGGGGGGGGGGGGGGGGGGGGGGGGGGGTTGGCTTTCTGAAATTGTTTTGACATTTTTATATAATTGCAAGATAAGGTGTATGTCTTATGGAAATGCCACACACTTACAATATTAGTCCTTGGGCCAAGTAACATTTACGGTTACCATAAGTAGGGGCAAAGCTAGAGTGCTACCAACTTGTTCATTAGCGACGTCTACTTCAAATATTTTGGCTTGCTAGACTTTTTTAATTTTACAGCTTAAGACCGCGGCTATCAGAGGTCAAATGTCATAATGGGCACAGGCGTGGTATTCATTATTATTGCAACAAAACTCTGATAACACTGTGATGCATAACAAACTGTTCTTGAGATCATAATGAGCAGAAAAGCCAATATTTGTATATATCCACCCGATGTTTGGTTTTAAAGATATCAGGCAAAATAAGTCAAAGTTCAACTTTTCCCTTAAATCCTTTGTACAGGTGTCCAATTCTAAAAAGCACCAATTTTGATTAAATAATGGTCCCAAATTGTATGGATGGATGGATACAATAAGTCATAAAAAGAATAGTTTGTCATATCTGTACGGCCAGGCAAATCAGCACTTGGCCCAAAAAATATTTTTGTAGCATTATCGATATCATAGCCTAACACATGCACTTGGCTAATTTGAGCAGAGCAGTGAAAGTGTTGGCAGGAAGTCATTTCAAATATAAATTAGACATGCAATTAAGTGCAGGTTTAAAGCTACAAACCCCTCTTCTAACCCCCTCCTGAACCACCGCTCATCCTCCCTCAGCAGTCGGCACCAAACCCTAACGCCCACCCTCCTTCCCAAGCACCAACCTTAACCTAAACGCCCACCCTCTATCCCCAGCACCAACCTTAACCCAATATACATAGGCATACTAAAACATATATATTCATTTGGAATGGAGGGCTTTGTTATTCAATCAATCTGTATGCAAATATCAGGCCAAATTAAATTAATTGTTTGTCTCAAAGCTCCTCTCGTTGTAAAACTAATGCGGAATGCGGGGTTTTTTTCAAGTTTTTTTAAAATATAAAATATTGAAATCCTTGTTTTCACAAAACTGTCAAATGGAGATTCATCTCATTACAAAAATTCATTACTTTACCATTAGGCCAAATTAAATTAATTGTTTGTATCAAAGCTCCTCTCCTGTTGTAAAACTAATGCGGAATGCAGTTTTTTTTCCAATTTTTTTTTTTTTTTTTTTCCAATATAAAATATTGAAATCCTTGTAAAAGTGAACTTTTGTATTTAAGATGATGTGATCAATGAAAATCTGAAAAATCTGTGAAATTTTGGGATTTTTCTTCTTTTTTTTTGAAAAAAGAAAGGAAAAAAAAGAAAAAAAAGTTTTTTTCAGATTTTTGTTTTTCTAATGCGCATCAATAAACTAACGCGTGCGGGAGCTTTGAGACAAACAATTAATTTAATTTGGCCTCATGCAAAAATTCCAGGTAACGAAATGAACAGATTCATTCTACAGAGTCTTCCAAAAAGGGCTACACTTTATCAAAGGCATATTTTTTAAAATTGCGGACACATTATATTTAATACGTATTCTTAAACAACAATTCCTTGATCGTGTATGGAGTCATGAAAATTTACAGAACTGTACAGAGAAACTTAACACTGATTTAGAGGTAGAAAACTTGGAAAAACACAATGTGCATAATACATAAACAAAACAGGGGATTTAAAACCCGGGACCAGCAGGAGACTAGTATAAACATGTTTCTTTACTATAAAAATTAAAGGGAAAACATAGATCTTCATGAATTTAAGCTGGCTTTAGTGATGAGCTGATTTCACAAATCATCAAAAAGTTCTTAACACTAAACAGTTTTAATCCTCCCTCTCCACCTCATCTCAAGCTTTATCATGTGCCAGTATTTCCATGAACACATTCAAACATCAGCTAGTGCAGCATACACAGGGCTGGAAATTTGTCGCAGAGCATGTGAACAAAACTTGATTCACGCAACACAATACGATAATCTGATTAGATCATTGATTCAAGTAAATTCATGATTGGAGACTAGAAAATGATGAATGCTTTCATGTTGGTGCAACATTAATCCCTGTGCGAATCAATTCACATATTTGCGTCAAATGTCTAGCCTCAATATACTCATGGTATTTTGTATTTTGCTTTAAAGTCAAGCTTTATCATGTGCCAGTATTTCCATGAACACATTCAAACATCAGCTAGTGCAGCATACACAGGGCTGGAAATTCATCGCATAGCATGTGAACAAAACTTGATTCACGCAATACGATAATCTGATTGGATCATTGATTCAAGTAAATTCATGATTGGAGACTAGAAAATGATGAATGCTTTGGTGCAACATGAATCTCTGTGCGAATCAATTCACAGATTTGCGTCAAATTTCTAGCCCCAATATACAGTCCTCAAAATAAGTAACTGACCAGGTAATAAATATACTCTTAACTCCAAAACTATAGCTCCTACATAAAAATATTAAATAATACAATTGTAAAGAAATTTCCCTTCTTTAACATGATACATTATTCATTAAGATCGGTTAATAATTAAGAACGCGACATTGCAAAGGATAGAACAAAGTGCAGTTTACATTTTAACAATTGGGATTTAGACAACCCGGATAGTGTGACAGGTATGTGAATGGGTTGCATTGATCAATTGATGCATCCCCAATCCCCGTCTTACTATCGACCAGTGAGTTGTCGCTACCAGTTAATCAATAATCTGCCTGTTGCTATTCCGAGGCTGCGTGTAGACGAACGGAATGTTAAAATGAAAAACGGACTTTGTTTTGGTTTAGGGCACATAACTGAGTAAATATTTATTCAATCTTCACATGTAATATCTCAAATTAAAGACAAGACATTTCCTTACAACTTTATTGCCTAATATTTTTACGTAGGAGTTATAGGTTTGGAGTTGAGAGTATATTTATTACCTGGTCAGTTACTTTTTTTGAGGACTGTACATGGTATTTTGTATTTTGCTTTGAAGTCATATGGTATAGACGATATCACTAACATTACATCACAGCAGACAAGCAAACAAAAGCTTGCCTGCCGATGTGCGCGTGAATTGCCTGCCAAACAAAAGGTTGCCTGCCGGTGTGTGCACGCATTCAAAGGGGGTGTCCATTAGGGAAAAAAAAAATTGTTATGTTGTCCTCGACAGCTTTCAGAGAGGAGGGGCGGGCGGGCGGATTTAAAAAAAAAAAAAAAATCTTTTACCAGCAGAAGCTCAAAGTTCAGCCAAAAAGTTAAAATCACTCTAAGAGCCGCACATATATGTTATAAACACTTAATTTAATATTCAAACTGTTTAAAAAAAAATCTGGCCAAAAAAACTGGGAAAAAAAAAAAATCTGAAAAAAAAAAAAAATCTGAACAAAATCTGAAGAAAAAAAAATCTGAAGAAAAAAAATCTGATTTTTTTCATTAAAAAAATATGATTTAAAAATAAAAAAATCGGAGCGGCCCTAAAATGACGAGCGGGCGGTCGAGGACAACATAAAAAAATAATAATTTGGCCTTATATTGCCATACACTAAGCCAAACCAGTATCTGTAACGGAATCTGAAACAACAGCAGTCAATACAACAGTCAATGCATGTTCCCCATGCATGGAATAGAAATAGAACCAAGCACTTAACATTGTTGATAAACGTGACATGGTCTATAGGTAAATGGTCTGTGATCCTTGCGGCTCTAGATCCTTAGATGCTAAAAGCATGTAAAAACGTAATGCATGTGATATGCTCAATGACCGTATGTGTATTGCATGGTGTTTTGATGACCTGGGTATAGATTCTATTTTGTGTGCAGTTGGAGCTTTTGCACCCTTACCCACATAGAGCGTTTTTTCTACCTCAAATTTGAATGTTTCTATTGTGATTTTCGCGAAACGGGGCCCATATTTAGGGATTTTCTAGCACAAATTCATACCGCAGGATTAAAGATTTCTTGCCAAAAAGCCACCACCCATTAGATGGCACAATCTCTGTATACCTTATATACCAGGCATGATTGTTTTTACAATACCATACCCCTGTTTATTTTGACCCTTCAAAGTAGTGAGGGGTGTACTTGCATGCAATGTTCTTTCCATTTGTCCGTACTTTAATACATGTACTGTATTTCTCGAATAGATAGACCAATGGTTAAAAACTACAGATAAAGAATCTACAATGGTGTTTTAACACTTTCCACGCAGCTATAGTTTTACCATAATATACAAAACAGATTTTTCAGAAACCTTTCACAATTGTCAAAGTCTATCTCAAGGATAACTGACCCAATACTAGGCATGTTTGTACTTTTTTCAATGCATTTCTCATAGTGATTCCAATTATGGTAATGAAATTCAATAATTTTGACATTTGTTTAACATATTTCGAATGTCGTCTGCAGCTGCCTGCCGCGTGGAAAGTGCTAAACTATTGGATACTTTGAATAAACATCATACAGAGTGTCCCAAAAGTTATTGCCACAATTTAAATGCTTCATATCTCTATGTAAAATTGCCACGGCTGTTTGACTGTCCGATTTATAATTAAAATTATAGAATAAAAAAAGATAACACAGTGGCCCAGTTAGTGTTTGACCTGATTTAGGTAGCGCTATTGAATACGAGTATACTGTATACGGTGAAAATGTCACGAAAATTGTTCGAGCCATTTTTAAATTATCGGCATTTATTACTTTACACACATTTTACATGTAACTCTATGGGAAATGTGGCCGATGAGGGCGCTATTATAGTAAATAATAATATGCAAAGCACTATTTCTCAGAAATGGACCAACAAAATGTTCTGGAAATGTCTACAAATGATGACCAGTATATTCAGGTACTTAAATAAGTTAAAACCAGAACCGGGCCACTAAGTTACGGTGTTCTCAGAATAAAACGGACAAATTATGTGGGATCAAACAGCCGTGTTGCATGACGGCAGACAACGTTAGTTTGTTCAGGTAGTGCAATGTTAGAATTATTATGATACCAAACTTGACCCCATCGATGACCACTTAACCTAATTACCCGAGTTTACAAATATTGCTGCAAAGCACACAAAAGCATACGTAGATTCTTGCGCGCATTAAGGTACGCTAATAAGCAATAGAAAGGGTGCCGATGCATTTTAAGCTGGACACATTGGTACAGGCAATTAACATTCATAACTTGCATCCCTTTACTGTCACTGTCATTTTATTCTATCATTCATCATTTCCATCATTATTCATTTGAGAAAATAAACAATAAACTTCAGTATAAACCAATAGATTCAAATCGTGTGGGTCTACACGGAAACAAAATAAGTATTGAACGACCCAAAATATGCTTTTCCGTCCGTGTTTTGCACCAACGTTTGTTAAGTTTGGTAATAAGGTTAATGGGGTCCACGATAGGGTCAAGTTTGGTATTAAAACAATTTTACAAAATTGCCCTAAACATGCCAACATTTGTTGCTATGCAATGGTTTGAGAAACGACATATTTTAAAGGTGGCACAACTTTAAGGACACCCTGTATAAGAGGGTTGATAATGTAATAATTAGGCCAACAACAAATTGTTGTGTTGCCCTCAGCAACCGACCCTAAAATCTTAAAAATTAGGGTTGCCCCTTATTTTTTTTAAAGATTTAAGTTGTACACAATTTGTCAAAATATTACTATGCTCTGCATGAAATGAATAAGTTTGTTGGAATAGATTTCTTTTAAACTATTATCACAATAGAAGCATTAGTCAAATTGACATATTTACCAATGTTGTCTTGTCATGAACTACGGTCTGTCAGTAATATTTGTCAGCAAATTAAAAAAAAAATTAAAAAAATTAAAAAAAGAGACTGACCGACCTGACTGATTGTTGGCACTTGAGGGCAACACAACAATTGTGCGTAATGGTAAAGTAATGAATTTTTGTAGTGAGATGAATCTCCATTTGACAGTTTTGTGAAAACAATCACCTGATAACTTTATTTTGATTTAAATCTCATAAGATTCATTGATGATCCATTCATATCAAACAAAGGGATGATATTTGACAATGTATCAAAAGTTAGCCGATATACAGAGTGTCCAAGAAAAAGTGCAATTAAAGGTAGATGACCCGATCACATTTTCGTAACACAGAATTATTTCAAACATACGGAGATTTTCATATCATATGAAAGCTCATATTTTTCTCATCATCATACTGAAATTTGACGGCCTAATTCAGTATAATGACAGAGAAATCGACGAAATAGCGTTGAATTACCGCGAATGGTGGTTACCACTGATATAGTTTGTGTACTACTCAATGGGTACAGTTCACAGCATCTTGTGCGTCTAAAATAAGAACCATAATAGCTATGCATCTCAAATTTTGGGACACGACGTTTTTAAGGATGACCTTTCATGTAGAATAGAAAACTTCAAGTTGAAAATCGGAACATCTACCTTTAACATCCCTGCCCTGTAGTTTTGCAGTGATTTGGTTTAGCCTGGGCAATTGCCAATACTGGTCAGTGATGAAGTAACATTTTTTTAGCAACCAAATTCTGAAGTACTCTGCCTGGGGCCAATTCTGAATCCTTATGTTTGTGCGTCAATTGAAGGAAATCCGTGCCTCAAGAATAGTACTAAATGTTTCCCGTCAGAAAATGTTTTCTGAATCCTTACCTGATTCAGGGAAATACGTGGAAAAAGGCCAGTGAAGAGTCATAAAAATTGTTTTCTTTCAGAAAATGTTCATGTTTTACTTGTACTTAAACAAAATGTTAACTTTTTTTAGACACCCTGTATATTGTGTTCCCAAATTAAACTAGCTGATTCCCAATTTCATTTCATGACCCACCTTAGTGTGGTTTTATATTGGAGCTGGTCACCCATAGTTTCATGTGTTAATGGCTCTTTTGTCCGTAGCCGTGGAGACAACAGAGAGCCATCAGGACCAAGATGAACAAAATGGCTGTCAAGAAGAAGACAAAGAGAAAACAGATGGTCCTCAAGGCGAGAAGGTAATGGTCAGCAGTCAGGATGAAAACAGAGAGATGGCAGAGAGCTCTCAGAATGAAAACACAAAGATGATGTCCAGCAATCAGAATGGAAACAAACAACCAATAGACAGCGGTCTGGATGAAGTCAAAAAGGAAACACAACAAATATATGAGTACAAAAAGGACATGCGTGTGTTAACGCGTGGCAAACTGGTCAGGCCGACCATGGGGGGAGATGGAAGATCGGTTGCTTTGATAAGTGAGACGGTAGATACATCAGTGATTGAAGAAGATCCAGTCAGAATTCATGTTGAAGTTGCGAACAACGATAACATGGCCGTCCCCGGGGATGGTGAAAATGAGAATGAGGGCGCCAATGCGACGGGGGAAGAACAGCGGGAACAGCAGGAGAAGGTGCCCTCTATTGAAAAAGAATCGAAAGTGAAAATGGCGACTTATAAACACAATTACTATCTAAAACGATGCGATGACCTGAAGAAGAAACAGGGACTATGGACAGCGGCAGACGATGAGACGGTTAGACTCGGAGAGAATGGGGATGTAAAACAATGCGATGACCAAAAGCATAAACAGGGGCGACGGATGGCGGCGGATGATAGACTCAGAGAGCAACTTGATCTTGAGGAGAAGAAGGCATCAGTGTCACAGAAACAGGGAGATCTGTTGCCAGATACCTCTGAGGATCCTTCTATTGTCAACTCAAAGAAGAGAGTAAAGCGCTCCACATTTGTGAGGAAATACGGTAAACAGGGTGCCGATGTTCAGAAGAAACTAGGGAAACAACAGAACAGAAATAGTGGAAACCGGGGTAAACTTGTTGATCAAAACAAAGAGAAGCAGACAAAAGAAGTGCGGAAGTCCAAGGATGGGGCAAAGTCAACGGAAGAAGGATTCACCGAGACCAAGAAGAGGGTGAGACTTACTAAGGAAGAAAAGGCTGAGAAACGGAATGCATTTTCGAGGAAATATAGAAGACAACGTGCGGAGCTTAAGAAGAAATTAGCAGAACAAAAGGAAAAAGAGCTCACCGATGATCAAAACAAAGAGAAGCAGACAAAAGAAGTGCAAAAGTCCAAGAATGGGGCAAAATCAACGGAAGAAGGATCCACCGAGACCAAGAAGAGGGTGAGACTTACTCAGGAAGAAAACAAAGAGAAACGGAATGCATCTTTGAGGAGACAATATGCGGAGCTTAAGAAACAATTAGCGGAACAAAAGGAAAAAGAGCTCACCGATGGGGCAAAATTATCAGACAATGCCTCATGTGCAGCGACACAAAAAGGAAAGAAAGGGAGGAGGGTAAAATTAACTGAAGAAGAGAAGAGAGAAAAGGCGAGGGTATTTGCAAGAAAATATCGAAAGCAACATGCCGAGCGGAAAAAGAATGTAGCGGAACAGAAAAAAAGAAAAACAGAGGCAAAATTGACCGAAAAAATAGCCAAGAAGACCCCTGAGAAAGGAAACGGGATAAGGACGACAAAGGAAGAAAATCGAATCAAGAGAATGATAGAAGAAAGGATACGCAGGATGAACGTGAAGAAAGATGCAGGGCTATGGACTGCAGAGGATGACGAAAGGATCAGACTCCGAGACGAACGTGACAAAGCCGAAAGAGAGAAGAGAACAAAAGAAATTGCAAGAAGAAAGAAGACGATTGATGAAAGAGAGCGCATGATGAAGCTGAAGAAATCAGCTGGGAAGTTTTCTGTAAAGGAAGACGAGAGGGTCAGACGTCGAGATAAACTACAGATTCAGAAGATTGACTCAAGAAAGCGTAGGATGAATCAAAAGAAAGCAGCGGGAAGGTGGACTGCAGAGGACGATGAAAGGATAAGGCTCCGTGATGAACGTGAACGAGCGAAAAGAGAGCAGTCCAATAGCCAGCAGGCTATGTCTAAGCTAGAAGAGAGGAGAGCCAAGCAACTAGAATATGAGAAGAAACGTAGGGAATACATCAAGATTGACTCAAGAAAGCGCAGGATGAACGCTAAGAAAGCAGCGGGAAAGTGGACTGCAGAAGACGACAAAAGGATCAGGCTTCGTGATGAACGTGAACGAGCGGAAAGAGAGCAGTCCATATGCCAACAGGCGACAGACAACATTTTGTTGTTAAAGATAGAAGAGAGGAGAGCCAAGCAAAGAGAATATCAAAAGAAGCGTAGGGAATACATCAAAGCATCTCGACAGCGCAGTCCACGCAACGTGAAGGGAGTATCGACCAATCGTGAGACCATGAAACGAAAGCTTACTTTAGAGGAATCGTTAGGAGATGGAGCTCCAGTGATACCAGAGAGTAAATGTAAATTGGCTTCTCGTAATGGATTTGAAGCTACGTGTGGTGAACCGCCATCAATGATTTTGAAGCGGCCTCCCGGACGGCCAAGGGGTAGCGGATGTGGGGTTAGAAGGGGACGAGGAAGGGGTAGTGGACAAGGGGGTACAATATCAGAAATGGTTGGGACATTGGCCACAAGTAGTCGGGGAAGAGGACGACCAAGAGGTACAGGACGAGGACTGGGCAGAGGACGAGGAAGAGGACGAGGAAGAGGTGGTGCAGCAGGGATACCTGAGACTTTGTCTCCAATTGCTCTTGGAGTAGGAAGACCAAGGGGTAGAGGACGTGGACGTGGACGAGGAAGAGGATTAGGCAGAGGACGTGGAAGAGGTGGTGCAGCAGGGATACCTGGGACTTCGTCTCCGATTACTCTTGGAGTAGGAAGACCAAGGGGTAGAGGACGTGGTAGAGGATTAGGCAGAGGACGTGGAAGAGGTGGTGCAATTGGATTACCACTGTCTGAAACTAGACATGTCACTGTATCGTCTGGAAATGGTCTTACAGTAGGGAATCCGAGAGGTAGAGGTCGTGGAAGAGGTCGAGGACGTGGAAGAAATGCTGCAACAAATGTGATCAAGTCATGGCAAATCAATGACGTTGGACAAGGCAGACAATTCATGTGGGAAGGTACCTATTGCATCCATTTAGGGCTCTCATAGCTATCCCATCTGTCACTGTCTTTCTCCCCTTCTCTCTCTCTCTCTCTGATGTCAAAACAAAAGTTGACTTGCCTTTTTAAGTGCCAACATCTGTGTCGATCAATTTTATTTTTTAAAGGTAAACTAACAGATTTGAAAGAATGCTGAACATGCATTTTTGAACTCTGAACTTTGAATATTTAAAAAATAAGTTAGTAATTGACAATTTATGCATTTAAAGTTGCAGTTAAGCATAAACAGAACACATTACGCTATTTGTTATAACAAATTTATCTGATATTTAAAATAGTGGTTTTTTTAAAGGGGGAGGGGCCCTAGATTTCCAGATTTTTGGGTTGGTCGCAAAGGGCAAGTCAATGTTTTTTTGTTGGCCTCATTGTCTATGCTGCTCATATATAGCGGGGATCGAAATAAAAAGTAACTTGAAATTGAGAAGCCATGTTACACTCCTGGATCACAATAACATTATAGGAACTTTCATGGCTTCTTGTTTTTACACACTGGGAGTTCCTATCCTATCCCCAAAATATTTCAACTAAACCTCTCTTATTTCGATTTCTTATTAGCATTGTTTTATTACCAATTGGTAAAAATAAAATCATATAATGACAGTTTCCATAAACCCATATATTGTATCATTCAAACTAATAAATAAAACAGGCTGGATAACGAGGGAAACATGTATCACTGCTGTTCTGTCAAAACCTTGTATCTCCATCTGGCCCTTCAGCATGTATATAAAGCAACACTTTCTATGCATAACCATTGGGCAGTTTTATGTTATTCATGCTGAAGGGCTGGCAAATCATACATGAACAGGCACTAAATGATTTCTCATTATGGCCACACCATCACTGTCAGTAGTTTAGCACCTAAACATGTCTCGCATCTATTGTGAATATCTCACATGGCTCATGAATTTCACACAGCTTTTTCTCCCATTTCTTGTTAAATTTACATCTTGCACAAATCTTGTGAATTGCTCACAGCTGTAGTGAAATGTGAAATCCTTTCAGCTAGCTAATGAAATTCTTACATCTTACTATTTTTTTAGAGCTAGCAAGTGAAACCGTCACATCCCTTACCATTAGCTGTTGAAATGCTCTCATATCTTGTATAATTCTCACAGCTTTAGTTTTCACATTTTTGGGCAATTCTCATTCCTTACTAGCTGGTGAAATGTTCACATCCTTTACATCATTTTCTCATCTCTCATGGATTTCTCTGCTATAGCTATACAGTCACCACTCAAATGGCTTGTGAATTTCTCACATTTTGTAAACACTTTCCACGTGACAGGCGTGTCTGCAGACGACACCTCAAAATTTCACAAAATATTTCAAAAATGTCAACATTATTGAATGTCATTACCTTAACTGGAATCACCATGAGAAATACATTTAGAGATGTACAAACGTGCCTAGTATTGGTACAGTAATTCTTGCGATAGATTTTGAAAGTTAGGAAAGTTTTCTGAAAACTAATAGCTGCGTGGAACGTGGTAAATATTTGACAGCTCTAGTGAACTCAAGGTGATTTTTATAGCATTTGTGAAAATATTCACATTTTATCCATGACTGTGTCTTGCACTTCTCCGCGCTATGAATGTAACATCTCAAGTAAATAACATGTTTCTTTTACCGTCGCTGTTCTGTCAAAACCTTGTATCTCCATCTGGCCCTTCAGCATGTATAATGTAATACTTAGTATGTATAACCTTTGGGCAGTCTGCTGTTAACATGTTCAAGGGCCAAATATACATCTGTCAAACCCTTGTAAGTGCTCTTGCCCCTGAACATGTATAATGCAACACTTCCTAAGCATAACCGTTGGACAGTTTTACTTTATACATGCTGAAGGGCCAGAAAAACATGCAAGGTTTGACAGATACTGTACTGTTTACTAGATCGTAGCTCTATGTAGTGGTATAGCCAGGAAGATTTGACAAATTCTCAACTGGGGTATGGGATCGAGTGTAGCTACTAGCTCCATTCCCCATTGGCTATTATAGTCAACGTCATAATGCTATGGACATAATCCCAATCATGCGTGCTTACATGCGCATACTGGACGCTTTGACACATAGTTGTTCGCGCATTTCATGCATCAAAACACACTCGCAGGAAATAGCTTGAATTTCGTCAATAGCACTATGACAGTGACTATATATGCCACTGGGTTTTCTATCCATTTGCAATTTCTCTATCTTGTCTTATGTCATATATATTATATCATTGCATGCCATACCTTGTAACAAAACATGTGTAATGTAGATGTGCTAGCAAAGAGCCCCGTCTGCAATTAAAGCTGCCACATGCTCAATAGATTGCATGTATCAGAACCTCTCCGAGGCAGCCATTTGAGATGGGGCTATCAGACACTAACATCTGTAGAGGGTAATGTACGTAGCTATGATGGTATCGGTATAAGAATCACTGCTAAGAATTCAAAAGTATGATCTTTTCCCGATATTACTTAGGCTAAATGCCTGAGGGGGGGGGGGGGGGTACTCAGTTGAAAAGGTGGTATAGGTATGTGCGGTCTTTAAGGGTGTACCCTAGGGTGCATCTTCTCCCCTTATGTCAATGGATTTGTCTGTCCCTAGTCTTAAAATGTTCCTATTGTCACAAAACTAACATGTGCCAAGTTTGAATTAATTTGGAAGTTGTCATGGGGGGCCACCGAGAACCTAAAGTTACAGTATGTGTTCTATGTAGGAAAGTTCGTTGACCCCTGTACAATTCCAATTAGAAGCCGATCCAACAATTTCAAGTAGCTGCCATATCAAAACCGTTTGGACTTAGAAGCTCAAATCTTGTGAGCTAATAGAACTGATAATCATCTTCAAATCTGCAACAACAAATAATCGCTAACAATGAGCATGTGTGGTTTACTGGCACAAACGCCCTCGCGATCCATAATTTCATGTATTTGGCATTTTGTGGTCATTTTTACCCCGAATTTGGCATTTTGTGGTCATTTTTACCCCTAATTTTACAAATGTTGATGTCCTGATTGTGTTAACAGTATAACAACTTTAAATCAATGTATATTATCCACTTTCAGTGTGAAATAAGAGTATTATAGCACTTGGTTCACATAAGACAGACATTTCCCCCCAGAATATGGGCTGGGGGCGCTTTTGACAATAAAACACACATGCTCATTTCATTGGCGGTTAATTTTTATCGCAGATCCGAAGATGATTATCAGTTCTATTAGCTCACAAGAGTTGAGCTTCTAAGTCCAAACGGTTTTGATATGGCAGCTACTTCAAATTGTTCGATCGGCTTCTAATTGGAATTGTTCAGGAGTCAACGAACTTTCCTACATAGAACACATACTGTAACTTTAGGTTCTCGGTGGCCCCCCATGACAACTTCCAAATTAATTCAAACTTGGCACATGTTAGTTTTGTGACAATAGGAACATTTTAAGACTAGGGACAGACAAATCCATTGACATATTAAAATAAAGGGGGAGAAGATGCACCCTAGTGTACCCCCTTTTCATCCACTAGCAGTTCCATAAGACCCCCTTTTCATCCATTGGCAGTTCCCTAGACCCCAAATTCATTGCTATTTATAAATTGATCTTAGGCCAAACAAAAAACCAGGAAGACAAAGCATTATAGAACTCAAAAAAGTTACTGTCATCTTTTTTTCTGTTAGAAAATTGTCAAAAGAAATGGTTCAATGTTTTGGATACCAAATTTTGCATGATATTTAATTAGTCTATCTGTCATAGCACTGTCAGCAAATATGCTTTTCTTTCTTGCTCTGCATGGGCAAATTTAACTTTGTCAGAGATTTTCTTGGTAGCTGGTAGATGTATAGAATAGTGTAGAGAAATACTGGTGGTGGGATTTACTAATCACTCATAGTGTATTTTGTGCCACATGGTCGTATATACAGCCCTAAAAATAAGAAGGGCCCTCATCAGGTCTAAAACCCTCAAATATGGGCAAGGACCCTCAACTTGTCTGTCATATGTCCACAGAACCCACTAAAATCAAATGCAATTATAGTACAAGGAATTCTGCGTTTTTTAGACAGGAAATAATTGCAGATGGCAAGCTCCCAGGTCCTGTCTATTGGTAAAATGACATGAGACATGCAACATATCCAATATAATGCTAAAATGCTATGATAACTGCGACTGTGTACTTAACCCTTGACCCTAGTAGACCTATGGTCAATGAATTAACATCAATGATCAATAATATGCAAACAATGTTCACATACTTGTATGCTGTTATGCATTGTTTTTTCTGAAGTCCTGAACCCACAAGGAGACGCAAAGTCTTTCAAATGTTATTGTTGGACCCTTTAAAATAAGTTAGGACCCTCGGAATTCAAAGGCAGTGGACCCTTTGATGTCTTGTCTTATTTTGAGGCCTGTGGATATGCAAATATGTGGATATCATTCTAACAAAACCTTTCTTGACGCCATTTTAATTAATTTTTGTGTGCTGGGATATACCATCAAAAGGCAAAATGTGACATACATTATCGATCCTTGAAAGTGCTTTGCCATTTGTAGAAAGAGGCCGTTTAGTCATAACATCTTCAATATAATGAATAATGATTGAAACATTGATAGAAAATGTTATCATGGGGAAACTAGCCACTTAGTTCTTTAGAGTCTAATTGGCTGATTGATTTAAAATAGGCAACATCTTAATTATATTCTTAGGCCAAAAAAAGAAGAAGGTTGTGTTGCCCTCAGCGACCGACCCTAAAATCGTTAAAAAATAAATAATTTTTTAAATTTTTTTTTTTTATAGATTTAAATTTGATTTAAGTGTCTAAGTATTACTATTTCTTGCTTGAAATGAATAAGTAAGCCAAAATAAATGTTTTTATACTATTGTCACACTAGAAACATTAGTTAAACTGACATATGGGCCTATACCAATTTTGTCCTGACATAAACCATATATTTTTCAGCCCCCCAAATTCCGACCGACCGACCCGATTTTACATTTTTGGCACTCGAGGGCAACACAACATTTTTTTTGGCCTTATGATGCACATTATTTGTAAACTAATACAGTGAAATATCAGGAAAGGTTAACATCATTTATCGCTATAAGGAAAATTAATCTTTTAAATCAATATTTACAATAAAACAACATTTCTAAATAATGTTACCACCATCCTGTCGTATGACGATTACCTTTAATTGGCATGAAACTCGGGAGTATGACTCCTTTTTCGGAAGGTCTATATACTTTGAATTTTTAAAATTACAAAAAATAGATACAAATAAATTAAATGAAAACATGTTGAGATACGGTGACCAAAAAACAACAACCACCCTGTTGTCAGGCAAACGGACCTCTCAGGTTGGTTGTTCAGGCATTTAAAAAAAATCAAACATTTCTAAACAAATTCAAACTTCGCAAAATTAAAATTCCAAAAATTTGCAAAAATAAATTCCAAAAACTTTCTTAAAAAGAAAACAGAGAAAATTGAACATTCAAAAAGAATCGTCCGGTCAGTCCTGTAGAACAGGGGGTGTTTTGTTGCCTAATATGATATACAGGGTGTATCAAAAAAATAGGACACTTTTTCATGACGGTGTAATACTTGTTTATAATCATTGGACCATGACCAATTTAGTCTCAATGTAAAGCCCAATTAATTATTATGATATCCTGAAAATATGAGATCAATCCGATGAAAAATAAGAAAACTAGCATAATTTGAGTGAACCATGTCATTTACTGGTTTGTACAATGGGATTTACATGTATAGACCAGTAAATAACATGGTTTACGTTTCAATACGTTACAATATTTATAAGCATAGTAAATAATCTATCAGTCAATAGCAAAGATTAGTTTGGTAATCCATTTAATTCCGGCACAAATCAATACTGGCTAAATAATCCACAAATCAGATGCATGCATATTCTGTGCAAATTAAAAAGTTCTCGAACCCACTGTAGATGGTTCATTAGCATGATAAGAAGTAGAATTGGCATAAATAGTGTGCGTGTTCATGTTACTCTACTGTTACTGTGTGAATTACCATTGTACATACTACAACATAGATTGCATTGCCTAAATAGGTCACAATTTCCTTAATTAATAATGAATTGTTCTCATCTCTTCAGGATTTTATCTTTATCGGTTGTACTTTACATTGAAATTAAAATTGGTCATGCTCCAGTGATTTAACAAGGATTTAAACCATCATCAAAAAGTGTCCTAATTTTTTTGATACACCCTGTATTCATCCGCCTGTCAAAGTCCTCGTTCTCCATGCATATTTTCAGCTTTCCCTGTTGATATGGTTGCCATTTCCATCTGGAGCTGCACCTGTTGTCCTTCGTTTTAAATCCTTCCAGAACCTGTGCTGTAGCCTATCCCATCACCACATCGCCTACCAGTACTTAATTCAGAATCATTTCACCTCTTTAAGTGCTCCCCATTAAATCTATAATCTAACCATGCATATTTGTAAACAGTTTAATTATATCTCTATAATTTTGAGCTATCGCGACAATAATAAGTCGCATTTCTCTTCTGTATAGGTGTATGTGATGAAGCTACATATTGCGAATTTAAAAACACGCAAAACAATTAAAAATCAACAAAGCGTGAACAATTAATCGTGTGAAAATTCCCACTTTTACAGTAAAGTAATGATTTCCTATCATATTCTTTGTCTTAGACATGCAACCCATGAATCTGTATGACTATCAAGTGATACACACATCTCGCGGACGTTACGGATGGCGGATCAACGGTTACGATTATATCAAAAATCGCGACATCGAATCGAGGACGTTCCTGAGGTGTCGTTGGCGTAAAATCTGCCGTGCGAGCGCGACTATTATCCATGCATATGACAAAGCCCACGTGCCTAAACATCAAGTGCATACTCATCCTCCACCAGAAGAAGACCCTGTTCCCTTTGAGCCTAAACAAGGCAGTGACATGGTCATTTTTGAGAGCGTACCATTTGAAAGGTTATCACCAACCGAGAACTTGCCCATGTCTGAAACCATACCCCAAATCACAACCACGCCCAAATCTGAAACTATGGCAACCACTGAACCCGTGACATCCTTCTCGGAGATCAAACCAAATGTTGCTATGGTGGATGACACCATTGCCCAATCTCACGTAGTGGCTACCATTGGGCAGTCAAGTGATGCAATGGCACCTTCTGTTGACAAAACAGCGCCCTCGCTAGACATACCTGATAAGATGTCGGCCAGCGAGAAGCAAATTGATGGTGAGCATCTGTGTGCTCTTAATTATGTTACATGTAGGCTGGAACGATTAAGTCAAGTGGTCACGGAATTTATAGATTTAATTGAACATTTGTTCAAATCTTTTCCTTCTGAAAGTATCAAATTTCTAATATTATAGATGCAACAGCAATGAAGTATGGTATATGGTACCAACATTGGTGCGATGTTTCAGAATCCTTTCAAGGTCTATTTCAAGGATTGCCGAACCAATACTAGGCATGTTTGTACTTATTTTAATGCATTCTTCATGGTGACTCCAAATATGGTAATGAATTTCAATAATTTTGACATTTTTAAAACATTTTGTGAAATTTTGGAATGTCGTCTGCAGACGCCTGCTGCGTGGAAAGTGTTAAAGGAGGCTTTTTCATGGCAGTGGTAAATGATTCGGAACACGACAGAAAACAGAACAAATATCTTAGCGATTTAAGTGACCACACATAATACTTGGTCCTTCCAGCTGGGGTGGATTGATTGCTTAACTTTTATTGAATGAAACTAGGTGGCATGATCTTGATTTTATACTTTTTATTTTATTAATTGTTGATATATTTTCGATTTCAACAAAATCGTAGTTTTGTCAATTTTGATTGTAAATCCAGTTGTTAGGTGTTTTTTTGTTTTTTATGTTTTTTTGTTTTTTGTTTTTTAAATCACCATAATATAAAGCATGGTTATTTTGAAATGATATTTTTGCTTTGTTTAAAAACAGAATTTATAATTTTCTTGTACATTTAGATTTACATTTATTTTAGATGTTTGTATCAAAGCATGTTTGTGTACCTGTACTTCGATGGAGAGTAATACAAGAACTGCTAAATTTTGAGAATAAAATTTAAACTGTAATGAAAATAATATGCCAGCTGCTTATGGATGCTAATGCTTGAATCGCCGCATTTGTAATCTTGGTCGGGTGGGGGGGGGGGGGGGGGGGGGGGGGGGGGCACACAACATTTTTTTTGGTAGGGGTGTGCCATCCAGGGTCTCAAAAAGGGGGTGATTTGGAATCAATTTTTGGTATAAAATAGGTTGTAAGAAGAAATGATTTTTCCAAAAAATAAAGGAAACCGTCACAATTTTGATGAACAAAAAAATGTTTCAGTACGATGATATAAATTCCCACACAGTAGAAAATGTTGCCTGTTAAAATGCCATTTTTCGCTCAAGTTAAAAAATGCTGTTAATTTATGAATTCTTGGATTGATGTTCCAGTCATCACCAGATAAATAGACCAACAATTTCGGCAACTGTACCAGACCTTGCCTACTGGTCAATCTTAATTTTGTCACACTTCCTTTTCTGACTTTGTCAGAGATGCTTGCACTATCATTTCACAGCAAGGATAAAGCCTGTTTGTTGGTGTAGCATAGAATGAACCTTTAACAACAGTGAAATACAATCTTCCCACTTATTTTCTACATACTTTCTATTGACCGTGACAGTGATTTTGTCATGTTCATCAGTATAATTTATGGTATGCAGAAAACTGAGCTCAAAACAACTAAGTATTCTCTTTCCAATTCAAATTAAAAGGGCTATTTTTATCAAGAATCTTCTCATAGACTCTAATGATATGACATAGCTAGCTGGAAAAAAATGCAAATTTCCCTTAGAAAATAACAAGTTTCCCCTAAAAATTATGGGTTTCCAGGCATGTGTGTTGCAAAACCAGGAGGGCATGCCCTAATATATCTTACAAGGGCTATTTTACCATAGTCTACAAACTCTTAGATTGTGGTACAACATGACACAGTTTTGGAAAATAAAAAAAATTCTCTGAAAAAATACAAGTCCCCCCCCCCCCAAAAAAGAGAGGATTTCAAGGGGTGTGCCATATGCTGCTAAACCAAGGGACTTCAACCAATTTCCAAGAGACAGAGATGCTAAAATTATACGCTAATTTAACCATTTTTAGCTTTAAACCTAGGAGAGGATTTTTCAGCCCTCAACCATCCCTTGGGCACACCTAAAAAAATTCTCCTCCAGATTATCATTTACAGGACTTGTATTTAATAAATGGAGAGGGCACTAAATCTCCAAGGCAATTTTGTACGTACTTATGAATGAAGTGAAAGTAGCCAGCAATTAAGGGCATCAAGGCAACTAGGTGGGGCATCGAAGGCAATTGCCTCCGATGCCTTTCGTCATGTATTTTATTTGTATTCAGTGCTTTCAGGCCTTATATTTCCATTTACAGGCATTAGTTCCCACGGTGAGTGTACTGTCCTCCCCATCCCCCTATTTTTCTAGACCTGTACTTTGTGGCAACATTTTCTGACAGACTTTCAACTACCTTTCTTCTATTACTGACTAATATAATTTGCTCAAAGCTAACCTCATGCCAAATTATTATAATTTCTGCTAGCTAAATTTTACTAAATAATTACTAATTAATCCATAACAAGCAAATTTTATGCAAAGATCTTTTACTTATTAAAATATCATATTGGTGTTGGCCAATTTTAACCGCTTGAAAATTTCACTAACTTCATCTTTTTGTTTTGCATGACTTCATCTAAGTTTAACTACAGGGTGTCCCAAAAGTGTTAAAACCTTTATAAAGCTCTCTAGTGAAATATTTCGTAGCTTAAAACTAAAAACCTATAACCTTTTCGGTGTGTGTTTTGTATTTTAAGGCCTCAAAAAAGGAGTCAAGTTTGGTAACAAAATAATTCTACCTACATGTCTTCTCTATCCAAATGTGTTTTTAGTTTTATACTGCAAATAATGTTACTGAAAATGTAAAGCTTTAAAAAGGTATCGACCGTTTTTAGGACACCCTGTATATATGTGAGTAGATAGAAAGATAAGCATGTATGTGTATCATTATTTTGTGGCTAAATTCAAGTGTCTTGGTTTGGTCACATTTGTGGAATATGGTGACAATTTGTTACATTCAGAAAAGAAAAACAAATGAATAAAAAATCAAACTTTTATTTTCTTTAAAAAAGAGCAACATCCATGATATTTCAAAGTTACTTATTGTGAAGAAAAAAAATCTCAACAACAAAAAATTGACACTCCTAATTTTGAAAATGTAATACAAAAAATCCCAAATCTGAGACATTGGACAATACAACAGGTGGTTTTTCATTCATTAATTGACAATTTATTTTTTAAATGGACCATTTGTATAATCAAATGTTCCATTCCGACACTTATTAGGAAGTTGCAATCACCTAAACTATGTTGTGGTTTTTTTACACCCTGTAATTAGCTCTAGAAAGCACTCTGAAAGTAGTGAAACTAAATTGACAGTATTTGGACATTGGCAGGACTTCAAACAACCAAAATTCATTTGCATGTGTGTGCTGTTGCTTTATTATTGCTATAATTCATTGATTGTTTTAATTTGTTGCTTTAACCAATGATAATCCCAAACATTTTTTTCAACAGCCCCAGATGAGAGCACTACATTCAAAGTGAAATCTGAACCGAGCCATGAATATGACGAGGATCGCCGTAACGATGATGGCATCGCCAGGCAAGACCTCAAGATCCTTTCGGACGAGGATCTAGCGCCCACATCCATATGCGGTCATCTGCAGCAGATATTCTCTTTGCTGGAACACAGTGATAGAAGGTATGTACTAAGTTTAAGCAGTCACACAAAGTGAGGTGTGTAGTTACTGGTGGGGGGGGGCAGTATTACGTTGTGGGTTTAAAGGCCTTTACTATGCAATCTTTTCCATGGGACGCCCTCTATCCTTGATTTTTTTGAAAGCCGATTTTCTTGCAGAGTTACATTTCTGATCATAAATCATAAATATATTCTGAGTTACAGAGCGATACGATTCCAAATTACTTCAAAATCATGGTTTAAAGAGGTTGAAAATAGAGTTTATTTTCATTCTAAATTCACTATAAACTATTAATAGTATTTCACAATTAATCGTCAAATGTAAATTGTTAGTAGGTTCAGAGAATACAAGTCTTAGCATTTGTAAAAAAACCTTCCTGATAACCCTAACCCCCTAACCGGGTTTTTAACTGATGGGATCACAATTTTGAACAAGAAAACACCAACTAAATCGCCGGAAATCGATCTAGGACCCTCCACACGTCGGCCTGTCGTCCCACCTAAACCACAACCCTCAGCTACTCATTCGCGCAGTATACCACGCTCACTATATTGGCTCGGTTTATTACATCATGGAGATAGGCTTACAAGTAGTATTTGTAGCATGTAGGGGGGGTTAGGGAGGGGAAATGGCAACAGTGTGTTTCCCTTCCCGTAACAGAAGCAACGCCTACATTTCACCGGGCATTACATAGTGTTATTCTGTAATTTCACAGCAGTTATTTCTGTTTCACAAATGCATTGTCCCGGGGCAGTAAACACATTATTTCTGTTAAGGCATCGCATCAAAAGGTACCCCTTGTCTATGTTTAAATTATTTTGACAATAAACAGTGTTTTAACTCTTACCACGCGGCAGGCGTCTGCAGACGACATTTCAAAATTTCACAAAATGTTTCAAAATGTCAAAAGATTGAATTTTCATTACCTTGGAATCACCATGAGAAATGCATTGAAATAAATACAAACATGCCTAGTATTGGTTCAGTAATACTTGAGATAGCCTTTGAAAATTGGAAACGGTTTCTGAAAAATCTGTTTTGTATGGTAAAACTAATAGCCACATAGAAAGTGTTAAGCAAGCTTTCGGTGTATCCTTGGTGTAATTTATTTATGGGTTAGACTGGTATTAAGACTCTATTACTGAATAAAGCTGTCTAATCCTTTAATCCTTGAACACAGTTTAACACAGATTTCATGCTAAGCTTTCCAATGATACCTGAATTTGATAATTGAATGCAATACTTTTGAAAGTATACTGAAAAGGTATGTGTTTTTTTCCTCTTTATATTTTGCATACTATTTTTATTTATATCGCAAAATAAACCTGGCGGACAAGATGAACACCTGTTTTTGATGATTTTGGTTTGTGTGTTGTTTAAAATACAGTTTTCATTTTTTGTTTAATGCAGATATATCGACCCTTCAGGAATGATCAACTGTCTTGGGTTAGATGCTGCATTACAGCAGGTAAGTGATTGATATTTTTCCAATTTATCTCAAAACAATGTATTTAGTGACCTGTAAATGTACCATCAGGTAATCCGAAATTCAATTTCCAATTAAAAAAAATATGGAATACTTATGGATGTAATTTTCACATAATTGTAGATATAGGTAAGGAGAGATGAAAAGTGAGATAATTGTATGGGTAAGGCCACATAATTTTTTTTATTCGATTCCCGTCGCCCGCCCGCATCACTTTTGGCCACCGCATTTTTATTTTTTTATTATTTTTTCCCCCCCCAAAATAGCATTTAACAGTCAAATGCATTCCAGTACCGTTTGAAAATCTTGTCTAGCTTGTAGCGCCCTCATTTCTAGAGCCGTCTTTTCGAAGTATTTAACACGGCCGCGTAAAATGAATGCGTACTTCTCGGAAGACTGTACACTTATGCTGTTTACATCGTGACAGACGAGTGGTTTCGCGAAATTATGAAAGTACAAGTTTAATTTAATATTTCTTTCTTGTTTTATCATTTTTTAATTCATTAAATTATAAATGCGTTTGTGAACATATTAGATTTTATTTCGTGGCGGGAAAAGTTGGCAAAAGAAGTATTTTATATTACGCACGTAAAATGGATGCAGAATTTCACATGCATGACATTGACAACACACGTACACTGTCGTCAGGTCAGCTGAAAATGTATTGTAAAAAACGGATTGGTTGATCGATTTTCATGCGTTTTCATTGCATACATGTATATGAGGGGTACATCTAAAATAAATATTAATCCTGGGGTGGTAGGGTCAGGCTAGGGGGGAAGCAGCAGGCCGTAAGTGGTCCCAACTTTGTTGCTCATTTCGAACAGGAAAAAAAAAAAAAAAAAAAAAAGGCTCCCGCCCTCCTCACTTTTTGAAGACCTGTGGGACGGGAATATTTTTTTTTATGTGGCCTAAATCAACCTTAATAGTTCATAATTTCAGTTTTCTTTCTCAAATTTTGCACTTTTTTTTAGTATTGATTCTAAAAACAGTGGCATGAATAATGTTTACTATTTTGAAAGTTTTGATTGTACAGTGGAACCTTGTTAACACAAAATTGCTTGGGCCTTCCATTTCAGTATGTGCTAACAGGAATGTATGTTATCAGGTTGTATTTTGAGGCCATATTTTGATGTAAAATATAAGGTTGGGACTTAAAAATACACTTTGTGTTATCAGAAATGTTGTGTTAACAGAGTTTGTGTTCATGCGGTGTTACTGTAGTATTGAAATAAGATTACTTGAGCCCACCAAAACTTTAAAGATCACACAGTGTTCCTATTGCATAAAAAATAGAGCTTGATTATTATTATTATTATTATTATTATTTAACATAATTGTTATAACCTTGTGTGTTAATTTAATTTTAGGGGTCGTCCATAATTTTCGCCATTTTCAGTTACGTACAAAGCGTACGTAAGAGGGGGGGAGGGGGTCAAAATATACCCCAACCGTACGTAACTTAAATGGCGATCTTGGGCGGGATTTTTTTTTTAAAGTACAAAATAAAATAAAATTTCGCCATTTATTGCGTACGTAACTCGAGGGGGGTAAAAAGTTACGTACGCTCTGTACGTAAATGAAAATGGCGATAATTTTGGACGACCCCTTACTCTCTACCAATATAGTGATTAATACTGAATAAAGAAAGAAAGTAATTTACAAAATGATGTTTAATCAGCTCAAATTTGTGACACAAATTTTACATTTTAGGGTTTTCTAAGCCTTTTTAGAGCGAAATATTAAAATGGTTCCCCAAAAATATATATTTATGACCCCTTCATGACCCCCTGAAAAACTCAAACGACCCCCAGGTTAAGAATCGCTGCTCTTTTCAGGGTGAAAATAATGAAAATACTTGGCAGGTTCATAAATTATAAGTTCCGAGTCCATTGCTTCTTGTGCTAGAGAGTGTTGGTCGCCACTAACATCTCGGGCTCCAAAATGGACAATTTAAAATGGGATTTTAATAGGCATATATTATCCATTGTATCGGGACACGGGTCATTCCATATGAACGTGTGTCGTGTACCAGGTTCTATCCGGGTCCGTCTGACTTCCTGGTGCTCCACACAACAAAGGAAAGTGTGACCAATAGCGCTGTCCATCGGCAAAATTTGCGAGCAAAGAAGTAATAAATATATGCATATAATTTGGCAGCAATACATGGTGAGATCCCTTGTAAATAGTTAAGGTTTCTTCCAGATTGACATTTAAAGTTATTTTATATTGCGTTTCCTTAAAGGCACAGGTCCACTTCGACCAGTTCACCCGGGTGAACTAGCTTTCACCTGTTCATTTGGTGTCAGATGAAACAGAGTTAGGATGAGAAATCTCAGCCTTAAGATATTCCCAAAGGATCTGGCTGGTAAGAGTGGACTTTCAAACTTAAAAACCAACACTTCCGCATTTGCCTTACGCGACACAGGTCTTACGGTAGAAACAGGTCACATTTACATGCCTAACTTGCTAATTTACAAGCTATAATCATCACATTTAATGGATTTGATGTTTAATTTGTTTTAACAGGATGCCCAGGAATTTAGCAAGCTTTTCATCTCCTTACTGGAGGACACGTTACAGCAACAACCAGATCAGATAGTGCGCAATGTCATCAAGGAACAGTTCTGTGGCAAATATGCATACGTCACCAGGTAAATATATTATACAAATACTACATGGTAGAGGGGAAATAGAGCACCTATCACCCCGAACCCGAAGGGTGAGGGGTGATAGGCCCGTAGCCAGTACCGAGGGAAAATAGTATACAAATATGGACTGCTCATGAGGGAAATGGGGTGAAATATTGCCCCGAGGTGATCTGGAGACCGTAAGCCTACTATTTTCCCTCAGCCTCCGGCTTCGGGAAAATAGTAGGCTTACGGTCTCCAGATCACCTCGGGGCAATATTTCACCCCATTTCACGAATAAAGAGCAGTCCATATTTGTTTTATATAACGCATGACAATATTCACACTTGAACACATCTTTCTTAGTGAATATGCTAGTCGATTCTCGACAAAATCAAAAATAAGCTTACTTTTTAAAGTTAGTTTACTCCGAGCAAGTCGCCGAGGAATAATTACTCTGATGCTGAACTCATCTCATCGATAGAGGTCTAGACCTCGTTGCAGAATGCCCTCAACCTCAGGTGAATTGACAACAAATATTTATGATTCATGACTAAAGATTCAATGAAATGTTAATTCAGCCGATAAAAGATCTGTGCCAAATATAAATAATAATGCAATGCAGACGACTTGTTTACTTGTTTTGAAGCGATTCCTCTTTTGCTGTGCACTGAGCGGAGTCCGTACACGCAGATGGTGGTGGAATCGATTTATTGTTTATACCGAGTAGGGCCTTCTAGCGGGCCTTCTAGATTTGTAGAAATTAGAGAAAACTTTATGTATAATGACGATCACATTCAGGTTTTATACAGGGTCTCTCAAGACGCTCCATGCCGGGATCGCACGAGCCTACGAGGGAGGGCATTTTTGGTCTATTCAAAAAGTACTATTGACCGCCCGGTCAATAGTACTTTTTGAAAGACACAAAATGACCGGGAATGACGTCAAGCATGAAATAGGCCAAAATATTTTGTGTTGTGTAATGTATTATCCACCAATCAGATGTCTAGAATATTTTCATGGGTTATATAATGTGCCCTATTGCCCCGATCATACCATGTAGTATTTGTTTTATTTCACCTCACTGTGACTCTGGGGATGAGGTTGTAGGGAAATAGTCAAAACTATTTCCCTAGGGAAATAGTACTTGTGATAGGAATCGGCCAATGAATTGCCATGATTAGTTCATGAATATTTATGAGGTGTAATAAAAAATTATATCGTCGGTTGCATCACATACCGCTTTGTGAGAAAATCGCAATTGAAAATCTCGGCATGTGATAGGGATTCAAACTTTGGTTTATTGAATATAATAAATAAAGATGGAATTTAGATTGTATTTATTTGAGAAACATTGTTTAAAGGTAGATGTTCCGATTTTCAACTTGAAGTTTTCTATTCTACATGAAAGGTCATCCTTAAAAAAGTCGTGTTCCAAAGTTTGAGTTGCATAGCTCTAATGGTTCTTATTTTAGACGCACAAGATGCTGTGAACTGTACCCATTGAGTAGTACACAAACTATATCGGTGGTTACCACCATTCGCGGTAATTCGACGTTATTTCATCGATTTCTCCGTAATTATACCGATTTAGGCCGTCAAATTTCAGTATGATGATGAGAAAAATACAAGCTTTCATATGATATGAAAATCTCCGTATGTTTGAAATAATTCTGTGTTACGAAAATGTGATCGGGTCATCTACCTTTAATATAGCTTTGGACTTATCAATCTGTGTGAAGTCAGACGCTGTCTTGGGTGCTGATACAGTGTATTTGTTATCGTTCTAAGCGTAAAGCTGACATTTATAGAATTTATTTATGGATTGTTTACGTCATCTCATGCATATGCAGGACTGTTATGCCAGCCAATCAATGTGATGACATGAATCGCGCATACCTGCATCTATGGATGAGTTCTGTGGAGCCCATTGATACAGGAAACCAGCATAGTCAAAACCTTGCCCCCTGAACATGTATAAAGCAACACTTCCTATGTATAACATTGGGAAATTTTACTTCATACATGCTGAAGGGCCAGAAAGATGTAACAGCGATGAAATGTCTCTATTTTTCTGTTTAAAATGGGTCTTTTTCATGTCTCTGTTTATAGGTGTAACAATTGTGCCCAGGGTTCAGAGCGAGCCTCCGAATTCTATGAATTGGATCTGAACATCAAAGGCCATAAAGAATTGGGAGAATCATTACAGGAATTCCTAAAGGTGAGTGGTGGTGTAGCTATGGAAAATAATGCCCACGACAAGCTAGACTGGGTCCCCGCGTCCCTCTATATGGCCGCCATCTTTAAAAATGGGGGACCAAATATAGGGACTGGGAAAATAGTACGTTCAATAAGTGTGCGGTTTTCACGTGGAATTCCACGTGAACTTTGCATATGAATATGCATACCAATACTGAGCATGCGCATTTGTACACAGCAACCACCCAATTGGTCTAATTTAAAGGCAGTGCATCGAACGATCGTCACGCTGCGCCACAGGGAGGCATGATCGTGCGCCCTAACGCGTCATGCGGTGTACAATGCCGCATGAAACTACCGGCTCACGGTGGTGTGACTGGTGCGTGAAAAGCTCATGTTTATTCACGAGTTTATCAGCGCACACTTTTGGAACTGTATTTTTTCCAGTCTTCACATTTGAGCACCCTCGCAGGGGCCGTGTGTAAAATAGGGAATACATGAGGATCAAGTCTAATGACAACCTAGACTGGGTACCCGCATCTCTCTATATGGCTGCCATCTTTTAAAAATGGCAGACCAAATCGAGGGACAGTGAAAAGAATACGGCAAAAAGTGAACGGAAGTATCGTGGAAAATCCATGACACTTCCAGTCACTTCTACCTCAACTGCCCATGCGCAAGACTGCTCGACAACAACGCCAAAGCACCTGATTAGTCAAATTTAAACTGTAGATTTATAACGACCGTCACGCTGCGCCATTGGAAGTTAATCTGCAAATGAATAAATCATTACTGCAAAATGCCGACATTCTTATATTAAGATTTTCTTGTTTTCTTAATTTCTTTCAGTAATTTAAAATTTTTTTTACTTAGAGTATGTATATTAATAATAAAACAAACACACTCCAAATTCTAAAATGCATTACTCAGTCGACTTGATTTTGATTTTTAGGAAGAGAAACTTGAGGGCGCCAATCGTTATTCGTGCGACAACTGTAACTCCAAGCAAGATGCGACAAGGCGTATTCAACTGGTAGAGCTACCACCCGTACTCAATATACAACTCCTGAGATTTGTATTTGATAGGTAGGTACATCAACACAGGTTTATTTTGGCCCAAAAAAGAAGGTTTTGTCTCTGAAACCCGAGCGCATTAGTACCGTATGTGAAATAGGCTTTAGCTCGTAGCTCTACGCGGCGGCGATGCATATGTCTTTTTTCCTTTCTGTGGTTCTCTTTAAGCTTGAATCAACACAAAAATGTCTGATGATTTCCAAACATTATTTAAAAACATATATTAGAATGACGGTACATCTTTTTCGGTAATAATACAATTTTTAGTTCCAATTATGTTCTCAACGCAAGATATTTATCCGGAATTATACCAAGAGGGTCTATGACCCAATTCTGACGTCACATTTTTGAATGTAAAGACTGTTAATCTGCCAATGAGACGTAGCAATGCTTGAAAATTCTAGGCAAATTCTAGGTAATGATATTATTGTGTTCAGAATGACAGGTTAACTTTAAATCATGATTTGAAATTGGGTGTTACCTATAAGTAAGCTATCATAAATTAGTCTAGTGCAAAGACTCCGATTGTATGAGTTATACAGATTGATTTTGTGATATACATAGACTATGGGATACTCTACCTCTTTTGTAATATTAAAATCTCGACCTCCGCACCAACAGCCTAGCTCGTCTAGTGGTATGACATTCGCTTTGGGACCCAAAGGTCCTGGGTTCAAATCCCAATATTGTCAGATGTTTATGCAAAACCTTTGCTTTTAATTCATTTTTCTCAAAATGGGGACAAAGTTGAAATACTTATGACTAGGCTAATTCATGATAGTTTACTCACAGGTAGCACTCTTATTTTGACCAGTAATGTGACAATCAATCATGTGTTTTTTGTCATATTTTAGACAAAGTGGCACGAAGAAGAAACTGAATACCTTCATACAGTTCCCTGAGACATTGGACTTTGGACCCTATCTGCCTGGAAGAGGTAATTATAAAACCATATGTAGAACTTTGTGAATACCCCTTAGGCTATATTAAAATAAATATTTTGTCTCAGTAAATAACATGGTTTACACAAATAAAAGTACTATAATGTAAAAGCTGAATGCAAACTGCTTATCCACAAAAATAGCCTGTGTAAGTAAATGTAATAAATATAAGAGGACCTGACGTTTCGATTCTAACAGAATCTTTATCGAAGGTAAAATGACAGAATACAACATTACACAACATATATATAGACAGAGGAACAATAGGCAGGAAGTCAAAGTGACAGATGAATGAATAGGGGAAGATATCATGCTAGACAGCTGATTGATGAAGTGGATAAAATAACAAAAGGATGACATAGACAAAGGGGAGATTATAAAGTAAACAGCAAATGGGATATAAAAATAATTGGTGAGTGAAATCAATAATGGTGATTGATGACAACAAATAGATAATAAAATGGATGGAAATGTAAAAGGACTGAGAGAATGCATGAGAAAACAAGAAAAAACAAAGTGGGACTAGGCCTATGGTAACAAATAATGGAAATGCACTGGAACAAGTAATGAAAATTACTGTGCATAGGAGACAATGTAGAAAATGGAAACAAAGTATCACATATATCAAGAAGTAAAAAATGAAAAATGGAGTGAAGAAAAAGTGGAGAAAAACAAATGGGTAAAAAATACAAATGATGGGTTTATCAGATACAAATGGAGGTGGGGGGGGGGGGTTGAGTCTAATAAAAGTACTCTTAGTTTTCTTATTTTTCATTGGATTGATCTCATATTTTCAGGATATCATAATAATTATTTGGGCTTTTACATTGAGACTAAATTGGTCATGGTCCAATGATTATAATTATAATTACACCGTTATGAAACAGTCCTAATTTTTTTGAGACACCCTGTAGAGGGTTTACAAGTTTCTCATAGATTTTTGACTACCTGATTGTCTCTTCTGAAGGTTGCACATAATGAAAACTCATAGAGGAGTTACTATTATGTTAAAGATTTAACTTACGAGGCATCTCTATGGCTCGAGTTTTAACAACAATTTTTTTACTGATTAGCAATATTCCAGTATGCCGCAGGCATAGCAATACGTTTCTGTTGGTATTGCACTATTTGCAAGTCTACAAGAGCTATTATTGCTTACAATGTTATTCATACATGATTATATACACTGAGCCAAAAAAGAAACTTATACAATTTTAACAGATCACCATAGGGTCAGTACACATTTCTCTTGTGTCATTGAAGCAAACAATTGGTTATTGACTGCCATTTGAAGCAATACATTGCAGTAATATTGTATCCAAATTTGGTACATTTTCATGCACAGAATTTTATTTGGTGATCTGTTAAAATTTTATAAGCTTCTTTTTTTTATAAGTTTCTTTTTTGGCTCAGTGTACTATAATATATTCAGATATCATTCATTGATTCCATTTTCAGTATTTTAATCATGCTCTTATATCTAACCATACAATAAAAGAAGAACTCCACAAAAAACTTGTATTTATTTTTTAAGGTAATTTTCCGTTTTTGTTGTCCAAAATCTCTCTTTGGCTTTGACCGCATCATATCAAAAGTAAAACAGAGATATCCATTATCATTTACTATTAAAGCGTAGCTACAGGGTGAGCCAAAAAAATGCAATAGTGGAAAGAAGCCATCTTGTTTTCAAAACCAAGTTAAAGTTTGAAATTTCTTAAATGTTGCAAGAATGTTCTATTTGTTCTTGACTCTATGTGAAAAAATGTGAAGTCAATCGCATTTTTCGTTTGTCTTTGGTGAACCTCTTAGGCTCTTTGCTTCACAAACTAATTCACTTGTTTGTCCACGATTATAGTGATTTTCAATCGAAATTGCACACATTTCATGTTCACATTTGAATATCCCGCCAACAAAAAAATTGGAATAATTTCATTTTTATTCAAATATAGAACATTATAAGCAATCCATAGCATGGGTTATGTAAATTGATTATTTTATCTCCCATGTAAACAATAAAGGATACATTAAATTCCAATTTTATCACAAATTTATTTGAATTTTCAAATTTTAATGAGAGACGCATTTTGCAATCTTATGCATGTTTTAGGTGTTTCGTGGACAAGCGTGTGAAATGGGTGCATGGGTAAAAAGGTTCACCAAAGGCAAACAAAAAATGCTATTGACTTTATATTTTCACATAAAATTAGTAACAAATATGTTATTCTTATAATGTTTAATAAAATTCAAACATCAACTTGGTTTTGAAAACAAGATGGCTTCTTTCCACTATTGCCAAGCTTAATCATGATATATGTCATGAGGCTGACATTCATTTTAGCGATGTTATGAGGGAGGAGGTAGAACTTATTGAATGACCCTCGTATATTAGACATAACCATTCTACCTTGCCTATAGAATATACTGTGATCAGTACCAAATAGATAACCCATGTGCTGATGGTGGATATATTGTGGGTTTCAATATTGATCAGGGGGAGAAGGGGGAACACTTCACATTAAGAAACCTACGAAGTGTTCAAACAATGTTTGTAACATAATTGTAGACGTATGCTTAAAGGTGTATGTTCCGATCACTTTTTTTGGCTATGATTTTTTTTTCACATCAAGATATTTTTATATCAGAAGAATCCCCATATTTTTCTCATTTTGTCTGTAAAATCTTAGGGGCCAGAAATGTTCCATTTAGAAAATATAGGCTAACATGTGAAGAATTACTGTCAAAGGTGGTTAACCACCTGCCAGTGTGTGTACTACTCAATGGGCAATTGTGTTTCTAAATTAAGAACCATTGGAGGTATGCAACTCAAACTTTGGAATGGGACAATTTTAAGGATGACCTTTCAGGTAAAATAAAAAACAAGTTGAAAATCAGACCAGCAATCAGAACATCTACCATTAAACAAAAGAACAGAAGACCTTTTACTGATATATATGGCACCTGGTTAAGACATTTAATCGGAGGCTTGTTTATACTCTGTCATGTGCTTGCCATTGACGGATGGGATTATTAATTACTATAGTCGCCGTCAGAAAAGTTCAACACTTTACCTACGCCGTGTGTGCTTTGATGCCCTGTTTTTGCTAGAATCTTGACTTTGCACCTTGCCTGTTGACAAGGGAGAATATGGGTATAAATGAAGTCTAGGAAAGTGTGTTTATCTTTTTGGCAACTTCAGATAAAAAATATCATAAAACATACATTTTTACCATACAAAATATCTTTTAAAAAAGCGGGGAAAAGGCAGGTTTTTTTAATAGATTTTATGGGTCCGTCGTGTTTGGGCAAACAAACTTTTTTTTTGCCTTGGCTTTGGCTACTATCTGGCCTTGTTTATATCAATAACAGCGGCACAAAGTTCTAGTTTTGTGATCAATTTGTTTAAGCATCACATGTTTATGTGGTTGTGCAATACATGTGTCATTTACAAGGATGTAAAGGCCATTGTTAGTTTACATGTATTTTTAGTGATAGGCTATTTGGTAAAAAAGGGCAGGTCACCCCATTACAACCCTGAATTTCCCCGTACCGGACCAGGACAAAAATGGATCAGGTCTATCATTCCCATACCGGTATGGTCTGGGGAGCATAAAGTCGAGTTGTGTGGGGTGCGGGCCACTTTATATTGGGGGCGGGAACATAATTTAAAGCAAGATCAAATCCATGTAACATTTCAGTGAGTTTTCATCCATTAAAAATACTCTTTCTAACCATATTGCACTACATGCTGTTTATATACTTTCCTGTGTAATTCAACCAATTGCCCAACAATCCAAAGTGATTCAACTTTTTTGTCGTTAGTCGTGGTTGTTGAAACAATCATAACTTCAAAACTATCCACTCGATTTTTATGAATGAGGTATCAAACTTCAGAGAGGAAAGTTGCTCATTAAATGTATATCTCAGGTGTTTTGTACCGATTATTGATTTTGGATTAATAATAATAGTAATAATAATAATAAGGTGTTTGTTAAGCGCCCTTTGACAGTCAAACTGTCTGTCCTCAAGGCGCTTTACAAAAAATACATAAAAACAACAGTATGAGAAAAAAGATTCAAATGGAATATACTATACAAATCCTACAAGTATACAATAAGTATTACATATTATAAAAGCATGCAGTAATATAAAACATCAAATGTAGCGATTCCAGTCCAGCTGGTGTAGACACATAAATCTTTAAAAAGTCCGCGTATGTACACACTGCATGCATATATTACACAATCAATCAAAGATAAAAATGTCCATGCTACCCGCATCTAAAACTTATTACAGTCCGATCGAAAGATTAACCAACATCGAAACACCTGGTCAGGGGCTTTTTGTGTTAGGTGGACATTAAAAATAATACAGGGTGAGTAAAAAAAACCTGCAATAGTGGAACAAAACCAAGTTCAAGTTTGAAAATGTGTAAAGATTATATGAAAACCTTATTGATACTAACTTTGTGTGAACAAATGAAGTCAATATCATTTTCCATTTGCCTTAGGTGAACCTTTTTAACCGTGCACCTATTTCACATGTGTATCCATGAGACACCCAAAACAGGTATTAGATCGCAAAAATAGGTCTTACATTCCAATTTGGAAACTTGAGTAAATCTGTGATGTTATTGGAATTTAATGCATCGTTTCTTGTTGACATGGGAGTTAAAATAATCAATTTACCTTACCCATGCTATGAATTGCTTAAAATTTTCTAAATTGGAATACAAAATGGGATTATTCCAATTATTCAAATATGAAAATGCTATGTGTGCAATTTCAATTGAAAATCACTGTGCTCGTGGACAAACACGTAAATTGGGTTGTGCAGCAAAAAGGGTCACCAAAGACAAACATAAAATGTAATCGACTTTATTTTTTCACACAAAGTTAGGAACAAATATATCATTCTTGTAATGTTTAACAAGTTTCAAAGTTCAACTTGGTTTTGAAAACAACATGACTTCTTTCCACTGTTGCAGTTTTTTTTACTCACCCTGTACACTGAATCAGTCCAACCAGCCTTCTAATCAAGGCTTGGTCAAATTCAAAATATAATACACCAGTCATCAGTTGGAACTTCCATTGCGCTGCGATCAGCGCGAGTGCCATCTGTGCCATCCTCTATTACCACCTCATCAGTGTGGTGTGCGACATTTGAATCGTTTCGCTCTTTCTCCTTGCGATCTGAGAGAGTGCCATCCCCAGCTGCTTCCTTCGCATGATTTACAGAGTCGCTCTGCGCTCTGTTTTCAACCCAGTCCCATATGTCGTCCCATGTGTCAACAATGTTTTGCCAGATTCCCGGTTGCTTTTGCGGCACCCAGACCACAAAGAGTTTGTCACTGGCCAGCGACCAGTTGTGTATTTTGATGTCGAGAAGGTATTCCCCAGGGACCGTCGCTGTATACGTAAGCATATAGCTTCCGTTCTTCTTGTCTTTGACGAGGCACTGTTGGATACAGTCATTTTCGTTGTATAGCTGAGCCGTGATTTGGTCGCCCCCATGACGCAAGCGTTTTCCCCGATGATCTATTGCTTGTAAGATGACGTGACTCGGTCGTCCGAGTCTTGGCCGCTTAATTTTGACTCTGGTTTGCTTGGCGCTGATTGCACGGACGGGTACTTCGAGCGGGTTGTCCTTGATATCCTCACCATGTATTGTGATCTTCATGGAATGTATACCTGCTATAGTTGGATTATACGTCACATGGTATATTCCATTGTTATTATCATCTATAGCACACTTAAGGGGGGTCCCGTGGGGGTCACGTAGGTCAGCCTCAACTTTCTCACCTCCGAAGAAACACTGCGAGCCAATGCTGTCTCGAGTCATTATCGTGGTTAAACCGGCATAGTCCACCATGCAAGGGGTGGTTTGAGCAGTGCTTTTTGAGGGGCATACAGGGGACACATAAATATCGTATGGGCTGTGCCCAATAGGCGTGTCTTGTATTGTGAGCGTTAAGATGTGGCTGCCAGGGTGTTTTGGCTCAAACGATACCACATACGTTCCATTGTTATTATCCTCCACCGTACCTGTGAGTTTGGTGCCGTCTGGACAAGACAACTGTGCACTTAGCGGTTCCCCTCCAGTTTCACAATCCTCACCATCCGGATAAACGGTTGTCACTTTTACATTTGTGACGTGGTCGACCAGCGCCGGTCCCACGGCCACCCGAGTTTTTGCTGGCGACGCTTTCGCCGAATTAAGTCTCACATGTTTCTCCACGGCTAAATCCAACATGTGCAGCAACAACATCTGATTGCATGCCACATCGACGTAACTGCATTCGATCGGCTGCATCCGGTTTGAACCGGAATGGGGAGCGTCTCTGGCCGCATGGTTGCGGCCCCGTAGCGATTGCGACAGGCCTCGCATGTCTCCCAGGGAGGTGCTCCAGTCTGCAGACATTTCACTCACAGAATTTTCTAACAAATCGTGACTGTCGTATGTAGCAACCTGCGGACGGGATGAAGTCGTAAGACCGATATCGTTTCCCTCTTCGAGGCTTCTAAGTTTCCCGAGTCTTTGATCAATGGATATCTGCTGATATTTCAGATGACTCTTTTTCTCTCTGCAGGTTTCGTCAAGGTCCTTGAATGAAGAATAAAACAATTACAGACATTTTATTGATAGAACCAGACTCTTTCGTAAAGAGTAGGGGATCATCCTGGTCTGTATCTGTTCACACATCTAACGGACCCCAATGGAAATCAGCTAATACATAAGCGTATTGGGTTATCCAGGGTCGTAGGACCCAAATGATATCATATCATATTATATCAACCATCGGTTGTGATCGTATTGTAAACCTGATTGAACATAATCAAAATGCCTCTCCTAAAATTTTAACATTTCCTTTTTCCAATAGCATAATTATGGTTGCCAAGTTCAGGAATGCGAGTGATTATGCTAATAAAGGAGAGAAGGTTCATGGTCTTTCTTGTATGAATAATGACTTTTTGGATTTGTAAAAAATGAAATCACTGGGGGAGAGGGGTTACTCAGTGGATCTGAGGTTATGGGGATGTGCCGACAAATAGGGTCAAATAGGATCGCCTTTTCCTCTGTCTGATAAATGGATGAGTCGGATGATCCCCTATTTTTTCTTATTTTCTGGTAAATGTATGGGCCTTAAGGGGTGTGGACCCTCAGATATAGCCTCCGTAAAACTGCCGTAACCTCTTCATTATTCATTTAATCTCTATAAAAGTATACATTTTTTTGCAGAAAAGGGTTTAATGAATCCAACCATAATCATGAAATTGACCATTTTGGAGAAAATTATAATAAACATGTTTTTTGACCCATTATAGGTTTGGAAAAGATAAAAATATATTTTTGTCAAATTTTGTCATACTAGTTTTATTATAATCCTTATAAAATTCCCTAGGAGTTTTTGTTTTGTTTTTTGAATATCCGATTTATTTTTTGAATTATTGATCAAAAAGTGCAAAAAATGTGATTTTTTTTTAACCTTCAAAATCATGAAAATGACTTTTTTGGTCAATAATTCAAAAAATATATCAGATATTCCCAACAACAAAAAACCCTCCTAGAGAATTTTATTACGATAGTAGTTTATAAAGGAATTGTCACTTTAGTGTGACTGTTTTGATGAAACTAATGGAATGCAGCAATGTTATTGTATGAATGTGTTTATGAATATCAGGCTAAGGAAAGAAGAACCATGGAGTTAGGGGTCCCTTTCTGAAAACCAGGCCCATTCCAACATCTACTGCAATGAAAAAGCACCTGCCCCCCTGCTTATTTCCAAGCCTGTCAGTCAATTACCATATACCTCCTTCCTGGCCTTACCATAAGAAGTTCCTTCTCCAGGCGGGTGATTTTCTCGTGACATTTCTTGAATAAGTTTTCGATCTGCTGTGCGGTGTTTTGCCGGTTCACTTCCAGTCGTTGTATCTCCTCGTCTATCTTGCGGGATAATTCCTCCAGGGCAGGAGCTTCTTTGATGTCTGGTCCCTCATCTATGGCGTCAAGTGTTGGGGGCATCTTATAGGGTATCTGAAAGGTTAGAACAGGAAAATGGTGTAGAAAGGGATGCAAGACTTTCGGAATTATCTGGAAATTTGGCCATGAAAAAAAGAATTCTGGATTTTTGGAAGAAGGGAAGAAAACAAAATTGATGTTTTTCAGGGGGGTGATACCCTATAGCCTATACTCCAGACAAGCTCCTATAAAAGTTTGGACACCGCTTGCAAATGCTCGGGCCATCTGGCCAAGCTCGCGTAAAAAGTTCAGGAAATTGATCAATCGCCCACTTGCATCCCTGTGTGGAGTCAGATGGGAGAAAGTAACAGATTTATTTGATAATTTTTCACTGACATTAGTTTCTTTCCATGAACCACAGGAAGTGTACAAAGGTATAAGGAATAACCAATGGGTGACTAAGTTGGCGGTGCTCCTCTTTGTTCATCTGTTCATGGTTGTAGCTTGACCTGTCTTTTATTTCTTAGGATACATTATCTAATAGTAGAGTGGCGGCCCCCATAGACACTGTACTTAAGCGTGGCACCCCGTCTTGCTCACAACGTAAAAGTAACCAAAATAAGTTCATTGGATCTTCTATTATAAAGAACCACTAGGGTGTGAGATTTTCTGTAGTGTCATATTTGAAAAGAATTAATTAATCTCAGCCTGTGACTGTGTAAAATGATTTAGAGCACCGCATATCTTCCAGAAAGCAATCCCGCTCAAATTTGAAACAATGGTACATAAATATATAATAATAATAATAATAATAATAATAATAATAATAATAATAATAATGTGGATTTATAATGTGCACTAATCCACCAAAATGGTGCTCGAGGCGCGTTACAAAAATCATCTTACATTACAACATACATTTTCATGCACAACTATATCTACAATTACCTCTAAATTGGCGCAAGTATTCGTAAATTTGAGTATATGGTTTTGCTAAAGCAACGGTAATATAGTGGTCCTCCTATATCTATACACGTGTGTGCATGAGGTCACACTTCTATTGTGAGTACACCATGTGTGTCGTAGAGTGGGAAAATGGACAGTAACTGCACTACGATAAAGCCAACAAAAAAAAGTTGACTTGCCCTTTCAGGGTCAAAGTCAGGGTCGGACGGTCGGATATTTTTTTTGTTGTTGTTGAAATTTTTTGAAAATTTACTGCACAAAAACACGTTTGAAAGATTTTTTTTTGAAATTCTTTTTTTTGATTTTTTTATTATTTTTTGATTTTTATTTTTAAACAAGCAGATACTACTCAAAAACACGTTTTCATCTTTCTTTATTGTTACGTGCTTCTTTCAAAATTTTTTCAATCTTTTTTTTTTTTTGTTGTTGAAAAAGTCAACTCTGTTTTGTTGTTGGCCTAATTGCAAGTTTTATGTATTATATCTCAAACACCAAAAGTCCAAAATAATTCACTAACAATAAGGCCAAATAAAAAATATTCATGTTTAGCGTCCCCGCCCGCTTCCTTTTTAGGGGCCGCCTCCTAAAAAAATTGACTTTAGCTCACCTTGTATGAAGCTGTTTGCCCCGTGAAATAAACTGGTTCTCTATGTCTCAGAACTCAGGACAAGCCATCATTTTGGTCTCATTTTCTGTTTCATCTTGTCCATAAGAAGCCAATATGTAATTTCTTGAGTTCAAGTGGCTGTCATTTTGAAAAAAGCAGGCAACCATCTTGAAAAATAGCCCGACCAGCTATCTTGACAAAATGTGTCGGGCGGCCATTTTGGGAAGGGAAAAAAAAGAAGAAAAAAAGGCCTCCTCCTTCCTTATTTTCAAAAAGGCAGGACGCTAAACATTTTTTTTTTTTTTTGCCTTTAGTCAATATGAATATATTCATGGATTTATCCATTTCTTCATCTATATCTAGATGAAGAAGTGGATAAACCCAACAACAGCATTCTATGAGGGATCAAATAATACACTTTCTGATCAATATCAATACCATTTCAATTGAATGGTCAAGCAATCTCCTATTTGCAGCTCATCGAGATTGTAGAGCAAGCCTGACAAATGTATTATTATTATATTATTATTCATGGTATAGTTTATTGTCATCGCAGCCATCCGGCTGAATTGGCACAATATTACAAATTACAAAAATACATTAAAGGTAGATGTTCCGATTGCTGGCCCGATTTTCAACTTGATGAGTTCTATTTTATATGAAAGGTCATCCTTAAAAGTGTCGTATTCCAAAGTTTGAGTTGCATAATTCCAACGTTTCTATTTTTAGCAGTACAAGGTCACAAAACATTTGCCCATTGAGTCATACACAAACTGGTAGGTGGTTAACCACCTTTGGTAGTAATTCACCACATTTTAGCCTATAATTTTTAAATGGAACGTTTTTGGCCCCTAAGATTTTACAGACATAATGAGAAATTATGGGGATTCTTTCTGATATCAAAATATCTTGATGTGAAAAAAAAAATCATAGTCCCAAAAAAGTGATCGGAACATACACCTTTAAAAATGCAAGATATACAATAATAGATTTTAAAAAACAATAATATCATAAAAGCAAACACACCCACCCCTGCATACAACATACAATTTACATACAATGGCTTGGGTTGTACTCAGCCATGCACAGGCCTATGATCTGAGACTAATAATAATAAATAAATAAATGGTATATAATTGTATTGTCATCGCAGCCAACCGGCTGAATTGTCACAACATTACACATTTTTATACATTAATATGATTAATAAACTATGCAACGTCAAGGCAACAGCTAAATCAGCGCCAAGTTGCGACATAAAAAAACATGGACAAATAGTCATAACCCCTGAATAATAAACAGGTCTAAAGAAATAAGTCGGTCCCCCCCCCCCCTGTGAAATGTGATTTTTTTTCTTCTTCTTCTGGAAAACATTTAGGCTCCTTAACCTGTTACAAAATGTTAAATGTAGACTGAAATGTTACACATTTAATGTGCAATAAAGTTTCACCCAACAGTTAACCTTCACCTTGAAATGCTACCATTTATTAAATTTTATGACCAATAAAAATGACACTTTCTTGCATAGGGATTGGACAAATTGATGTTTACATTATTAAACGCCCCAATTATTCAAAGTGTAAAAATGGTTCCAAAAAGTCATGCTCCAGGCAAAGAAACAACTAGTTCATTTCTTAATCAGCACCAGGACCTTTCCTGATCAACACAAAGTTCTAAATCAGCACAGAAACTTAATTTCCAAATATACCAAACTTTAAATCTGCTAAAGTGCGCTTCAAATAATTGTCTGTATTTGGATAGTGCAATTTCTTTAAAAAAAAAAGAAACCAAATGTGATTATAAATTAGCGAATGGTTTGGCTTACCTGTATAAAATCAAGAGCGAAGAAATGTGTGGTCAAGCTCATCTGTGTACTCAGTACTAAATGTTAAATGCACAGAAGCAAGCTTGACCAAGCCAGAGATGCATTGTTAATACAACCGTGGTAATCACAGCACGATATTGGCATATTGGCATATTGGTATATTGGCATATTGACAAATTTAAGTTTTAGTTATTATTTAGTTATTATTATAGTCTCAGATTTGACTGAGTAGGTAGAGGGAGGTTTTCCTTTGTACAAGCCCAATACGCAAGTAAAAGGAATAAGTCTATTTTCATGGATTTAAGTGAAACCGCGATGCCTGAACAACGAATCAAAACAAATCATCTGGTACGCACACGCGGAGTGCATTAGACACTTTCAATGTGATCAGCGTATTTTAGTGTCTTGCTTTTCTGATTGGTTCTACACTACTAATGATGAGTGTTTGAATGATTATTATTAGACCTTCATGCAAAGAAAAAATAACCTACCTTGTTCTTGATTTTTAAAATTATGGGGACATTTTTCCCCCTGTACAAGTGAATACTGACCCAAATGTTTGACATTTTAGGGGGGGGAGATTTTTTTTTTAAAAAGTACAATTTTACAGATTTTGGTGATATTTAATAGGGTAGGGGTTATGATGGAGAGGCAAACTTGTAATACATACAGTTAAGCCCACAATTATTCATACCCTTTGAGAATGTTTGGAATGTCAAAAACATGTGTTTTATCACAAAAATGGCCACAATCCTAAGATTTGGTATGGGGTATGAATAATTTTGGACAGGCATAAAAACAAAATTCTTGTTCAATTCTATTGTTATGCAAAAAATGTTGAGCCCACATATATTGATTTGTACTTGCAAACTAATTGTCTTTAGTGTAAAGCAAAAATTCCACCACTCCAGCTGGTATAGATATGAGAAAAATGCAAAAATCTCATATTTTTCAAAGGATATGAATAATTGTGGGCTTAACTGTACATTGTTTTATTAGTTGTCACTCGCTTAATTTGTGTATCAATTACACACCTAATCTATTCAGTGTTTATTTAGAGTATTCGAGTAGACCCACAACACAAACGTGTGTAAGAATTTGTAAATACTGCTCACCTTTTTTGCCCTGCTATAATTTGTAAGGTTATGATCCCGTCGTATTGTACGCCAAGAAGCCATTGTCCTTTCCTGCAACACTTTATCGTGTGTTTTTTGTGTTTTCTTTCAAATAGTACTTATTGTTGAATGCATTGACAAGAAAGAACATCTGCACTTTGCTTTCCTGTCATATCGGTGTGGACTTGTTTTGGTTTGTGAACTTGCCGGATAATTTTAAGTACAACTGTCTCACACCATTTGATAAGATAAGGAATTTGAACATACATTTGCCATTTGGCCACAATAATAACAATTGTGTTGTATGTAACTGACCTATCCAGTTTGTATTGTTATTTCACTTGTTTTTGACAACAGTATTTCCTGTCTGTACATTTTATCGTTAGACAACAAACTGTTTACCTCCTTTTTTCTTCTTTTTTTCAATTAATCTTTAAAATTATTTGTTTTTCAACAATTTAAAAGGAAAAATCTAAACAGTTGTAAAATTCCCACATTTTCATTTATTTTCAGCTCATTTTTGGCTTTGATTCTCACACTTTTTTCAGATTTTTCATGCAATTTCATACTTATATTGTCACAGAAAAGAAATATAAATTTGATGCATTTTTGTTGTCAAGGTGAGGCCAACACTTAAAAGTTCAAATCAGTTGCTATTAATTGCTTATTTAGGCATACAACCTTTTCTCAAATATCAACAGTTGAAACTTGCCGCATTTTGTGTTAATCTTTTAGAAAATTGGCTATGAGGTATGCAATTTTTTGTTGTTGCTAATCCAAGCTTCAGAAAACTTTTTTGAAACTCCTTTTTTTGAAAGAAAAAAAAAATCCAAAGAAATCCCCCCCAAAAGGAAAAAAAGAAGGTTTTTAAGGCCTCAGCGTGCGCATAGACCTACCCGCCGTAGCTCATTTCACATACTAATGCGGACGGGCTTCTGAGACGGACTTTCTTCTTTGTTTGGCCTAAGTAAACTAGAACAGACATGTGGTCCATCATTTTGTTTGTTTACAATCAATGTCCATTGTCCACAGATCACAGATAATACTACTAATTGTTTTTGGATAAGATAAACATACAAGTTGTCAAAATCGGCACGCTATATTTTTATAGGGTGAATAAACTTCTGACTTGAAAGTTCAATGGTGACAAATGAGACCTGTCATCGCATTATGAGAGTTAAAGGTGGATGTTCTGATCACTTTAGCTTTTTTTGTCAATTAAAGATATGTTGATATCAGAATTAAGAAACCCCGTATTTGTCTCAATATGTTTGTAAAATGTTAGGTGCAAGATATATCCCATTTAAACGTTATAGGCCAAAAATGCAGTGAATTACTGCCAAATGTGGTTAACCACCCGGCCAGTTTGTGTACTTCAAAATAAGAACCATTGGAGCTATGCAACTCAAACTTTGAAATATGACTATTTTAAAGATGACCCTTCATGTAGAATAGAAAACATCAAGTTGAAAAACTGACCAGCAATCGGAACACCTACCTTTAAAGGCATATTATGTGATCTTTTCCAGGGAGCGCCCTCTATTCATGATATTTTTTAGAAAGATTTTCTTGCAGATTTACATTTCTGATCATAAATCGTACATACATTCCAAGTTACAGAGCGATACCATTCCTAATTACCTCAAAATCATGGATTTAGAGGGAATTTAGACTAGAGTAAAATAAGTTGTCGGACAAAAATTGACATCCGACAGTTTATTTTTACTCTAAAACCATGATTTTGAAGTAATTAAGAATCGTATCGCGCTGTAACTTGGAATGTATGTACGATTTATGATCAGAAATGTAAATCTGCAAGAAAATCTGCTTTCAATTTTTTTTTATGTTGAGGGCTTTCCCTGGAAAGATCACATATTATACCTTTAAGTCTGAAAATTCTGTCCAGGTTTGTCCAGATTGAGAATGCTCAGAAAACAAGCTTTAAAACATTATGCAACATGTCATAATTGCTCAATGTGTCCCTGTCAAAAATCAAATTGAAGTTGCAAAATGCGTTTGTTTTCTATTGATTTATGGCGTATTCATTGGACCATATACCGGAAACAAACTTGTTGGTTTTTTACGCCTTATCCATAGTTATAGCAGCATGTAGACTGATATTGGGTTCGATCATGATTTTAGGAATAATTTAGATACCTTTTTCGAACCATGGTGTTTGAGCTCCGTAGCTTTTGAGGTCATCACGACCCCTTCATTCAGCGTAGTGTTTATCCATAGTATTATTAATCCTGATAGTTTTGTTTTCTTCATTTCAGCTCATGATGCTATCTATGACTTGACGGCAGTGCTTATACATCGTGGCCCCACTGCGTACTCGGGTAAGATGAGTAAACATTTTATTGTCTATTTTGTTTGTTATGTGTTACGGAATCAATAAGACAACAGGGGGAAATCCCTGTCCTACAGGCAAACAGACCTCTCAGGTACAAAAATGTTGGTGAATTTCACCAATTTTTGAAATAAAATTCAATCAAAAGTTTTCGATTTTTGTTTTTTTTAAATAATAAAAAAAAATAGTTTGGTCGGGCCTGCAGAACAGGGTTTTTTCTCTGTTGCCTATAAGCAGGTCTTAGATAACAATGCTTTGTATGACTTGACAGCTGTGCTTATACATCAGGGCAGGTCCTTCTGCATAATGCACTTATCACAGTCCCATGGGCAAGTTTTTTTCTCTTGTGCAACCATAATGATCATATTTTTAAGTTTTGGAAAGCACACAGGCAGCTGCATTTTGTGTTCGCTGGAGTATAAAGAGTATATGAATTTTAACATTTTCCATCTTAATCTACCAGGTCATTACATAGCCCACATCAAGGACGATATCAGCGGATCATGGTATAAATTCAATGACGAAGATGTGGAGAAGATGGAAGGCAAGAACCTCAAACTGGGATTTGAAGATGATTTACAAGGTAGGGTTCTTTATTAGATCCAAGTATCCCAGAATGATATAGTTATATACCATGTACTCCTTGTAATTGCAAGGATCTCTCCCTTCAGGCTCGGCGTTCACCATTCAAATCAGGCAAATTTACGCTCAAAGTTTGCATTAGTTTACATTGGAGGAAGGGAATTCCCCGAACATCACACATGCGAAAAATCGAAACACACTAACAGCAGCCTGGTGCTGTGAGGTCAACAGCGATGGTTTTCAGTTTGCAATACGATTTATTCCTTTAAAATATACTACCGGGTTCCCAATTATCGGCAATTAATTATTTCCTCTTATCTTCAGGCTGCCAGTAGTCAGATTCGTAAAAATCTCACGATTCATTTCTGTACTTGCTGGAACCCGACCCAATCTGTTTTGTGTAGGGGATCATGTGCAACAGCAGTGAAGCAACATAAAACTGGGGATCTAAAGTATTATTTTTTATTTTCAATGAACGAAAATTGATATTGTACTTTACCGTGCGCGTTGAAGCATTTTTGGCCCACATTTTGGCATGTTTGGTAAGTCTTGCGCATATCTTTACGCGAATCAATTTGCAGATTGGCGTCGACATTCTGAGCCTGAATAATAAAATTTATAATGATGAGGAAACTTATCAAACAAACAAAACACGATATGAATTATGATAATAAAACATGACCAACGTCTGTGTAATCAAGAAACAAATTGGGACAGGTGAATTTCTTGTCAGGCTGGTAACTTTTTGAAGTTACCTGCCCGACTGGCTGGTACCAAAAAAGCTTAGGATCCAGCTCTGGTATCAATAGGCAGATTATTGATTAACTGGTAGCGACAACTCACCGGTCGATAGTAGAATGAGGATCAGGAATGCGTCGATTGATCAATGCAGCCCATACACAACCTTTCACACTATCGTGCATTTTCAAAACCCAAGTGCTAAAATGAAAATTGTACTTTGTCCGATTCTTTTAGGTGGAGCATTATTAATTGTTAACCATTTTTTTGCCAACATCGTCTCAAATTAAAGAGGAGAAATTGCTCCATAATTTGATCATATATATTTTAAGTTGAAGTTATAGTTGATACTTAATTGACGGGGGCAGCCATTTTGAAGAATTGTGTGCAATTTTTGGGTGATTTTAAAATAGCTGCCGGGTTGACTTTAACAAATGAATTTCCTAAAGTATGTAAAATAACCAATTTAAGTGAGTATGATTTTCTGAAATTTATCCGATAGAACACCTTTGTATAATAATAAGCTTTTCCATTTTACCATATTATTTTTCTAGAGGGTGGCAGTAAAGGCGGCAAACGACCAAGAGTTGCCAAAGGATACCACTCTTCTAAGAACGCCTACATGTTGGTGTACAACAAGAGGACTTATACAAGTAAGAATCACTACATACGGGTGTCCCAAAAGTGTTGCTACCTTTTAAAGCTTTGTATCACTCATTACCGTACTGTTCCGAGTATAATCCCACTGGTATTTAACTTGGAAAAAAAAGGAATCGGGGGTGGGATTATGATTGGATGTGAAAGAAAAAAGGAACAAAATCCAGGGGTTTGCCGGTTATTACCGGTACTTAAAAAAAAAAATGTGTTGAAAAAGTTATAGTTTTATAATGAAAAAGTCATAGCTTTTCATCACATATCTTGTTAAAGTACCGGTTTCCGGTAAACCCAAGGAAATACCCCAGGAAATTTGAGTAAAAAAAAGAAAGATTTATTTTGATTTCCTGAGTTTTCTTAAAAGTTAGGGGGTGGGATTATAATCGAGTATGGGACTATACTCGGACCGATACGGTAACTCGCAGTACCAAACTGAAAACATATTTGGACAGATAAAACTTGTAGAATTATTTTGATATCAAACTTGACCCCTTAATATAAACACGCTAAAAGGTTTGGTCACATAACTCACAATGCCATACAATTGCTCAAGGTGTATGTCACCAAAATCACATGCTGCATGTTCCTCACATTCCATTCATGTGGGTTTTGTCAAAAAGGTGTTCACTTAATTTAAAACATTTTGTGAACAACATTATGGACAACCTTTTTTCTCTTCACTACTTCTTTCCCTCTCTTGCTCCATTCACTTTATTAAGGTAGCTCTACATCGGCTACGGCGTCATGCTCAGATTCGCTTCAAAAAGATACAGGATGTGTATATTGACAAGATAAACACACTTGCCGATTTTGAATTTTTTCCATCCAGCCGTTTTCGAATGGTGCAATTTTTCAAAAAACCCCATAGACTTACTGTGTGTTAGGTTTTTGGCACGTTGCCAAATTCCCCAAAATGGCTTCAAAACACACTCTATTTATAAATTATTTTTTTAACCCTTTATATCCTTAGGATGAACTTGTTTTTTATATTATGTTTTTGCCAAAATACCAATGCATAATAATTAATGTATTTATTTCCACATTTAAAATCATAATATGGATTGAATAGAGTGGGAATGTTAGTACTTAACAACAAAAAATGTATTTTTTCTAGAAACACTAAATAGTCAAACTTTGGGAATATTTTTAAAGAGAAGTACAGCTCCTATTTCAACAAACAAGGTGTCATATGAAAGGTAATTTAATTTAGAAGATTCTCTCGCCAGCTTTTTCTATTAAAGTGTTTCTAGTCCTTTTTGTGTCAATTTGAACTTTTCCATTTAAAAAATCCCTCAAAAAATAATTTTCTCAAAAAGTAAACACTTTATTTACAAAAACTGGCGAGAGAATTTAGGTAATATGTTTATTAACTACCCCCCAAAGTGACAGACCCATAGCAGTTTCCTACTTGGCTGAAAATATTCAAATGTCCAAAAATTTAGGGAATTTTCAAAAAATAAAGAAAAACATAAGAAATATCCAAATTAATCTGAAAGTTCTCACAGAGGTAGAGTAAAGACTTTTCTTTAATGTGGTCACAAAAACATAAGTATAGATATAATTCATTTGGCACAATAGTAGTTTTTCTGCAGTGGTGTAATAGCCGATATAGCTACCTTAAGTTCATTTTATCATACACATTTATATGAAAGTGCACTTGATACAGTTCGGAAAAATTCCTTCTGTACTTTGGGAACACAGATAGCTGTTATTGTAAGTTTGGTATCAAATAATTCTACAAATCTTCTATATCCAAATATGTTTTTATTTTAATACTGCAAATTATTTTACCAGAGATATAAACCTTTAAAAAGGTATCAACACTTTTGGGACACATATATGTATTTTACTTTCTCTTCATTAAGAGGCTGTCAACAAATTGTAGCCATTTTCACTTGTATCAAAATGTACGTAATTTAACGCTTTCCATGGGGCAGGCGTCTGCAGACGATAATCTAAAATGTCACAAAATGTTTCATTACCATATTTGGATACACCATTAGAAATGCATTGATAAAAGTACAAACATGCCTAGTATTGGGTCAGTAATCCTTGAGATAGACTTTGAAAATTGGGAAAGGTTTCTGAAAAATCTGTTTTGAATATGGTAAAACTATAATAACCGCGGGGAAAGTGTTAAGTTATATGTGCAATAAATAGCAAACATTTCTGACGCGAAATATTTTGGTGGGGAATATGAACACTTCATAAAAAGTCCCAGCCTAGATTGACCACTAATAGGGGTAGGGCACTTAGAATGGGGATAAATATTTTGGTGGGAAATATGAACACTTCATAAAAAAAAGTCCCAGCATAAATTGACCACTATAGGGGTAGGACACGTAGAATAGGGATATTGATTCTGGTGAAAATGAAAGGATAAATGATGAAACATTGAAAAGAGATCTTATTGATCAACCAAAATTCAGAGTAGATAAAAATCGGAAATTAGATAATTTTTACTCTTAAATGATTTTGTCTAAATTCGCATTTATCTAGCCAAATGTTAGGCAATTTAGCACAACAGTGTGCTGTTTATTAATATTTCAGGGAATTTCAGATGTTATCACTTGAGATGAATATCATGCTTGGGTAAATATTCAAAGGCAGAATAATAATTTAAGCCACCACATTTGGGTCATATATGATCCCATTTGGGTCATATATGATCCCATTTGGGTCATATATGATCCCATTTGGGTCATATATGATCCCATTTGGGTCATATATGATCCCATTTGGGTCATATATGAACCCATTTGGGTCATATATGAACCCATTTGGGTCATATATAAACCAACTTATTTCTCAGGGAAGGATAGAGCGATCCTGGTCGTTCACAATGTGTGTTTTATTATCACCGCAAGCCAATTTAGTGTCAACATGCCAAAGTCAGGGCTGGTCGCTAGGCCCGAACTACCTAAATTGCTTGTATGGAATGTTTCATTTTACTGATCCAGTGTACATGTATTCACATGTACATTTTGGATAGCGTTTGTATCCTTTGTCAACACTTTTGGTAGTAATGATCTTGACAGCATGTGTGGTCTAGTGGATAGCAAGCAGGACTCATAATACAAAGGTTGTGAGTTCTAGCCCCGCTATGGCCAACATATTTGTATCCTTAGGCAAGGTACTTAGTCTCAATTGCCTCGTGGTTCGGAGGTCACATAGAAATGGTGGTCCCGTGCTTCGGAAGAGCAATACCTGAGCACGTTAAAGGTTACAGACTCTTTTGTAAAGAGTAGGGGATCATCCCGGTCTGTATCTGTTCACACACCTAACGGACCCCAATGGAAATAAGCTTCAATCGAGGCTTTGTTGGGCTATCCAGGATCAACACTTAAGGCCCAAATAAATAATACAAATACAACTCATGACAATGTGTCATCTGGAGATTTTTGACAAGAAGATAAAAGATCATTGAAAATGTGAATGAGTTAGTATTGCCCCTCATCCCGGTTTATTGTTGAGGTTCCATTCTTTCTGATCCCGATAGCCTCTCGAATCCATTTTATTTTTGAAACTCCTATCTGTAATCAATCATTCTCCTTTCCTTAATTATGATTTGATGCTCTTTGGTATTTTCAGCTCAGCAGCAGATTACTGGACCGACCTCAGGACCCCTAGTGGATTATCTGGATGAGATGATCTTTAGGGATAATCTTCATTTTGAGTCCTGGATACAGGAGATGGCTGCCATGCGAGATGATAATGTAAAGAATGGCAAAGCCAGACATATAGATATTAAGGAATTATATCAACAACTAACGCCTACACTGGGTAAGTTGAGGGTGATGAAGGGAGGGTCAAATTGGGGTGGGGGGGGGGGGGGGGGGTAAGAATTCTTGACTTGAGGGATGGCAGCGGTTCTAAAGAGTGGTAAAGCTAGAAATACAAATACAGTGTTACTTTTTCTCAACAGAGCAACACCCTGTCCTTTTATCATGCAATAACCATATGGAGTCACGCATGTGACACCCATTATGAGCATGATGGTAACCATTAGGGCTGGGATTTTCAGGAAATTGTGCTGTCGGGACTCGATTTAATTGTTCGGGCGGGACCCGGGATGCCCAAATATCTCCATACATACTTTGGGCTGATTGTTAGGGTGCCATCTTTTGTCAAAATTGTGTCCAATGTATTCCAACTTTAATCCATGATGGGTCCCGGCAAACCCGAAAGTGAAAATCCGCGAAAATAATGTTGGCGAGCATAAGTGTACGAAAATGCACAGATTTGACTAAACATTTTTTTAAATTTTAATAAGCTTATTATGTTGTCAATCTTTTCTTTTCGGGTGGGTTTCGGGAAGGTGATTTTTGGTCCCGGGACTAGACATTTTCGGGGGGGGACTTGATTTCCCGGGACTCGCTCCCACTCTTAGTAACCATGTGAGACTCATGTAATGTTCATATGAGCTCCATGTGATGCCTACCCCTCTCCTTTAAAAGTTTAATTCAAGAGGAAGATCCTATACAGATGCCTATCATGTAATATACGGCAACATCGAGGGTTGCATTGTTTATTTTAAGACCGCTTCTTATTTATACGGTTTATATCAGTCAACATTTTGAAATTAACGTTGTTTTGGGGTGTTTTGTTGTTGTTGCTGCTTTCATCTGAAATCATGAATTGACTGTTCCATTTTCCCACCCAGATAATGGATACGAGTGGATCCCAACAGATTGGTTAAAAGACTGGCTAAATGAAGAGAAAGAGTGTAAACAAATCAATAATTCTAGCATGATATGTTGCCATGGTAACCTATCACCAGATAAGATTCAAGATGTCAAACGTGTCCGAGCCCAAGCTGTAAGTATGAACAAAAGTCATAATAAACAAAATACATGTAGATGAAAAGAAGAAAAAAAAAGAGAAAAGAAAACATTTAATGACAGATGAAGATGGGCGGTCATTCAGGCATTGTTTTGTCAGCATATTTATTTGTTTTGTCAAAATATACTGTCCATTGTATTTCAAAATCTCAATTTTGATGGAAATAAAATATGATTAAATAAAATTGTTTTAAATAATTGAAAATTGCAAATATTGTAAAGTTGATTTTTGTTAAAAAGAAGAGTTAATGGTCAAAAGTGCAAATTCTGTAACACTGTATAATATGGCTGCCAAAAATGTTATTGACAGCTCATTCTCAATTCGTGGCACAAACCAAAACATGTTCAAGATTTTAAGGTTCTTAACGTCTTTATATTCTTTGGAACACAATTACATACTTAGTGCCATGTCAGTTCTATGTCTAAATTCCAGTTAATCCCAGTTGGTGATAAGCTGTCCATTTTCGGTCTTAAACCAACTGGTTCTAACTGTTTTGATTTGAATCTTAACTGGATTTCAAAACCAGTTCAAACACCAGTAGAAAAGCTGTACATTTCCATATTAAACCAACTGGTTTTAACCCATTTTGTTACAAATCAGTAGAAAACAAAGGAATTTTTCAAGAGAAATATTGGTTTTTTCATGGACAAAAGTTTGAGAAATTATGACAAGTGATATTTCATTTTAAAGCTTGTTATCAATGACCAGATTGAGATTTCAGTTCACTGTCTCCCTCTCAATTGGGAGCTTATTAACACTACTGAAATGGTAACTACAATAGTCGGATAAGAACTATGCGATTGTCCCATTATTTAAATTTGTGTGTGTTTGTCTTATTCATTTTGTAGGCTCAGCAGATTTATGCCAAGTACGGTGGTGGACCGCGACTTACGGAAAAGAGTCTGTGTTCAAAGTGTGTGAAAGGACGATGTCGGTTATTGAGGCTCAAATCAAATTTGACCAATGACCAAAAATTCATTTCCACAGCTTCCAAGATCAAATTGGAAGTGCAAAGGTGAGGGGTCAAAGGTCATACATATTACATGTCATACTCATCGCTGTTCTTTCAAAAACTTGTATCTCCATCTGGTCCTTCAGCATGCATAAAGAAATACTTTCTATGTATTAAACATGTTCAAGGGCCAAATCACATCTATCAACGTCTTTTAAGTGCTCTTGCCCTTATAAATGGGATAATACATGCCTATAATGATACTTCACATGAGAAATATTGCAGACAGTTTTGTTGTTAATCAAAATCCCCTCGAATAAAGAAGGCTGTTTTAAAAGGGTTTAGTCTTCTTCATCATCATTAGGCCAAAAAAAACCCTGTTTGTTTGTCCATGTTCGACCGACGGTGTAATTATTTTTTTCCCGTCCTAAACACTGTTTCATACTTCCTGTTGCAGTGAGAATGCCTATTGGGTGAGCAAGGTCTCGCTGCGAAACTGGAGGAGAATGGTGCTGCAGAAAATGGAGGAACTTAAGAAAGGAGACAATGAAGAACAACCAAGTAAGGCCATAATGAAACTATTATTTGTTTTAATGAGTGTTAAAATGCTTTGTGTGCCAAAGACACTTTTATGTAGGCCGATATTTATCTAATTGGGTGGGCACAGTGTTGCTGCGTAACTGGAGGAGAATGACGCAGAATGTTGTAACTTGAGATGAGAAAGGGAAGTAAGGACAAACAAATATTAATTAAATTGTGATTTTCACTGCAGGTTTTCACTTCCGTGTTCATGACTTAGCCATTTTGAAACATGCATGGCACAATTTTGACAAGAGATGGCCTCCAACAATCAACCTAGAGTGTCTTTGTAGATATCTGGGAATCCAGATGATTTCCTGCAAAATAATAGCCCTACTAAATGCAGATTTGTGCAAATTGTGTGCAGTAATAATAATAGACCTTTCACTTACACGGCTTGTATCCTTTGGATGCTACACACAGCTACTCCGAAGAGTACATCATACACCACTCTGTTTGTTTGGTGGTCTCGCCAGGTATGTTAAAACATACCTGGCGAGACCACCAAACAAACAGAGTGGTGTATGATGACCTCCCTCCCCTGTCAGTCACTTTTAGAAAGAGGCATCTATAGTTTGCAGGGCACTGCATATGCACAAAAGACCAGCCTATATCCCACCTGATGTTATGGACTCCTAAATATGTACATTCTAACCGTGGCAGGAAAAACCACCTATTCTGAGAGCATTGCAAAAGACATGGGTCTTGACCTAAATGTTATTCCACAGCTTGGCCGTAATTTGGCAAAAGAGCGTAACTCGAAATATTGACATTTTGAGTTTAATGCATTTTTGGGGAAATCGAGGGCGCTCTTTTCATTTGTGATAGTCTCAAAAGCCCTCGACGTACCGTTTTAAAGATAGCATAGCGTATCTCAGCCTTGTTTTGCAACCGTTAGCATTTCAATATGGTAAAACAGCGTAACTCGTATTACGTGTTTCAAAATCTAGTCATTTCTTGGCAAAACAGCGTATCTCTAAGTTACGCGCCTTTGCCAAACAGCGATTTTGCTACGAGATACGCGGGTTTGGCGAAAAATAGTAACCAAAGAATTACACGTAAATTGAGTTACGCTGTTTTTGCAAGATTAACTCTGCGTATAAATTAGATGTCGATTTGGCAAACCCGCGTATCTGGTTAAAATCAGCTGTATCTTTAGTAAAACAGTTTATTTTACTTAAGATTTTAAAAATAAAGAAAATGTAACATCATGCACGTTTTCCTTTTAAATGAACTTACTCTGTAAATAATTTTTAAAAAAGCAAACACTAACACTTTAAAGTGCTCATATCTCAAAAACGTAATTTTCGAGTTACGCTGATTTGCCAAATTACGGCCGAGCTCATGATGAATAAAGCTACATGGTACTAATATGTGTCAGCTGCTTCCACTATTCCGGCCAAGGATGACCGAGGATGATGATGTTGAACAATAGTATAAATTGTGTTTCTCCTTTCCATTTAAGGTGCCAACAATGGCCCAATGTCAGACACAGAAGATAATGACAATGAGGATCAGCTAGGCTCGTTTAACGAGGACATTACTTGTCCACATGGTAAGAAATTGATAAAGAAGCATCAACTTTTCTTCTTTTTTTCAGAAATAATATTTTATAAACCTTAAAATTTGAATGAACTGACTTTTTTCATTAGATAAATAAATAAAAATATTTCCCCATTAAGTTCGCCATTAAAAACAAGTGAGGACCTCACATAAATGTTTTAACATTTCAATACAAATTAATAGTAATTGCTTAATTGGTAACTTGAGACTAGTAAAAACGGAGTCCTTTTTTCATTGCCTACTCAAGAAAATATATTTATAATTATACAATATGATTCAAAAAAAAAAGAAAGAAGAGTTTTGTGTTCGAGACCATGTATTTTTAAAGTCTTTGTTAATTTAATTCACATCTCTTTGTCCAAGTTTATATATTATTTATTCATTTCACATAATCAGCTTATATCCTTTGTTCAATCTTCACGAGAATGTAATTGCGTTTTGTTAGTCATAGGTTCTGCTATAATCATGCTTACAGGCCATTATATAGTTATACATGTATTTTGGCCACTTGAGACTCTTAAACAAAGACTTTACATTAGCACTTCATCTGGTGCCCATGTAAACACAGTCCCTGTGGTCTAGTGGGTAATCCTTTGGCACAATAGCAAAGAGGGACCGGGTTCACATCAGTTTGTCTGAGTCTATATATTATTTATGCAATTATTTTCGGTGTCTCTTCGCATGCAATCTAAGCCCAGATATAAGCGTCAGAAAGTTTGTCCGAGTCTATGTATTGTTCATTCAATCATTTTTGGTGTCTTTTCGCAGGCAATCTAAGCCCAGATATGAGCGTCAGAAAGTTGGTGACGATAGAAGTCTGGAGCAGACTGTGCAGATATTTCCCGGAAGCTACGCCTTTTTCAACTTTGTCGGACGTCTGCGGTACATGTCAGGTAATGACCTTGATGACCCCTACAAGTGTTATTTTCATTAAAATAGGTAGCCACCTGTCAACTGCCATTGAGGATAGGTATTGTTGTCTTTTCTTTTTGATTGGAACTGTTGGCAGATAATGAAATAATATATGACCCAACATGAGTAAATGAGGCACAATGCGGCAGTAGCTAATTTGATTTAAGAGCATCAATGTGGAACATGGTCGAAAAATATGTCAAATTCATGAAAACCTTGTTTCTGCTCTTTGATGCATCATTTATCCAACCAAAGACTCAAATTCATGAAAGTAAAGAGTTATCTACATTTGAGGTATTTTAATTTTATTTACTCCATTGATTTGTTAACAACACCAAAACTTAAAATGTCCATAACTTGACAATTTGTATTTGCCGTTCTGAAAAAAGTGATTTACAATAATTTGTAACTTTGGTTAGGAACATGATATAACATTGCCTTTGGTACCAAAATGTCCTTAACTTAAACATAATATCTGAAAACCTAGTAAAACACATACAGCAATGTCATTTTGACTTTGGTTAGGACATAAAGGGCATCTGTGTCTTACAAAGACTCTAAGGTGTTTTACCATTGGTTATCGGTCAATAAATGTGTATGTTAAAAGTTGAAAATTAATGCATGCGCTCTGATGGTGATGTGTGAACAATAGCACGACAGACAACCCGCAGGGGTATTGTGATTGTGAGCATATCAACATTAGCGCAAGTGCATTGATTTCCATACATAACATGTATTGACCTAATTCATACATGATACAATACAAATAAAAATTCACAATTTTGGGCATACTTTGAATCTCTTTAATAATGAATACAAATATTTAACCAGTTGGCTAACACCAGCAGTAAAATATTGGCAAACCTGTGCCGCCTTAACAACGAATCAAAACAAAGTGGTTGGTGCGCGCACTGTACAATTTTCAATGTACTTCGCATATTTTAGATTTCTGCTTTCTGATTGGTACGAAAGTACTAAGATATTTTATTTGAATAAACTCCATCCAACTTGGGAATTGTTTTTAATAAACTAGTGATTGAAGCAATGTATTTTAATAAATTGTGTTGCGACCTTACTCAACCTAAGGTACAATACCAAGACCCGAGTCAACCCAAATAATCATACCCGTCATAACCATTTAAAACTTGTTCACATACCTGGTGTTGGTCCAGTCCAGTCCAATCCGGTTTCGTTCAGGGCACAAAAGTATGGGTCCACATGGACAAAAACTGGACAGAACAGAAACACTTTTAACAAAACAATGATAAATCAAACAAATTTATTCTCTCGAGAAAAAACTTTAAAACTGTTATAAAAAACTTAGCTTTGAATGTTATACGAATAATGAATGTTTATGAGTGCAATGGTACGAATATTTTCATGAGTGGAACATTGCATCTTTCACCGAATGAAAATATTCGTTCCATTGCACGAATGAAAACATTCGTCATTTATTTTATACAACACTAAGAAAATCGACACCATCAAGTAACTCGGCTAACAATGCAACTCGGCTACCCGTAAATCGCATTAGAGCCGAGCGGCTTACCATGCAATGTATCGTAGGGTCGATGCACGGCAAATCGTGCAATGGAGCGGATATTTTCCATTGCACGAATGAAAACATCCGTTATTTGTTTTATACAACACTAAGAAAAAATCTACACCATCAAGTAACTCGGCTAACAATGCAACTTGGCAACCCGTAAATCGCGTTAGGGCCGAGCGGTTTACCGTGCAATGTATCGTAGGGGTCGATGCACGGCAAATCGTGCAATGGAGCGGATATTTTCCATTGCACGAATGAAAACATTTGTCATTTGTTTTATACAACACTAAGAAAATATACACCCACCATCAAGTAACCCAGCTAACAATGCAACTCGGCAACCCGTAAATCACATTAGGGCCGAGCGGTTTACCATGCAATGTATCGTAGGGGGCTCGGCGGCCGTAACGCGATTAGGCCTACACGTATGCCCACGACTATAAATAAATCTCTGAATAATATTGTTTTAAATGACAATAATTTTCTTAGATGTTGTATAAAACAATTAATGAATGTTTTTTCATTCGTGCAATGGAAAGAATATTTTCATTCGGTGAAAGATGCAATGTTCCATTCAACTCGGCTCCGCCTCGTTGAATGGAACATTGCATCTTTCACCTCATAAAAATATTCTTACCATTGCACTCATAAACATTCATTATTCGTATAGTAACAGACGGGGGATAACTTATAGCAGGCTTTCTCAACTAGATTTACTGATGCGCCACATTTTAGTAACAAACTTGTTGAAGCTCCACTTGGTCATATTTTTTAGAATTTACAATGGTAAAATTCCCTTCACACAATATGTTAACATATGAAGTAGGCAACATAATAACTAATATTACTCTTTTGAGGGCACACGCGAGTGCGTGAAAAATTGCTGTCTTTATACATCTGACCGTCATAGGCCTATGAAATCTGGCTATATCATGATATGATTTTTTTTTAAAACAAATTTTAACCACTCTCGCGCCACTTAGCATGCCTTGATGCGCCACAAGTGGCGCACACGCCACCATTTGAGAATGCCTGACTTATAGTATCTTATTTTCTGAGTCAGAATTGTTACATCAAGTCCACCGGCAAAAAATACCCTTTGCCCCCTCTGACAATTGACCCCAGATATGCCACTGGTCATGCAGATTGTGAGAATGCTGAAATGTATTTTGAAAACAAATGGCAGCTCTCCAGTGACTCGGCAAATGTGTTTGTTATACTTTTTTCCAGACTGCCAATATGGAAGAGGACCAGATGAACACCGTACTGTGTAATATTGCCGCCGATTACAAGATGCAATTGCCACATTTATTTTCTGACAAACAGAGACCTTCATTGGATAAGAAGGTGAGGATATTCACCCCCACTCCAACCAACCTCAAGTCCTTTTAGAAAGACAGAACTTATTTGGGCTATGTCTTCTGCATAATCCGGTCAATATGGATGATACAATTGTCACATTAGCAGTATGTGTTCGCTAAATTGTCATTCAGTAATGCAGCGGGTGTGCTATCTAGCGAGATGCACTGAGTGCTAGGCAAACAGGTAAACTAGGTAAACATAAAATGCAATCACCCCGTGTGCCTTGACAACGAAATGGAACACCCCCCCAAAAAAACCCCAAAAAATGCCAAATACCCTCAGATCGCACAGTGACCAAGGCCCAAAGTCCCTCAGTGCTCGGCCTGTGGCTGCACATGGGGTTTTAATGTGCTTAATTACATGCAGGACTCAAATTTCAATTTTTGAGGGCAGCCAATTTCAAGTCACTAAACAAATTTATGATGGGGCACTAAGGCCAACAAATGGTCAAGAATACCTTGAAAGTAAACATTGGTCTAGGGCATCAATGCAAACCTCAAAAGGGCACAACAATGGCCTCGATAGCCTTTGTTGAAATTTGAGCCCTGCTTACATGTATGTCCACACAGTACTTCTTGTATTGGAAATGATGTTGTTTAGGCTTACAAAAATTATATAAATAATGTTTGTGGTTTCTCAAAATGCTGTTATTTTATTTTGTGGTTGCCATGATAACGGGCCAAAACTCATAAATGCACCCCCTATATCAATTGTGCATCCCCCATATTCAGATTCGTGAGGGTTGTAGCTTTAATTTGATATATAATTCATGCTGTTTATTTTTGTGGTCAGGTTCCCAAAAAAAAATTGGCCAATTTTGTCTCTCCTATTATGCACCTGTACACAAATGTTGCGTAAATCACTAGAATAGGTTCTGATGTCACTGTACATTGGAGTGGTAGATGAACAAAGCATAGCAAGTTGCATTTAAACATTCTATACAGTATTAATACAGGGTTGTCAACTCTCCAGCCTATCCAATCTTTCTACCGCTCTCTGGCCAAGCATATAAAATCTACCGCATCATAAATTTATTAAAATACAGTGTGTGTGCTATGGGTGAGGGCACCAATTTGAGTCGAGTGTGGTTTGATAGCACTGAGCCTCAATTTTTCGGTCGGTTTGGAGGTCCCGCGTTATGAGGCCTCGCACTTGGTATCTCTCCCTCCAAGCAAATTCCAAAAAGGTGACAGCCTTGAATAATATGAATTAACTTGGGTCTACAGTAAAATGTAAACTCCTCAAAAAGTTCAGAATTTCTTCTTTTTTTCAATTGCCTATTTCGTTATATGTTCATAGTGTGTTGCACATCCAATGGAATGATATGAAACATGTAGCATCACTTGTTTCAGTGCTCAGCAACTTGATAGAAAAATATGAGGAGGTTACTATCTGAATGTGCCAAAATCATCACTATTTTGTGCTCAAAAGCATCACTACACTGTAGTAGTCAATGTAACACTTCATTGAGCAGCAAACTTAAGTGATCTTTTTTTAAATTCTGTACACTTCTTTTCTCTCTTATAATGAAGTTTGACTCATCGGAAAAGACTTTCCTGGACTCATTAATCTATCTTTACTGTATTTTCCGTGAAAAACCAACACAGACCTTTACTAAATTATAATTTAAGAATTTTTAACATATTTGTTTTGATTTTCATCATAAAGCAATTCCATACATTTTGATTGAGACCTCCCCACATAATAAAACAAGTGGCTGAGCACTGAAACAAGTGATTACTACAAATGTGATATCGTTGGAAAGAAGAACACATCAGCTTTTTTGAGGAGTTTATAATATGTACTTCTATAACGTATCATGTTGTAAATATTTCAGTATTTCTAAATGTTTGTTTGTCTGTATTGTTTTATAATTCCAGGACTTGAATGAATTGTACATAGTTAATAAAGCCTTTATCGACGAGTGGCGTGATTTCGTCAAGCATCCTCTGCGACACACTCTGCCGTCTTCTATCAACAATAACATCTTGGTGTGTGCCCATGGAAAGTTCATGTTTGAACCGGGTCAGGCGGATGAACTAAGCAGCCAAATGTAAGGGTGTTTTTCTTGCTTTTCTTTTCTTTATAGAAATCTAATGTTATCAGGGAGTCTATAGTAATGGGAGAGGAAACTCTAATCGCAAAACAAAGAACTTCCCTTTTATTGGTATATACATGAGTGATCTTGCCCCTGAAATCGGGCAACATTTATATCAGACAACTTAACACGGGATACATTAATTAGCGTGACCACCCTCGAGCATTGCATGGAGTACTCATCGCATGGGATTAGATGGAATGGGGTTTTTTTCTCGATACTAACCAGGGTAAAAGTTGACAAATGTGGGCAATTAAATATTATCTAATTACATTTCTTGCCAACTCTGTACAGGTTAACCTATATATGGCCACAAGAATGGGATATGTTAGTAAGAAACTTTGGGGCAGATCATCCGGTGAAGATTACCAGATTAGCGAAAAATGACAACTCTGTTGCGGCATTTGTCTCAGATCCAGGTGAGTCAGTCCATACACAGATTGATTTATAAACTAGATCCGATGTGCCGCCATTTTGTTTTTCCACCATGGGGACAAATTTGGAGGTATTCGGTATTTGCCGTAAAATTCGCGTGAGCGTGAACGCGTCGCTCTTTTGTGCCAGTAGTTCAGTCAGTTCCAAATGAATTCAGACGAGCGTGGGTGCTCAAAACACTTGCATGGCGCACTGTGACTCAGGTGTGTGACGCTTGCGTATGCAAAGATTACTTTTGTGTGTGCAGGGCTAAAAAAATGCATATTCCTTGTCAATTTGGAACTAATTAAACTATAAAAAAATGTAATCCTGGCCACGCCCACTACAGGCAACTTCCAGCAAGTATGAAAGAGTGTGATCTGATGAAGTAGACAGTGTCTGAAGAAGCTATCAGTGTAGTGGCGAAACGCCATCGACTACATATACAGTTACAATTTTTGTATTGTATGTAATCTTTATTTAAAATGTTGTAAAGGCACTCAAAGCCATATTCATAAAACATCCCAACACTTTCTTACTAGAACCGTGCCCGGACTGCATCTCTGCTCGCTATTCTGAAGAGGAGAAAAGCCGCTTTGAATACAGCGGTGCACGCGTCTACATACGTAAGGTGACCTCTGACCTGATGATTATGAGCGGCAATGTATCGCAGGATGAGGACAAAGGGACGTGTAGTGAGAGCAGCGTCAAAGAAGAAGATCCGGATTTCACCGGTTTGGTGAGTTTTATAAACATGGTAATAAAAGCAGACGCTTTTACACCAAGTTATTTTTCATTTGTTTTCAAATATTTGTGTATGGGTTTATGTAAAGAAACACAAAATTGTAAATTCAACACTGCAGGATTAATTTGATATAGATTCATCCGGATTGTTCATTAACAAAGAAGATTTTAAGGATATCCCACAATGGGAGCACCAGCCAACATCATGCTTTTTCACATCATGCATTTGTGGAGCTCTTAAGTTTTAGAAGAAAAGGAACACTGAGAACTAATTTATTAATTGATGTAAACTAGAATCTAAGAGGTCCAACGATGAATGCACTATGATGCCATGATTGTGTGCATGTCTATGCGAATTGGAGACCAGATTAAGGGCATTTTGTAAAAACGCAATGCATTGTGGTGGTGTCTTTAAAATCTTCTTTGGAATAAATTGTTCTTCTGACGAATCCAATATAATTGTACTTACTAGTTACGTTTCGACTCCTTACTGAGCTGGAGTCTTCATCAGACTGGCAACCTTCTGGCTGGTCCTGTTGGTTTTATTAGGACGACTATCGCCGATAGAGGGGGGGGGGGACTTTCAATCAGTTTGTCGTAGATTTTGTTTAACTTGTAAGCCCCCTCCCTCGTCTTTATTCATAGTGTCTTTTCCTTGCCCGCGGTATCAACATGATGTTGACTCAACAGATAATTCTGTATCCGAGCAATTTGTATCGTGATCCATCAAAACGTTACATATTTGTTTTGATTTGATTGTAGCAAAATGGCATCAAGAGAAAGAAGTTGTCAGCCAGTCCGACAAGGACGTCCAGGAGAAGCGCAAGACATCGGAAAGTGCGAGGAGAAAAGGAGGTCATCGTCTCATCCACTAACACACTCAAGGAACTCAAAGTCAAGGTCAGTTAGTTCCATTGCCAGACGAAATTCCAAAATGTCACAAAATGTTTTAAAAAGTGTCGAAATTATTGAATATCATTACCATATTTGGAATCACCATGAGAAATACAATGAAATAACTACAAACATGCCTAGTAAAGTAAAGTGAAGACTTATGCCAGGCTAAGCTTGCGCGCGGAGTGCCCTTCTCTCTTTCCATACCGTTTGGGCCAGACTCCTTAATATAATTTTGGCTGTAGGAGGATTGCCACTCCTCCCGCACAGCGAGTCTGTTTTACTTATCCCAACATGAATTAATGCTGGTACCCATTTATACACCTGGGTGAAGAGAGGCAATCGCAGTAAAGTGCCTTGCCTAAGGACACAACACGCTGACCGCAATGGGACTCGAACCCACAACCTTTGTATTGTGGAGCGAGAAAGTATCCGCTGGACCATGCCTAGTATTGATTGGTTCATTAATCCTTGAGAGGCCTTGAAGGTTGGGAAAGGTTTTTGAAAATGTGTTTTGTATATTGTAAAATTAATAGCCGCATGGAAAGTGTTAATATGGATTTTACACTACCTGATAAGGATATTAAATCACCTAATCATAGTACCGATTTGACCACAGTCTTGGAAGGTTTCCCAAAATTGATTTATGAGAGGAGAACCTTAAATCTTTATTAGGATACCTTTTTTATTGTCTCGCCTGATGTAATCAGAAAGAGACTATGTTATCACTATTTCTGTCCGGCGTCTTCCGTATGGCGTATGGCGTATGGCGTCTGCCGTGTGCTAAGAAATACCTTTGTGACGCGATATCTGGAGATCCGTAAGGCCTATCGTGATAGGACTTGGTGGAGGGAAGGGGGGGGGGGGGGGGGGGTGGTGCGTTCTGTTGCTGATTGATTTTTCAAGGTCATCGGGGGTCATACAAGGTCATCGGGGTCAAATATGCTTAAAACTTTTGAGACGTGTTGTGACGCGATATCTAGAGATCCGTAAGGCCTATCTTGATGGGACTTGATGTCAGGGAAGGGGGTGGGGTGTTCTTTTGCTGATTAGATTTTCAAGGTCATTGGAGGTCATTCAAGGTCATCGGGGTCAAATACGGGGTCAAATAAGATCCGTAAGGCCGATCTTGATGGGATTTGGTGGAGGGAAGGGGGTGGTGTGTTCTTTTTGCTGATTAAATTGTCAAGGTCATCGGAGGTCATTCAAGGTCATCGGGGGTCATATATGGGGTCAAATAGATCAGTAAGGCCTATCTTGATGGGATTTGGTGGAGGGAAGGGGGTGGTGTGTTCTTTTTGCTGATTAAATTTTCAAGGTCACCAGAGGTCATCGGGGTCAAATATGGGGTCAAATAGATCAGTAAGGCCTATATTGATGAGATTTGGTGGAGGGAAGGGGAGTGGTGTGTTCTTTTTGCTGAATAAATTTTCAAGGTCATCAGGTCATTCAAGGTCATCGGGGGTCAAATAAGATCCGTAAGGCCTATCTTGATTGGATTTGGTGGAGGGAAGGGGGATGGTGTGTTCTTTTTGTTGATTAATTTTTCGGGGTCATCAGGGGTCAAATATGGGGTCAAATAGATCAGTAAGGCCTATCTTGATGGGATTTGGTGGAGGGAAGGGGGTGGTGTGTTCTTTTTGTTGATTAATTTTTTGGGGTCATCGGGGGTCAAATATGGGGGTCAAATAGATCAGTTAGGCCTATCTTGATGGGATTTGGTGGACGGAAGAGGGATGGTGTGTTCTTTTTGTTGATTAATTTTTCGGGGTCATCGGGGTCAAATATGGGGTCAAATAGATCAGTAAGGCCTATCTTGATGGGATTTGGTGGAGGGAAGGGGGGTGGTGTGTTCTTTTTGTTGATTAATTTTTCGGGGTCATCAGGGATCAAATATGGGGTCAAATAGATCAGTATGGCCTATCTTGATGGGATTTGGTGGACGGAAGAGGGATGATGTGTTCTTTTTGTTGATTATTTTTTCGGGGTCATCGGGGGTCAAATATGGGGTCAAATAGATCAGTAAGGCCTATCTTGATGGGATTTGGTGGAGGGAAGGGGGGTGGTGTGTTCTTTTTGTTGATTAATTTTTCGGGGTCATCGGGGGTCAAATAGATCAGTAAGGCCTATCTTGATGGGATTTGGTGGACGGAAGAGGGATGGTGTGTTCTTTTTGTTGATTAATTTTTCGGGGTCAAATATGGGGTCAAATAGATCAGTAAGGGCTATCTTGATGGGATTTGGTGGAGGGAAGGGGGGTGGTGTGTTCTTTTTGTTGATTAATTTTTCGGGGTCATCGGGGGTCAAATATGGGGTCAAATAGATCAGTAAGGCCTATCTTGATGGGATTTGGTGGACGGAAGAGGGATAGTGTGTTCTTTTTGTTGATTAATTTTTCGGGGTCATCGGGGGTCAAATAGATCAGTAAGGCCTATCTTGATGGGATTAGGTGGACGGAAGAGGGATGGTGTGTTCTTTTTGTTGATTAATTTTTCGGGGTCATCGGGGGTCAAATATGGGGTCAAATAGATCAGTAAGGCCTATCTTGATGGGATTTGGTGAAGGGAAGGGGGGTGGTGTGTTCTTTTTGTTGATTAATTTTTCGGGGTCATCGGGGGTCAAATATGGGGTCAAATAGATCAGCAAGGCCTATCTTGATGGGATTTGGTGGAGGGAAGGGGGGTGGTGTGTTCTTTTTCCTGATTAAATTTTCAAGGTCATCAAAGGTCATTCAAGGTCATCTGGGGTCAAACAAGATCCGTAAGGCCTATCTTGATGGGATTTGGTGGACGGAAGAGGGATGGTGTGTTCTTTTTGTTGATTAATTTTTCGGGGTCACCGGGGGTCAAATATGGGGTCAAATAGATCAGTAAGGCCTATCTTGATGGGATTTGGTGGAGGGAAGGGGAGTGGTGTGTTCTTTTTGCTGAATAAATTTTCAAGGTCATCAGAGGTCATTCAAGGTCATAGGGGGGTCAAATAAGATCCGTAAGGCCTATCTTGATTGGATTTGGTGGAGGGAAGGGGGGTGGTGTATTCTTTTTGCTGATTAAATTTTCAAGGTCATCGGAGGTCATTCAAGGTCATCTGGGGTCAAATAAGATCCGTAAGGCCTATCTTGATGGGATTTGGTGGACGGAAGAGGGATGGTGTGTTCTTTTTGTTGATTAATTTTTCGAGGTCATCGGAGGTCATCTGGGGTCAAATAAGATCCGTAAGGCCTATCTTGATGTGATTTGGTGGAGGGAAGGGGGTTGGTGTGTTCTTTTTGCTGATTAAATTTTCAAGGTCATCAGAGGTCATCTGGGGGTCAAATAAGATCCGTAAGGCCTATCTTGATGGGATTTGGTGGACGGAAGAGGGATGGTGTGTTTTTTTTTGCTGATTAATTTTTTAAGGTCATCTGTGGTCAAATAAGATCTGTAAGGCCTATCTTGATGTGATTTGGTGTAGGGAAGGGGGTTGGTGTGTTCTTTTTGTTGATTAAATTTTTCAAGGTATTACATCCCTTGCATTAACTACAATGCATACCTCTGTGACAGTGCTACATTGTATCATATGTTTCATCATCATTTCTTTCAAGTCAATTTTGATGAACAGGCGAGACGCGCCGTTCGAGAACCGCCTTGTTTCATTATCCAAGATCATGAAAAAAGACTAATATAGAATTTTTATGATAATTAATGTATTCTATATTCTTTCTTTTTTGTGAGTTCTTGATATTTTAACAAATGTAAAAGGATGAATCCAACAGACGCAAGAAAAACACACACCAATGATCAGATATCTCGAAAAATGTAAAATGCAAAGAATAAAAGCAAGATATACCAACTTGATATGGGGGAAACAAGCAATAACAAGGGTTAATTAATAAAGCGATATACAGTGAATTATACTAAGGCAAACAATGAGAATTACAAACATTGGGAGTATCTGCTGGACCATGCCTACTTGACATTACATTTGGGATTGTAACTTCCTCAATAATCAACCATTTTTAGCGTGCAATATCTCAAATAAAAGAGCAGAAATTTCTCAACACCTTTATAGTTTATGTCTATGTAGGAGTCATACTTTTAGAGTTATCAGCTCATTTATTACCTGGTCAGTTACTAATTGTGTTGACTGTATTGACAATATATTCATGCTCATTGTAACTTATATTTGTATATTTCCCAGGTGATGCATGCATTCTCAGTAGCGCCGTTTGACCAGACTCTAATACTAAATGGGAGGATAATAACACAAGAAAGCAATGACACCATGTTGGCCGACCTTGGAATCGAACCAGAGAGCATTATCACACTCGGGGTTGACACACCACATATGGAAGACCCACTTGTTATGGATGAAATATATAGAGGTAGGGAGCTACAGTATTAAGGGGTCTGATACCCTTAAATCAAGATCAATTGAAGCTACCATCAATATATCGCCGCTGATATGTCAAAACCTTGTATATCCATCCGGTCCACATTACGTTTTAACTCTGTTATCACATACGGGAAATAAAGATCAACACAAGTTGTAGTTTAGGTGATGCGTTGAATACCAAACGCATTGTTGCGATGCCATGGTTACAGCGCAATGGAGAGCGCGCTATGCCATGTTTGCGAAATCTGACGCTGTCGTTCCAATCAGAGAATTTGTTATTATTCTAAGCGTGATACTGGCACTGACTGATTTTTGTGTGTGAAATATTTTACGTCATTTCATGCATATGCATGACATTTAGGCCCAAAAAATGAAATGTTTGATTGTCCTCGTCCGCCCGACCCTCATAATCATTTCGACCTAAAATCCTTTTTTTAATTTTTTTTTATTATTTTCTTTTTTTTCCTTCTTTTTTTAAATTAAAAATTGCAATTTTTGTTGTTGACAAATTTTGTTTTTTTACAAATATTAGGTCGTAAATCAAAATTTAAAAAAGGGCAAGTGAGAAAAAAACAGGAAAAAAAACAAACTTTTCCCGACCGACCTACCCAACTTTTAAAAGTGATCTATGGACAATCAAACAAACAAAATTGTTGGCCTTATGCCAGCGAATCAATGTGATGACATGATCCATATGATGTACCTGCATCTATGGATGAGTTGTGTGGAGCCCATTGATACAGAGAACCCGCATAACCTGAAGGCATATTAATGTAATTATTTGTCCAAAAGCTCATCAGATTTTCGAAACTTGAAAGCAGACTACAAATTTGATTTTATCTTTTGTTTGTAAATCTATGTTTTGAAATGAGTATAAAATTGAGACCTTTTAGTGCTGAAATCTGGGGACAAATATTATGCACAATGTATGATTCAGAAGTAAATCACAAAAACAAAGCTCAGTGTTTGCTGTTTTGAATTGACTTAGGCCAAATTAAATTAATTGTTGGTCTCAAAGCTCCTCTCCTGTTGTAAAACTAATGCGGAATGCGGTTTGTGTTTTTTTTTAAAATATAAAATATTGAAATCCTTGTAAAAGTGAACTTTTGTATTTAAGATGATGTGATCAATAAAAATCTGAAAAATCGGTGAAATGTTTGTGTTTTTTTTGTTTTTGTGAAAAAAAGAAGAAAAAAAAGGTTTTTTCAGATTTTTGTTTTCTAATGCGCATCAATAAACTAACGCGTGCGGGAGCTTTGAGACAAACAATTAATTTAATTTGGCCTTACATGAATCAACAAATCAAAGAACAAAGACATTGATTTCCCCTTTTTTAAATTTGTAAAACTTATTTGAGTCATTGTAGCAAAAAGCTTTCAGTGTCCATGACCCCTTTACCACAAAGGTGTTTTTTGTTTGTTGCCTCACAATAATAATAACTTCAGAAAGGTACCGTATATAATTTATCATTTCAAAACAAATTAAATATAATTATATTTTTAAAATTCTGTTCACAGCATCAACGGTACCAGAAGCGGGTTTTAAAGGTAAGTCCATAAAAACTTGTTAGGTTAAGTAAGAAGATGCCTTTGATTAGTAAATACTGATAGTAACAAACAAAATAAAGTGTTGATTCACGATACATAGGATTTATTTGAAATAACTAGATTTGTGTTCAATCAGTTTTCAAACACAGTTATACAAATAATTCAATGACAATCTGTTAATTTTTGTAGAATTAATTTCCAGAAAATAATTTGGATGGTTAAAGAATTAGACTTAATAAAAAATGCCTGTCCCTAGGGATGTTGTGATGATATTCATGTAATACATATTAAAGGTAGATGACCCGATCACATTTTCGTAACACAGAATTATTTCAAACATATAGAGATTTTCATATCATATGAAAGCTCGTATTTTTCTCATCATCATACTGAAATTTGACAGCCTAAATCGGTATAATTACGGAGAAATCGATGAAATAACGTTGAATTACCGCGAATGGTGGTAACCACCGATAGATATAGTTTGTGTACTACTCAATGGGTACAGTTCACAGCATCTTGTGCGTCTAAAATAAGAACCATTAGAGCTATGCAACTCAAACTTTGGAACACGACTTTTTTTAAGGATGACCTTTCATGTAGAATAGAAAACTTCAAGTTGAAAATCGGAACATCTACCTTTAACTGTTCCCACTAGACCACAGAGACTGTATTTATGTGGGTATGAGCTGTAAGCACTAATGTATACTACACACGTACTACATACTGTTATACTGTACACAGCGCCCTATCTCGGGCATTAGCGGTACAGTGCCCCTGAAACCTAGGGACATGAGTTTTTGTCTACACAGACCGGGATGATCCCCTACTCTTTACGAAATATATATGCAAAGTCTTTGTTGAGAGTCTCAAGCAGCTGAATATGAGCTATATGTTGGCCTATGAGGATGATTCTAACAGGACCTATGACTAACAAAACTTATTTAGGCACAACAAAATTGTTGTGTTGCCCTCAAGTGCCAAAAATCTTGAAGTCTGGTCGGACAGTCGATTTTCCTTCTTTCTTTCTATGTCAAGATAAAATTTGTAAATTTCAATTTGACTTATGTTTCAAGTGTGATAATTTTTTTAACATTTTATTCAAGCAAACTTATTCATTTCAAGCAGAAAATAGTTATATTTTGACAATTTGGGTAAAATGTAAATCTTAAATATTATTTTTTGTGTTGCCCACAAGTGCCCGGCCATGAATCTTGAAATCTGGTCGGTCAGTCAATTTTCCTTCTTTCTTTCTTTCTTCCTTTTCTTTTTACGGATAAATATTACTGACAGACCATGGTTCATGTCAAGACAAATTTGGTAAATGTCAATTTGACTTATGTTTCTAGTGTGATAATAGTTGGGTTTTTTAATTTATCAAGCAAACTGATTCATTTCAAGCAGAAAATAGTGATATTATGACAATTTGGGTAAAATTTTAAATCTTAAAAAAAAATTGAGATTTTTTGGGGTCAGTCGCTGGGGGCAACACAAGAATTATAATTTGTTTGCCTTATTTATAGAAACCCTTGTGACATTTCGTTCTTATTTCATTTTTTCTGCAGGAACTGGACTATTGAATCATTGATGAAACGCAAAGCTCCGCCCACAAATCAAGACGTTAATGAACGCAAGACGGATATCTACGAGTAGAACATGTGAAAGTGACAACTAGTTTTGTATAAAATTATAGTTTGTAAACTTTTACTCAAGCGGTATTTAGCACTATGAGTAGAACTCACAACTTGACTACACATGAAAGTGACAACTAGTTTTGTATAAAATTATAGTTTGTGAACTTTTATTCAAGTGGTATTTGGCACTATGAGTAGAACTCACAAGTTGACTACACATGAAAGTGACAACTAGTTTTGTATGAAATTATACATTGTGAATTTTATTCAAGTGGTATTTGGCGCTTCAACAGAAACACTATTTTATTACATATGCAAGCTTGCTGTATTAGCACCAGGATACAAAACAAAGGTGGCGAAACCTGCATTTTGTCAAACACATCACATACTGCCAGTGGCGTAGCTGGGATTTTTTTCGGGGGGGGGGGGGGGGGGGGCGGGCAAGATTTCTGAAATTTTCGTAAAAGGTTGCTCCAATTTTTTTTTTCAGTCACCAACTCGTGATTTTCACGTAAGTTGGGGGGGGGGGTTGAGGTCAACAAATTTTGCACGGTCAAAAAAATAAATCGCACAGTACATGTCTACATGTACTTATTTAGCCTTATATTTGACTATTTCGGCTGAATATACCAACACATAACCAGTGCCCCCACACGCCATCTGTCTTTTATATTAAAAAAAAATCCTATTTTCTTTTTTTCCCTCCTTTTTAATTTTTTTTAGAGGCATTGTTTCATTGTGATCATGGTACAGAAAAATGCTTGCTTGTGTCATACGTGGAAACCAAGTCAATAGAATGTGTATGGATATATGCTATCAGTCCTGACAGACGCTTTGCAAGTCCGGGAAGAGATTGAGATAAGTTAATAAGTAAATTTATCAATAATTTGTGCTGGTTTCTGCCAAATATGCAATTTTGGTGGTTGCAGCATTGGAAGCCGAGTTGTACCGAAATTTCAATCCCACAATGCAGCCAGAGGGGTAGCCAATGCGTAGCCAGAGGTGGGGGGGGGGGCGATCACCGCCCCCAATATTGACTGTCGTGTCGGTTGAGATTGGCACTGTCGGTTCATTTGACAAGAGGAATCATGCAATTATGATGGTCAATAGTACACGGATGGAAATTGTTCGCGCGCTATGCATGCATGTGTCCCTAAAATGCAATAGTAGTTGGTTGCAGCTTGTTTAGAGCTAAAATGCACCTCAATCATGTCAAAAATAAGTGTAAAGTAAAAAATGTTCGCACACTATATGCACGAAATTCTTTAGTTAGACAATCTTGTCGGTTCACTTTCATAATTTTCTTTCCCCCCAATATGAAAAAACCTAGCTACGCCACTGGTTACTAGACGAAGGTCAATTCATCTGCTTTGTTGTATGCTTTGCATTGTGGGACTCAAATTTTGGTACAACTCGGCTTTTTTTTAAACTGGCCTGAAAGATGGAATAATTATTTGCCACTGCATTTCTAGTTATGTGGTCTATATGTGGTTGTATTTTCTACCCTTCTTGCCCTATATAGGAATTTGAGTTACAGTTATGAGAATTTATATTTTTGACGTATATTTTGTTGCTAAGATTTGTTTTTCATTCACATTTCTCCCCTTCAATGATTTATTTCATGTCAATGAATTGTTTATCTTTTATTTAAACTCATATTGCCCCTTTGTCATCCAGCTGTCAAAATGTCAACCAGTCATCAGTTATAAATAGACAATCACGGGCACAGGCTGAAAAAGTAGGCAATATGGAAAGCTCCTTGCAGGGAAATTTGAGCATTTGGAGGGAAATTTTGGCATTTGGAGGGAAATGTTACTCTTCATGGGAAAAAACATTTTTTCAGGCCATGATCACGGGCCAATAGATGGGTAATATTCTCAAGGGAGAAAAGTGCAGTTTTGCTCAGAACATTTACAATTGTCACGTTTAAATGTTTGTATGCCATATCTCAAAGAACCTTTCTTGTGTATTCCAGCATGATTGGTATCACTATAGTGCCAACAGGGTTTTATCCCTCAAAACAAACAGTGCCAATCTATGTGTTAAAGTAAATAACAGCTGAAGTTCGTCTGACTTCCACCTTCTAATACATGGTACAGATAGGCATAAGTTGGCCAGATATATGAAAAAGAAGTTGAATTCCAACTAAAACTTACATACTTCTAGCTGTAAGGATAATACCGTAGACGTTACTCGGATAGCGCTAGTAGAAACTCACTTCGTTCCGATACATTATGCAAGCGGTAGGGAACCCGGAAGTAAGCATACAACATTGATCGCAAGTGCCATAAGTCTCCGACTTGCTTTCTTGTACAAATTTGCGCGCCTCGGAAGAAGCTTGGTATTTTGGGGTATTCTTTTGAATTTATTTCGATCATTCATCAAAAAGTTCTTGACATCACCCAGAAGTGAAGGAGCTATTTCGATGAAATTTTGTCTGTGTAATCACTGTTCCTTAAAAAATATTAGGCTCAGATTTTTTTTTAAATTTTGTCATTTCTCACTCGTAGGTCTCAATTTATCTCTGTAAATGACAAAATTTCTAAACCTTATACTCCTCTGGAAGGCTACCCACAAGGATCAGTTTTTGGACCATTATCGTTTACCATGTACACAGCACCGTTGAGAGACGTCATTGATTTACATGACCTTGGCATCTAGCGCCACCTGTATAAAAAGTAAACATACTTATGAGACCATTTTTGCACCATGATGTTTTTAAGGAACAGTGATTACAAAGACAAAATTTCATCGAAATAGCTCCTTTAATTTCTGGGTGATGTCAAGAACCTTTTGATACCCCCTCGTATGTATGAATCGAGGACTGGTCCTGTGTATAAAATGTCAACATTATCATCAAATTAGCAACGTGGTGCACGGCGCCATACTGCAAACGAGGTCAACCCATAATGCCTTGCGGATGACCCAAGCATACAACCTTTAGCTGGCATGACACGATACGACACGCAACATCTTATCCTTCTCGGAGTACAGTCGGCAATAGAAACACACCGCTCCCACTATTATCCGGTGCGGATACTCAATAAAAACACGCTTGTACTAGTTACTGATTTTTGGCTATTGCAACGTTTACACAATTTAGAAAACTTTATCAGCAAGAAACTAAAAATGGGTTCACTTTGTTTTGAACCACACTGTTGTGGCACCACGGTATTCATAACGTTGTATGATCATTGATGGTTGATAACAGTGGGTGTATGTATATATAAACCATTAAAAATGAAATGTATATAGTTGTATATAAGAACACTAACTATTTGCCTTACTGTATTACAGTATTAGCTAGGTTTAACCAACTTTCAAAAACTCTTTGTGTTTTCACTTTAATTGTGTAAAGGGGGATCATCGCTAAGGCCAAGAAAAAAAGATCTGTTTCACATACCTACGCTTAAGTATGTGGAGTCCCCTTTGCCGCAAAACCCTACGTGATGAGCCCTATTTTTTAATTTTTTTTAGTTATCCGGAAAAAAATGTTGGCGAAATACACTATAATCAGGCATGAGAATTACCCTTTTTTAAAAGGAATTCCTTTTATTTGTTGGTCCAAATTTCCGCACTTTCTTTTAATTTCAGTCTGTTTTTGGCCTTTTTAGCCCGATTTCACACACATTTTCAGTTTTTTCAGTTTTTTTCATTGGTTTTCATTCTCATGCGTGTATAATACAAAAAAAATCAAAATAATTTCCGCATTTAGCTTAGCTATTTGTATTAAAAAAAATTCCACATATCTATTTTCCCAAATGTATGTAAGACAGACCCTTTTTTGTTGTTGCCTAATGTGATTTATGTACAATGTGTTTGCCTTGCTGTATTACAGTATTAGCTGGTTTAACCAACTTTCAAAACTCTTTATTGTATTTTTCACATTTCAAATTGGGGAGGAGAGGGGAGTCATCGCTAATGTAACGTGATTCATGTAAAATACTTCATCTGATGCTGGGTGTAATCATAACTATGATAAAGCGGCAAAATGTTCTACTAGCCTGAATGATTCATCCTATTCCCTTAAAAATATATGGTTATAAAATGACAACCAAATAATAAATAACAAAACAAGGAAAGCAAATGCTGGTGTGCAGATGAAACATATATTTGCTTTTCCTCTCTCATAAATGAGACCTGTCACCACAAAATGAGCGTTAAAGTCGCCAGTGTGCATGAGGAGATATGGTTCAATTAGCACGCCAAAAATCAATAGAAAACAAAGAAATGTTTCAATTTCAATTTGATTTTCGACCAGGAAAACATTGAGAAATTATGACATGTTGCATATCATTTTAAAGCTTGTTTTCTGAGCATTCTGAATGTGGACAAACCTGAAAATTAAATTTTCCGACTTAACTCTCATTTTGTGATGACAGGTCTCAAATGCCCTGCAAAACCAACCAGTACAATTACTACAAACAAACTATTTATTGCCAAATAAATGTGAAACTGGCCCCAACTCATTGTATGACCTCTTTTTTTGTGTATATGAGCATAACTTTGAAGTAAAAGCAATAACTTATCAGAAGAAGCGTTGCGCGCCAAACGCTCGCATGACGCAATATCGCAGTGTCATTGTATGCGTGACGCTTGGGTATGCCAAAATCTCACTTAAACACTTGGATTACTTTTGCACACGGATAGATAAAAACCGAATATTTCTCGCCAATTTGGAACTGATTGAACTATAGTAATAGTATTTATTTTACACTAGGAAACATGTCACTGCAATGTGAATTCTTTTCTTGGAGACATATAAATGTAATTGTATAATGTTTTTGTCAGTCTGTAGGTGCTGACATCAAAGCTCAAGATAACAGTTTTTTTACCGGGAGCTACTTAGCGCCCGGATCATGGGATTTATTGAAAACCAGGAGCTACTGGGAGCTAACTTTTTATTAAATCAAGTAAGCTTTAAGGGCATACATCTTTTGTTCAGTTCAATAATTATTTTTGTCCTAAAATTTGGCTGTTATGAAATGTGGAGACTTCCAAATAACATATTCGACTCAGATTTTAAACAAAATATCCAGCGTGGCAACATTGGCAATTCAAAATTCGATGTCTTGGGCAAGCTTCCCGATTGTCAACGGGCGCTGGTTTGGGCAAAATATCAGCTCTCGGTTGTTAATTTTTTAGCATTACCGGGCGCTATGGCAGGAGGACCGAGGGTAAAAATCGCCCAGCGCCCGCTTATCTTGAGCCTTGGCTGACATTGTATCCTGTCGTCCAACATAAAGTGACACAGGAGTTGTATCAAAAATGTATGTACTGTTCTTCGGAATCCTTTATAACACTACTCCATATATGAAGAGGTTTTTTGCAAAAGGGCCTGCATCCACTTTGGCTCTTATTGAGAAAAAGTCAAAAAACTGTTTCTAAATATTCAAGTTGAGCAATTGAAAAACTGAATGGATTATGAAAGAGGTACACTACATACTAATTTAAATTGAAATAAATTTCAAATGTGCTAGTTTTCAATTTTTTAAAAATCATGTTTACATTTTTTGAAAATTTGGATGTAGGCCCTTTTGCAACAAAACTCCATCTGTTTGTACATAGAGAAAAAATAACACACAAAAAAAATTCATTTATTTTAATCATTTAAAAAAAGAAGTTTGGTATAGAAATGTATAGGTCACAATCATATGTTTCAAGGATACAGGCCCTTTTGCAACAAAACAACAATTTCAATGGCTGTTTACAATGAGATGTAGGTCTTTTCGAGAGAAAAAAAACTTTGTTTCCTTGAAACATGATTTTCCCTATACATCTATATCAAACTCATTTTTGAAAAAAATGCACCATAGCCCTTTTGCAACAAAGCTCTTCATATACATGATGTGAATAGAAAATATATCCATAATATTCATGTGATGTTGCTCAATATGTTGAAAGGAAGGGATTTATGAATGTATTAATTTATGGAATTTATACAACTGGAAAAAAACCTGCAGTTCTGTACTGATGAATGTTATGGTTCCATGAAAATACATGTTATATTGTAATTTGTACACACCCTATATTTCACTGATAGCAGGCTAAGTGACCAAGCCGCCTATAGGTGCTGACATTTCGTCCTGCTACCAACATAAAGTGACACAGGAGTCACATCAAAAATATATGTATGGTTCTTCATAATCCTTAATATACTACTCCATTTATACATGATGTGAATAGAAACATATCCACAATATTCATGTGATGTTGCTAAATGTGTTGAAAAGGAAGGGAATGTGGTGTTGTCTATGAGTAAGCTATATCACAAATTAGCCTAGTCATAAGTCTTCCGACTTTGAAGACATAAGTCTGCCGACTTTGAAGACATAAGTCTTCCGACTTTGAAAACTATGTCCCCTTTTTAAGAAAAATGAATTTACAGCAAAGGTTTTACATAAACTCTGACGATACTGGGATTTGAACCCAGGACCTTTTGGTCCCAAAGCAAATATCATTACCACTTGACCAGCTAGACTGTCGGTGCCGAGTTAGCAATCTTAATCCTACAAAGAGGAAGCGGTGGTAGCCCATAGTCTATTACAGAATCAATCTATATAATTCATACAATTGAAGTCTTTGCATCAGCCCATAGTCTATTACAGAATAAATCTATATAACTCATACAATTGAATTCATGAAAGCTTACTCATAGGTAGAACATTTTTCCATGATGTGGATAGAAATCATTATCCACAATATAACTATGATGTTGCAAATGAATGGAGTGTTATTGCTAAGGCCACTAAGGTCCCTGTTCTACGTACAAACAGACCTCAAGTTGGGTCGGTCTGTCAGGCCTATTTTGTCTTTCAAAATGACCGGTTTTGTTTTTTGTCGAGCCCGTTAGAACAGGGTGGATTTTTTGTGTTGCCTAACCAGTAGAAATTGACACAGGCATGAGAATTTTCAGTTTTAAAACTGAATTCAGGATTTTTGGGGGTCCAAATTTCCGCACTTTCTTTTAATTTCAGCCTGTTTTTGGCCTTTTTGCCCAATTTCACGCGCTTTTTCTGGAATTTTCACCACTTTCCTGCTTTTTCCTGCTATTTTCAAAAACTCCATTCTCATGCCTGTTGACAGCACTTCTGTACAAACAACTGTATGTATGCAAAAACACTTGTAAGAATTTCAATGTGACAATATACTCATTAAATATTATATATTTTATTCATATTAACGGAACACAAAAACTCAAACAAAAACTATACCAATATTATATAGCCACATATGAGTAAGAGGTTCGTTTTTAGGAACCCATGACAATCAAAGAATTTCTTGGCTAAAAAGGATGGTGATTTTAGGTGACGATGTAAAAACCCTGTTATACGGGCAAACAGACCTCTCGGGTAGAGTCGGTCGGTCAGGCGCTGTTTTGAGGGTCAAAATGTTGATGAATTTCCAATAATTTTAGAAATTTGAAGGGGGGAGGATTAAATCCAAAATAATATCAATTATTTTCAAAAACAAAATTGAAAAAAATTAAGAAAATCCACAGATGAAATTTAAAAATTTGTTCGGTTAATTGGATTGGTCGCCATTTGGCTTGGTGCATCCCATATGCAAATGTAAGCAAGTGCCACCCTTGGAAAGTCAGTATGGCTCCCTTATTCTGCAATTATCTTGGGAGTATTCTATTTTTGATATAGTTATATATTTTTTTGTCTTTATAATATTCTTGTTCGGTGATAAATTTCTGTCTATCAATTAATCACACAAAATGTGCCATAAAATGTTTATTTTCGAATGAACTTTTTGTTGTACTCTTTGATTCAGCAATCAAGCCAATGTGTTTAGAAAAAAATCAATCTGTGTTAGTAATAATATAATTTTAAGTTAAACTTTAGATCTAAACACTTTCCACGCAACAGTCGTCTGCAAAATGTTTCAAAAATGTCAACATTATTGAATTTCATCACCATATTTGGAATCGCCATGAGAAATTCATTAAATTAAGTACAAACATGCCTAGTATTGGTTCAGTAATTCTTGAGATAGACTTTGAAAGTTGGGAAAGGTTTCTGAAAAATCTGATTTGTATGGCAAAGTGATAACACAATTTGAGACTACAGGATAATAATTCCCTGGAATTTGCAGGTGTTACTACACCTTTGGTCCGCTCGCTGGCTTATGACTGAATTTGGCAAACTTGATCTTCGATATCAAGACAAGATAATAATTACATGTACTTGTACTACCAACCACAATTTCATGCAGATTGATTTGAAGAACTTTGACCTTCTGAAGTGAATTACCTCCTCAGCTGCTCTTTCAAACCATTGAAAATACCTATCCAAGCTCTTCAGCTTTTTTTTTAACATTTGTATTTACTATCATTCATTTGGACATACACTTTGGAACATAGCATGAGTCTTTTTGACTGATGGGTCTTTAAACATGTTACAATTTCTTTTTTTTAATTTGACCCAATTCTGATGTCTTATTTCCGGAAGGTCAAGTTTTTCAAATCGAATCATAAATCTGCTGATGAAAAGTGTAGCAACACTTGAACATTCCAGGTCATTATTACCTTGTGTTAACACTTTCCACGCGGCAGGCATCTGCAAACGACATTTCAAAATTTCACAAAATCTTTCAAAAAATTTCAACATTATTGAATTTCATTACCATATTTAGAATCAACATGAGAAATGCATTAAAGTTCTTAGTATTGGCCATGGTTCAGTAATTATGCTTGAGATAGACATTTCTGAAAAATCCGTTTTGAATATGTTAAAACCAATGGCTGCGTGGAAAGTGTTAAGATCAAAGATTTAGTCGAGTTGCCACAAATAATGGTGCACTGATAGGTGATTTGCTCTACGAGTTCAAAGCTCAAAAGTGTTTCTTTTTTCCCTTTTTTGTTGTTGTTGAATAGACCCTATATTTATCTGAAAAGTAGAATGTACATCTCATGCCAAATTTTTATGTTACAAATCTCAAAACATCGCAAATTATCATGAGTTCGATTTTTCATATTAGAAAATACATTAATTGATACCATTATTGTTGTAATTAATGATTCATTACAAATCTTAAAACATCGCAAATTATCACAAGTTCAATTTTTCATATTAGAAAATACATTAATTGATACCATTATTGTTGTAATTACTCTCAACATGTATATTAGATGTACTTATATATGCAATAAGTGTCAGTCATACAGGGCGAGTAAAAAGAAATCTCAAGGAACAGTTTTCTGTTTTTTTATAAAAATGTTGAAGTTTTTTTTAACCTCAAATGCAATTGTTTACATTTTTTTGTCAAAATGTGTTATGGAAGAAAAAAATATCGTTCCTTGAGAAGTATATCTTTAGATGATTTTGGTACAATTTCGGCATTTTTTTACAGAAAGAGTGAAAAGTTAGGGTTAACCCCCCCCCCCTTAAATGAGCATAAAATATATTTTTCTCAACCGATTGACTAACATTCTTGTGAAAGCTAATGAAATGCACCTTGTGTTCCAATACTAGTAAATGATTTAGATAATTGCAAGTACAGATTTTCACAAATAAATTCCCAAAGAAAGTTGAGTCAAGTTTGTTTTTTTACTCACCCTGTAGAAGTTAACAATTCACTTGTGATGTATTTCAATCCTGATTAATGTTTTGACAATATGTGACGTGATCAAGAGGAATGAGTCGGATGTCGGGGAATCCCGAATTGAGATATGGCCAATTCAAAATGGCGGCTTACTTAAGTTTTGATGGAAATTCATGTATACAATTTGACATAACTTTGGAACAAAACGTTGTATCGACATGGGGTTTTCAGTTTCTGAAAGCTCTAGGTGTCTTTTTTAAAACTGTATTAAAAACTCATTTTCGACCAGGGTCGACATCCAACTCATTCCTCTTGATCGCGTCACATATACTCTAAAAGTATCCCATAGTTATAAAGAAAAAAACAGAGTTATTTATAATCCAATTTATATAATTCACTTTCCTACCTTCTTCAAATGTGATTGCCCCTCCACCGTGATTATATTTATTCTAATCAACATCGTAGCTAGTGAGCGATTCCCAGAAGTTCACTGTATGCTATACAGATTTGACTTAAACACTTATTACTGTATTATTTACAAATCCCGTTTTCAGCAGCCTGGTGCTAAGCATTGATTTCCTGTTTCCAATACAATTTATTCCGTTAAAATATACTACCGGGTTCTAAATTGTCGGTTCCTTTCATCGCAAGGCTGCTGAAAACGAGATTCATTGTTTACATGTGTAAACAAATTGGCTTTATTCCATAAAAGTTCAAAGTGGATTGAAAATCCAATCCCGTCTAGCCACATTTTTATTCTAATCAACATCGTAGCTAGTGAGCGATTCCCAGAAGTTCACTGTATGCTATACAGATTTGACTTAAACACTTATTACTGTATTATTTACAAATCCCGTTTTCAGCAGCCTGGTGCTAAGCATTGATTTCCTGTTTCCAATACAATTTATTCCGTTAAAATATACTACCGGGTTCTAAATTGTCGGTTCCTTTCATCGCAAGGCTGCTGAAAACGAGATTCATTGTTTACATGTGTAAACAAATTGGCTTTATTCCATAAAAGTTCAAAGTGGATTGAAAATCCAATCCCGTCTAGCCAACTCCTCTTGTGGTCTTATGGTTAGAGATCACGGCTGTTTGATCCCACATAATTTGTCCGTTTTATTCTGAGAACACCGTAACTTGCTGGCCCGGTTTTGGTTTTAACTTATTCAAGTACCTGAATATACTGGCCATCTTTTGTAGAAATGTCAGAAAATTTGTTGGTGCCATTTCTGAGAAATAGAGCTTTGAATATTATTATTTACAATAATAGTGCCCTCATCGGCCACATTTCCTATAGAGTTACATGTAAAACTTTGTGTAAAGTAGAAAATGCTGATAATTTTAAAATGGCTCGTACAATTTTCGTGAAATTTTCACCGTATACTCGTATTCATTAGCGCTACCTAAATCAGGTCAAACCATAACCGGGCCATTATGTAATCTTTTTTTATTCCATAATTTTAATTATAAATCGGACAGTCAAACAGCCGTGAGATAGATCTAAGCGAAAGGAACCTGGTTCAAATCCCAGTGTGGCAGAATTATATGCAACCACTCTACTTGATATTTTGTCAAAGTTGAACAATTTGCAATTCCACGTTATCTGCATTGTAACAAATGATTGGATCCACCATCCGATTTTGATTAGATTTCTTTTTAATCCCCTCCCCCCAAAAAACCCACACCTCCGATCCAATATGATTAGTTTCCTGTGTAACCTTATTATAATGTATTTTGTAATGTTTCTGTGGGAATATGTAGTATTATTTTTGTAGTTGACTAACAAGATATTGGCCTTTTACAATGGAAATATTTTCCTGTTTCTAATAAAATGACAAAAATGAAATGGTCAGGTTGTTATCGTAGTAATTTATGTTTGTTAGTTACTGTAAAAGTGGTTTTTTTTGTGTGGTTAATTTTCCGCGCGTCACCAATTTTGTGTAGTTTTATATTAGCGATTTGTAGCTTCATCGCATATGCAAAAGAAATATAGTATAGTAGCTGATTTGAGCGCTAAAAGCATGAAATATATGTAGCGCGAAAAATGTCCACTTTTACAGTAGTCTTTTCACATGGGACTGTTGTCCTATCTATAGACATCGATCACTGATGAGTAGAGTTAAATTCAGCCGCTTAACACTTTCCATGCGGCAAGCGTCTGCAGACGACCCTCAAAATTCTTGAGATATACTTTAAAAATTTTGAAAAGGTTTCTGAAAAATCTGTTTTGTATAATTGAAGAGGTATTTTGCAAAAGGGCTATGGTGCATTTTTTCAAAAAATGAGTTTGATATAGAAATGTATAGGGAAAAATCATGTGTCAAGGAAACAAAGTCATTTTTTTCAAAAAGACCTACATCTCATTGTAAACAGCCATTGAAATTGTTGTTTTGTTGCAAAAGGGCCTGTATCCAGAATTAAATCGGGAATCGGGATACAGGCCCTTTTGCAACAAAACAACAACTTCAATGGCTGTTTACAATGAGATGTAGGTATTTTTGAAAAAAATGACTTTATTTCCTTGAAACATATGATTGTGACCTATACATTTCAATATCAAACTTATTTATTTGAAATGATTAAAATAAATGATTTTTTGTGTGTGGTATTTTTTCTTTATGTACAAACAGATGGAGTTTTGTTGCAAAAGGGCCTACATCCAAATTTTCAAAAAATGTAAACATGATTTAAAAAAAAATTAAAACTAGCACATTTAAAATTTATTTCAATTTCAATTAGTATGTAGTGTACCTCTTTCATAATCCATTCAGTTTTTCAATTGCTCAACTTGAATATTTAGAAACAGTTTTTTGACTTTTTCTCAATAAGAGCCAAAGTGGATGTAGGCCCTTTTGCAAAATACCTCTTCATATATGGCCAATTCCATGCCAAATGTGAATAACAGCCAAAATTTCAAATTGGTTTTACAAGTTTTTCTCCTCTATTGTTGGTAAGGGGTATATCTCTATTCATCAAGTCTGATATGATCTCACCTCAATTTGTTCGTTTTGGTCATTACATCATCGTTTGAAAATAGGTGCGCAAAAAGGATAATGCTTTTTTAATTTGGCTTGAAAAAAGCTAGTTAAGAAAGTGTATTATTTTTGTAATATAAAGTATTGCTTTTTAAATGCTATTTGTGATTTAGTTATTCTAAATAAAGCTTCCAAAGAAAGTAAAAAGCAAAAAAGTTATATCACTTGCGAAAGGCGCAATGCGAGTTATCATTTTTACGTTCATTTTTTCCATTGGATCACGTAACGTCCGTAACATTTTTTATCTTTTTTTTCCTCTAGGAGAAAACTAATTGGCTGATTTTAATAACATCACACATTCACTGTTAGTTTGTGATGGGTTCAATCATTGAGCAAAAATAAATAAAAATCTATAATTAGAAATACCTTAACGAGCGTTACGGACATTACATAAATCGTTACGGACGTTACATAAATCGTTACGGACATTACAGCTTTTACTCAAGGCTTTGAAGAGCTTCAACACACCTTTGTGAGCTGTAACACTGAAAATAATAATTCGTCAAAAATGTGGTATAATTTGACAAATTAGACCACATTTTCTTCAACAATGGTTTAGACTTGTGCACTGCTACATAGTCAGTGTATGGTAGTGGTATGGTGTATTACCAGGCCTCTGACAGTGTATTGTTCGAATCCCCGAAAGCATCGACGTTCATGAATATACAATCTATATTGTCCGAAAACATTTAAGCCAAAAAAGTGATTTTTTTTCCCCGTCAAAATGTATTTAAACTTTTTTAGTGAAATTTGATTACCAAAAATGGATTCTCTGACTCGTATCCTTTACACAAATGTATTATATGTTTATGTTCATCACATTGATCATTGATAGTTCAAAAGTTACAGCGCTTAATAAATTTTATATTATTAGGGTTAACACCACCCTTAAATGGGAAAAGGTCCAGATCCGGAACCAATATTATGAATCTACCAAATTCTGGCCACTCGTCAAAAAGCCTAATGAATTAGAAGTCAGAGAAGAAGTTCTAGATCTGTTTTTATTGATAAAAAACACCACAATCAGTGAAAGATCATGAACAGCAGCAGAAGAGGCACATAAGTGAAATTATCAATAGTTTATTACACAAATTATGCATTGATAGACTACATTATAAGAAATTGCAATGTATACACTGATAAACAAATGTTCAGGTATACTTTTTAAAATACTATTATACTACATTATTTTAAGATTAAATCATGAATTATCTCATGCCTGCAAATCATCATTTTACTACAAGATTCATTCAGTAGAAAATTCATAGAGTTGATTCACATTTACAAAAATCTGGAGAGAAATCAGCAATAGAATTGTCAAATCAGCAATATTTCAGATTTGAAAAATCCCAAATGGATTATGTGACAGATTATTTATTTATCACAAGACAAGGACGAACCTGCGTCCTTAGCCAATTGCAGCACCTAAACACATGGGCAGATCCAGGATTTCTCAATTTCTTGGCGAGTTTTTTACATGTTTGTACACATTTGGACACATATTTACACATTTTTGCCCTGTCAAAAATAAGGGGGGTGGGGGTGCCACACACGCTGTAATCCACTGTAAACATGCGGACCTGCTCGAGGTGCTGGCGTATACACACACATGTAGAAAGACGGACGATATATACGTGTGCGTAACTTTAAAAGGAAAATTATGTGAGCTTTTACAAATTTGTACACTTATTTTTTCTCCCTCATGAAGATCGACTTATCACAAATGACTTTACTGGACTCATAAATCCATCTTGACTCTATTTTCTGTAAAAAAACATCACAGAATTTTTCGATTTTCATCATAAAGTATTCCCTACTATTGTATTCACTTGTGTACAGCTATGATCGTAGACTTTGAAATATCCACTTTGCCGATTCATGAATCACAATGAGTAGCTCCTTTTTAAGTTCCATTAAGGGACGCACCATTAGATTTCCAGGGTGGGAGTAGGAAGTTTTTGGAAGAAAAGAAATCCCCCCCCCCCCCGATGAGTAAAAAAACACACTCTACACTCAACTCAATATGAATGAATACATTAGAAGAAGAAAAAATTGCAAAACCAAAATTCCCCCTTACGCCGGCCAAAAAAAATAATCCAACCCCCCCCCCCCCCCCGAACCCAACTTACTTCCTACCCCCCTGAGAATCTAATGGTGCATCCCTAAGTAATCGTGGAAAAGAGCACTAAACAGTTGATGTAGAAGAACAGATAGAGCGATAACTTTTAAATGTCCACTTTGCCGATTCATAAGTTCCAATGACTAATGAGTAGCTCTTTACTGATAGTCCATTACACAGTGCCATAAAGACAATGCTAGGAGCACAAACATGAACACAGATGATTTCAAAATGGTCGCCTGGCTGACAGCTTTCGGGTACACCACAGGGAGGGAATCAAAATCTATCCCAACTGCATGAAAATAGAAGAAAAATAGAATATGAATAATGAATGTTTATGACTGCAATGGTAAGGATATTTTCATGAGGTATAATAAATGTTTTATTGAAGGAGATTAAACAGGGTTGAACATTTTATTATTCCCATAAAAGTAGCCCATAAACATTTGGGTGTAATAAAACAAATACTACATGGTATGATCGGGGCAATAGGGCACACTTTTTTTAAAAGAATAGGAAGAAGGGTATTTAGAACCAAATGAATCCTCGTTTTTGCGCAAAAAGAGAGACTTCTTAGAAAGTGTCCTTGAACTGGTGAAAAACGAGGGGGTTATTTTCAGACAAAATGTCTGCGCTTTCGGGCTAAAAAGGGGGTCCACGAAACACAAATAGGGGGGTATTTCAGTATCCTGGAACAATCATGTGTTATATCCCTCTGAATACGAAGAAAGAACACTGGGGTCCCTGCTACAGTCCCTGCATGGTCCCGGTCCCCGCCATATCCCGTTCTGGGGTTGCAATTGATAAGTGCATTATCCAATCACATTAAAAAACTGCCACTCACCTGACTGATAGTCTATGATGTCCATGCAAACTGCCGCTTTGCTGGTCCCTTTAGAATTACTAGCTAGCACTTTCACGAGATACATCCTTTTCTGAAGGTTTATGTGTTTGGACTCTCTCAAAAGAAATCTGTAAAAGTTTGACATAATGTGATGAAGGACAAATAAGTTGGTTTAATAAACAAGATAAAAGGAAAGATCATTTTCAATGATTGCCAAATTTGATGGTGTGCAATAATACAAATTCCATTCAAATGGAATGGGGGCAGTCTAAGAGAAAGAGGCATGTTTTGTAACCATTTTCAGGAATGAGAAGTAATTTTAATCATCTGTTTCATACCGAAATACCAGGGAAATGGTGTATTTTCCATAATACAAATTAAAAAACAAATTCAAAAACCACTGTCTAAAAAAAGTACAGACAAATTCAAAAAACACTGTCTAAAAATAGTACAGGAAACCCATAACCTTGATTTATGTGTGTGTGTAGGGGGGGGGGGGCAAGTTTGTCAACAATGTAAAATACCCTATGAGAACATTTACCGACTGAAGAACAATGGACATCAATGAACGATATCTGAATATATTACAGTTTTATCATGTAGAAATAAGATTGTAAGCAATATTAACTCTTGTAGGCCTTAAAATAGTGTAATATCAACTTGAATGTATTGCTATGCCTTTGGCATGATACTGGAACACTGCTAATCAATCCAATGTTTGTTGTTACAAATCAAGCCACAGTCAGTGGCGTATCTGGGTCATTTGTCAGGGGGGGCAAAGGGTAATTTTTCCCGTAGAACACCAGTTTGAACCAATGGTTACGAAATAATAGCACAGCTGGGCTCTCTATTCCACCGCATGATGACGCATCCTTAACATGATGTGCGCATAGCGTGTGAATTTGTTAAAACATATTGACACGAACGTGGCCATCATTAAGGTACATTTTTGTTTAAAACGGATTTGTATAATGTGATAGTAATATTCCTGGGAAAATGCGCGCACAATTTTGATATCTTGCCCAATTGTGTCTGGTTTCGGTAGAACACGTCAGGGTGCTCATTGTGGGAAATTTAAATTGGTTTAAAAAATCTGTGAAATCAGTAAACTGAATAATTTTGACTCACCCTGTATGCGATAAAACCTCCCTCTTTGTACATCAACATCATAATGTCAATTGACATCAGTCTTGATAATAATACTGATGTGTCAAATGTGATGCGTCACATCTGAGTTATTGGTATGACTTTAAAGAGCATATTTTAAGCTTTGAAATGATACCATGATACCATGTTCAAACCTTAAGTACCTTAAGTACAGTAGCAAAGCGTTGTCGATTTGAGTTAAACAACGCTGCCGGCCGGGCAACCATCGCGCCGATCGATCCACGTGGATACTGTATTCACGTGATACGCGATCCCAGTCGCAATGTGTGTTGTTTTTGGAATGACCATGCCAACTGTTTTCATCAAGTTTTGAAACTTACAGAAACTTAATTATAGGTTAGTTTGGTCATTTCAGTTTTTTTGATAATTGAATGAAATTGTTAATAATGAAGTAGGCCTGCATTAAAATAATGTTCTAATTTGCTTTGTCTATTTATGAAATGGCGTTCAAATCCCTGGTCGTTGTTGAACGGGATTAAATCATGTTTCAGCGTATGTGCATCACCAATCGACAACTCGCGTTCTGCGCGTGCTGCATGTTTATTTCACTCGGGCGTTGCCCTTGTGAAATAAACCATGCAGACGCCCAAACACCATTGTCGATTGGTGATGCACATACGCTGAAACATGATTTAATCCCTTATTGAAGGTAATCAGCCTTTGTAATCCCAAGATATGATTTGAAGAAGTATATTTATCTATTATTTCCTTTATATTTCACCAGTTGGCCTCTATCTCAAAACTGTGTTCGGTGGCAACATATGTCCTTTACACTATTAACTGAAAGTGCATGTCTATAATTGGCCAAAAAGTATTGGAGAGGATCTACACTGAGCCAAAAAAGAAACTTATACAATTTTAATAGATCACCAAATAAAATTCTGTGCATGAAAATGTACCAAATTTGGATACAATATTACTGCAATGTATTGCTTCAAATGGCAGTCAATAACCAATTGTTTGCTTCAATGACACAAGAGAAATGTGCACTGACCCTATGGTGATCTGTTAAAATTGTATAAGTTTCTTTTTTGGCTCAGTGTATATCAATAGGGGATTTAGCCTTTGTTGTGCTAACATACAGTGAAATAGACACAATTGTGGACACGATATTGGACCAGTTACCCCAAATTTCAATTTTCCAGCTCACTGAACACACTCAATAGTATAGGGAGATTTACAGTATTGCACCAATTGTGCTAACTGTCTATTATAATTCAATCATTTTTTATTCCAGTATTTAAGTACCTTACAAGTCTAAAAAGAGGTCTATAATTCAGTGTACAAACAATAGCTAATTCCCCATTCACAGAGCACGACATATTAAAGACGTTCTGTCCAATTATCAGTTGGTAAGATCGAAGAGTTAAAGTGAATTATAAAACTTGTAAATCCGGTAATTAAATAAATTAACTAGATTCTCACCGACGAAGAAAAATCTATCGACGGCAAAAGGAGAAGGAGAAAAAACAAAATTTGTTCATGTGGGCGTGGTTTTGTCACTACAAAATGACGTCATGGGTGTGTTCGGGTCAATTGAACTTAAAATAGAGCATCTGGAAATTGGAATCGAGATTAAGCCAAATTATGATTACTAGTATTCAAAGATAACTGGGCACGACATTCAAGTAAAAGCTAAAACATTGACGTGATTGACAGCAGCTATAATGATGTAATGATAAAAATGCCAACGCTGAACGAATTAAAAATATCCATTTTTTTATTCGATCTTACCGACTGATTAGGCTATATTAAAACAATCTTTTGTCTCAAAGCTCTTCAGTTTTTCAAAACCTAATGCGGAATGCAGGGTTTTTTGTGTTTTTTTGGTATAAATATAAAATTTTCAAATCCTTGTAAAAGTGACCTTTTGTATTAAAAATGATGTGATCAATGAAAATCTGAAAAACCGGTGAAACTTTAGGATTTTTTTTTTTCTTCTTTTTTTTCTTCTAAACGCGCACCAAACTAACGCGCACGGGGGAGCTTTGAGACAAATGATTTTTTAATATAGCCTTATAGACAAATGATGATGTGACTGGTCACAAATAGTTACCCTGTAATTTCTGTAGTGACTTTACACAACTCAATCCAACCTATGGTGATCGGCTGCCTAATGTCCTGGACATCTCTCACTACCAGTTGATATTGTGCCGCGTTACTGTAGTTTGCAAGATTACTCTTTGTCCATCGTATCAACACTTTGTGTTCCTTCTCCTTTTGTACGTCTGCATATTCTATGGTCACTGGGTCTGGTGGGGCTGGCCAAGCTAATATTGAGTCAAAAAATTATCATTTTTTTCAACATTTTCATGGAAAATGATAGTGAATTTCAAAAAAGACAACTTTTTCAAAAATCTTCAAAAAATGCAAACTTTTCAAATAAAATTCCAATTATTTAAACATTATTTCAGAAATTTTCAAAATATATCAAAATATTTCGGAATTAAACAAATTTAAAAATTCTCACATGCGAAGAAATATGGTCGGTTAGGCTTGTAGAACAGGTTTCCCCTTAGCCTAACAGGTAATAGCTTTTAATTCCACACAGGACTGGACAAACATGAAATGCAGATTTTCCCAGGATAAACATCAAAATTCCCTTTAGAATTACAAAATTTACCACCAACAAACCTTCCCATATTTCTTAAGACAAAATTCCCTCCACAAAAGAAGATCAAGAACATTTCTCATGATTTTTTTCCTTCTAAGCATCCAATGTGAATTCATTCTCAGAAAGTTTATGAGATCGCCAAATTTTGCTTTTGACTTGCGTTGGCCACAGGTCATTTTTTGCAAGTCCAAGTCAAGTCACAAGTCCTAGGGTTGCAAGTCAAGTCAAGTCACAAGTCAATGCCAATATTTGCAAGTCAAGTCGCAAGTCACAAAATGAGTGACTTGAGTCCGGCTCGAGTCTAAGTCAAAAGACTCGAGTCAACAACTCTGACATGTTGTGTCAGAATGATCAAGCACACCAATCACTTACATGTTGCCATTTTGCATTCAACCGCTGTTGATCCTGTGGCAAGAAAGTGGGCTGTTCAATTCCCCCGGGGTGCTCAGTGGTCATTACAACAGGGGTATCAGGCGCGTCCAAAAAATCACGTAATTTGGGTAGTTTTTCAAGCCGGGGCATGTTATGTACAACGTGAATAGGGTATCAAAACAAGCAAAACTAAGAAAAAGGGTATACTTTTCATGCAATGGCCTCACGTATTTAGGGTCCTTATTTGTTCTGTGCAGAATAAATAGCCGCAATAGGCATGATATATTTCCATCGCATAGGGATCTGATCTACATAATCTAGAACAGCTCACCGTTGTTTCATACTAAGGGAAGGAAAAAGGAGTTTGAAATGTATCATACTTAGTAAAGGTTCTATACAAATTACTTGCTTAGGCAACAAACAAAAAAAGTTTGTCTCAAATGACATGAGAGACTGAAAATCTAATGCAGTCTGCGGATTTTTTTTTTGATTTTTTTTCTTTCAATTTAGACCTGATCATCATTTGTTTGGTCAAAAAGTTGGATTTTGCAAGATATTTTTGAGAAAATTAAAAATTAAAAAAAATTAAAAAAAATTGGGGAAAAATGAAGAAAAAAAGAAAAAAAACTTAAAAAAAAGCTAACACGGGTGATTTCGGGAATGCGCGCGGGTCATTTGAGACAAACTGTTTTGACTACTTGTTTAGGGTTACATCAAAATAGTTTCACTACTTGTTTAGGGTACTGGAAATACTGATATTACTTGCTTAGGGTAAAATACTCTCCATATTTGTTTAGGGATGTATTTTCACATTAATGCAGTTACTTATTTAGGGTGTTTTTTGAAAGTCCTTGGACGCACCTGATACCCCTCTGGTAATAACCACTGAGCACCCTGGGTCAATTCAATTAAAGGGGCATTGAGAGATGTATCGATATACTAAATGAGCAAATAACGTTAAGATAATCATCAACATAGCCCAAATCCAAAATGTCATACAATTCCGACATCGCCTTCATGCCAAATAAGCAAATAACGGCACTTCCTGGTTGAGATTTGCCGCGAAAGGCTGCATGTAAAACGATAGCATAACTTCCGAATTCAGCACCTAGTTTCGATATAATCATATCGAAACTAAGAAAATCATGAAATTTTATATGATAAACGGCGAATGCTGGTAAACTGTTTCAGATGGTAGTTAGTGTATGCCTAAGTATTACTTTGATGCCAAAAAAACCTGATTTCCAGGATAATTGAGGGCGCACTCCCATACATATCTCTCAATGCCCCTTTAAGTCATGGGGAGATGTACATTATAATATGAGGGGAAAAAGACAATACTTTTAGGCCTAACTTACCCATACACCGTTCTGTACCACACCTTTTGTCGTGTACACTGGACCCTTCACAATCCTCTCCGCCGTAGGTTGGGGTCGGATTATCGCACATCCGACTCCGTTGTGTGGTTCCACCTCCGCAGGTGACTGGACACTCAGACCACTCTCCCCATTCTGACCAATCACCATCCCCTAATGCAATACAGATGAGAGAGACTTTATTATGTGAAACACAGGAAAGGGTGTTATTTACAAAAGAGGTGAAATAAGGCCAAACAAATTAGGTTTGTCTCAGACAAACCTAATACATGGTACAGGTATATGCACTGAGGCCTTTCTTCTTTTTTTGATTCTTTTTTGATTTTTTTTGTTGATTTTTTTTGTTTTGTTTTGATTTTTTGATTTAAAAAAAAAAAAGTAAACAAAATTCTCAGTAAGCTTGGATTAGCAACAACAACAAAAATCGCATACCTCATAGCATATTTTCTAAAAATAAAAAAACTCGCAACACTTAGCTTTTTTGCAAAATGTTTCTGAGACAAACTTTCTTCTTTGTTTGGCCTAAACATTTTTTTATTTCATCATCTTTATTAAAATAAAGAAGCAAACGCACAAACCTAAGAACATACACTTACTCCCTCGCATTTCCTAATTGCATCTTGTTTTGATCTGTATATCGTCTCCCTCACAATCATGTCCGCCATAAACTGGATTGGTATAGCCATTTTCTTTCAATATTTTGCACCCTATCCCTATGAAAATATAACCCCCCAAAAGTAGTCCCTTATAAACCCTTTCTGATCATGTTCACTTACTCCCGCATATTTCACTGTTGCATCCCGCAATTATCTGTACATCGTCTCCCATGCAATCCCGCCCTTGCTATGAGCTGGGATTACGTTGTTGTAGTTATTTGTATCAGTATTTTGTAATATTTGTGTAAAAATATACTAAACAAATTAGATTCTAGAAAACCCTTTCTGATCATGTTCACTTACTCCCGCATATTTCACTGTTGCATCCCGCAATGATCTGTCCATCATCTCCCATGCAATCCCGCCCTTGCCATGAGGTGGGATTGGGTCATTGTATTTATTTGTATCACTATTTTGTAGTATTCGTTTAAAAATAAACCTTAAAAAATTAGATTCTTGAAAACCCTTTCTGATCATGTTCACTTACTCCCGCATATTTCACTGTTGCATCCCGCAATGATCTGTACATAGTCTCCCTCGCAGTCATGTCCTCCATGAGCCGGTGTCGGGTTGGTACAGTTACGATGCCTGGTGGTATTGCCTCCTCCACAGGGCACACTGCAGTCACTCCACTCTGACCAAGAAGTCCAGTTACCATCCACTGTAATAATAACAAAATACAGTCCTCAAAATAAGTAACTGACCAGGTAATAAATATGCTCTCAACTCCAAAACTAGTATAACTCCTACGTAAAAATATTAGATATAAAGTTGTAAGGAAATTTCTTATCTTTAATTTGAAATATTACATGTGAAGATTGAATGAATATTAACTCAGTTATGTGCCCTAAACCAAAACAAAGTCTGTTTTTATTTTAACATTTTGTTCCTCTACACGCAGCCTCGGACTAGCAACAGGCATATTATTGATTAACTGGTAGCGATAACTCACGGGTCGATATAAGATGAGGATTGGGGATGCTTCAATTGATCAACGCAACCCATACACATACCTGTCACACTGTCCCGCGTGTTCAAAACCCAAGTGTTAAAATGTAAACTGCACTTTGTTCTATCCTTTTCAATGCAGCGTTCTTAATTATTAACCGATCTTAACCCTAACCCCCCTGAGTGCTAAAAAATGCTAATCCAAAGTCCCTCTCCAAACGCATGCGCCGTCGGTTTTCGATGACGTAGTCAACCGAGCCTATATAATGAGTGCAGTATACTGCACGAATGTGTAGCTGAGGGCCGTGGCTTAGTGTTAGGAAGGTGGGGCTCGAGAACGGAGGGTCCCCGGATCGAATCCCGGCAGGTTCCCGGAGATTTAGTTGGTGTTTTTTCCTCGAAAATTGTGATCCCGGTCAAAAATCCTAAACCGGGGTTAGGGTTATGGTAAAAAAAAAAAGAGGTTTTTTTTCGTGTTCTATTAACCCTAACCCCCCTGAGTGCTAAAAAATGCTAATCCAAAGTCCCTCTCCAAACGCATGCGCCGTCGGTTTTCGATGACGTAGTCAACCGAGCCTATATAATGAGTGCAGTATACTGCACGAATGTGTAGCTGAGGGCCGTGGCTTAGTGTTAGGAAGGTGGGGCTCGAGAACGGAGGGTCCCCGGATCGAATCCCGGCAGGTTCCCGGAGATTTAGTTGGTGTTTTTTCCTCGAAAATTGTGATCCCGGTCAAAAATCCTAAACCGGGGTTAGGGTTAATGAATGATGTATCAAGTTAAAGAGGTGAAATTTCTTTACAACTTTATTACTTAATATTTTCATGTAGGAGCTATAGTTTTGAAGTAAAGAGTATATTTATGACCTGGTCACTTACTTATTTTGAGGACTGTAGACGCATGCTAAAATGCAGGTGGGTAGGGATGGGTCACTCACCTACCAAGCGGCTAACCAACTTGGCTATAGGTACCTCAAAGATGGACCCTCAATGGCGTAAAGCACAAAAGTCGTCACTTAATTAGGAATTCCCTTTGTTGGCATAATTTCATGAGGGACGGTCAAAACAAAGATGAAAACAAGCAGGCCAAGGCAAATATATTGCAAATGTACAAAATGAATAGACAAAATATCATTTTCCCCTCCATTAGGCCTAAAAAAAAAGAGAGGTTTGTTTGCCCAAACAAGAGTTGAAAAAAGTGGGTCGGTAGGTCGTTTACGTTTTCTTTTCTTTTTTTTTCTTTCTTTTTTTGGCTATGGACACTTTTAGAGAAGAAAAAGACTTTACAAGTTGATGTTAATACACTTGAATGTTCTTTAAATCCCTAACCTTTCTACACTACGATTCACTAAAAAAAACAAACAATGTCCACGCGCATTCTATAGCATATGATTCGATGACGTCATCAACCAAGCTGATATGTGTGTACAAAATCGCTGCCCAGGTGGGCGTTACCAGGTTAGCCGAGTGGTTAGGGACGCGGCGCGGTGATCAGAGGTTCTGGGGGTCAAGTCACAGCGATTATTTGGTTTAAAAATCATACTTTGTCCCCCTCCCCCAGTTTCCACACCGTACGAACATAGCCTGGCTGGTTAGGGCTAATACTGTAATACATGTATTTTGTTTTTAATACATAGGGCAGCTGACAGCCTGTAGTACAAACCTTCTCACTAGATAGTGGTAGGATCTTGGATTTGCATCTCCTTAGTGTTTTAAAGGGTGGATATGTGGGAATAAGTAAATAACAGGGCAGTGTAGTTGATTAGTTTGGCAAATTAAGATGAAAATATCATTTAATACATACATTTTTCAACATAAAACATTATTTTAAAAAAAAATGAATCTAAAAAAAAAAAAAAAAAAAAAAAAAAAGGCATGGGGTTTTGAGATTTTATGGGTCGATCGTGTTTGGGCAAACAAACTTTTTTTTTTAGGCCTTACAGTCATACATCCAAAAACTACCCCGAATCGTTGATACTTTTTTAGACACTTGTTATTGACCCGGATGCATATAGTCATCATTATGCTGAGTGCCCCCCCCCCTCCCAACCCTGGGGTAAAATAGGTCAGAAAATAATTGTAGCGATCAACACAGCATTCGTGCAAGAGCCCCGGAAATCATCTTTGACTGCACAGGTCAGTGTTTCCACTTTCCAGGAAATTTCCCGAAATTCAGGAAATTATGGTTGTTTATGTATAATGTACGCGACATGAAATAATTCTAGGTAATTTTAAGAATATAATACCCCTACATTTCTATTAAGTTTTTCGATGCCGATTCCGGAGTGTCTCATGCATTATATCCTTGCCATTCTTATAGGACCTCCATAAAATTGGTTAAACAACCAAAAATAGCACGGGTATAGCAATTTTGAAGATTTCAGCAAATCCCATCAATCTCCAGTCCATCATATTCCAGGAAATTTGGGATTCTATTTCAGGACTTTTCTTTCTGTGGAAGCACTGGCACGGGTGTTAACGGCAGCACATTTCAATCACACATCCCATCATAGGAGTACACTTTACGACATTTTTAGATGAACAAAGTATAGAGACATTATAGATTTACATTAACATTAACACTCTCTTGATTTCAAAAAATGAAAAATGACAGGTTGCAAAAACATATCATCAAAATCATAAATTTTGGAAGAAAAAATGTTATAAAAATCAAACATTTATAAACATTTTGAGGGGTAGTTTCAAACAATTTCACAAATTTTTGAACATTTTCAAAAAGAACTTTTGCAAATTCTTGGTTGGCCGGGCCTAAAAATAGGATATTACTTCTTTCCTTTAGGCACTATAGAACACCCAAGCATTCCTGGCAAATCAAAAAATACTTAAAAATTATCCTAAAAATGTGTTGTTGTCATCAATCTAACAGTATCAAGATCAACACATTTGGTATCATTTTAAAACTTACAATCTCCTCTACAATTACAAATTGATGATTTTGGTATAACATGTTAAAGGTGTATGTTCCGATCCCTTTTTTGGGGGCTATGGTGTTTTTTCACACCAAGATATTTTGATATCAGAATAATCCCCATATTTTTCTCATTATGTCTGTAAAATCTTAGGAGCTAGAAATGTTCCATTTATAAATGATAGGCATAAATTACTGCCAAAGGTGGTTAACCATCAGCCATTTTGTGTACTACTCAATGGGCAAGAAGCTATGGTGTTTTTTCACACCAAGATATTTTGATATCAGAATAATCCCCATATTTTTCTCATTATGTCTGTAAAATCTTAGGCGCTAGAAATGTTCCATTTATAAATGATAGGCATAAATTACTGCCAAAGGTGGTTAACCATCAGCCATTTTGTGTACTACTCAATGGGCAAATTTCATGTGACCTTGTGCTTCTAAAATAAGAACAATTGGAGTTATGCAACTCAAACTTTGAAATGTGACCATTTTAATGTAAAATACAAAAAATCAAGTTGAAAATCGGGCCAGCAATTGGAACACCTACCTTTAATTGTTTACTCCACGTTGCAAAGATAACATCAGAGGTGAGTATAAAACATGAGAGCTCAAATTAATTCAGTGTCGAAAGGATTAAATATCTCCTACATACCTGGGCATTCTAACACCTCCATGCATGGCTCTTCTTGGTAGAAGTTAAGCATCAATGCCGAGCCGAGGCAGTCCTTTCCTCCTCCCATAGGAGGGGGATCCGTGCAAGATCGTGTCCTGGTCTTCACGCCGAAACCACATGTCAGTGAACAGCTTGTCCAATCGGACCACTGTGACCACTGACCGTCAGCTGATGACATTTGTATACAAAAAATAATATACATTGTTTTATGCAGGCATCAATGTGCAGCTTGAACTTACCCTTCTCAAGCTTTCACCTGAATTCACCTTCCTTCAGGATAAACTAGGTCAAGATTAGATCTTTCATGAAATTTTTAAGGGAAGATTCACCTCAGTACATTATGTTTATTCGAGAAGTTGAAATATATGTGAAGATTCACCATGGATTCACCTGTCCAAAACCTAATTAGTTCAAGATTCACCATTCCAAAAATATAACTAGGCAAAGATTAAGCGTCTAATATTTGCCTAAGCTTGAGGAGGGTAGGTTCAAGATGCACATTGATGATTGCATTAATGAGGTTCAGTCTCATTGTTACTTTTTGACCTTTTCTACAGATCTTTGAATAAGTTCATCAGATTGTTGAGTCAAAATTAAGTGAACATTTATATAGCTATATATTTTCAGCCGATGTACATCAACGTATACCAACTTACGAGTAACGTTCCTCTAACGTATGTCAGCGTATGTCAGCGTATGTCTAACATACCACGAAACGTATTAAGCACACGTTGAGTACGCCAAATATTTTTGAACATGCTCAATCATTTTTCGCGGGCTCGACGTGTTCCAAATTTTCACAGCGTATCACAGCGTGCTCTTAACGTAAACGACGTATCCCCAACTTACACCTAACTTATATCAACGTACACCAACATATTTTTGATATTTTCGCATACGTTGGCATAAGTTCAGGCGATACGCCATGGTGTGACAGGGCCTTTAGACAATGAAAAAATGTTTTAAAAAATCTGGTATTCAGCTACCTAATTTGGAGAAGAAAAAGAAGAATGAATCTGACCGACAGACCGACCCTACCTTTTGGAGAGCGTCTATGGGCAAAGCACAAAAAAAAAATGGCCATCAGGGAAATAGCCAAATTCAAGTACAGTTTTATACTTGTTTAGTAAGTATTCTTGTTGTGAAAGCCTTTCTTATAATGTGTGCAAGATTTTCTGGAATGCCTGTTTTCTACATCATCCATCAATGGCTCGCGTGGTTACCGGGTCAATGCATTCATTGTGCTATGGGGCATAATTAAGATTTTGTATAAATTCAAAATTGTAATTCATCTCATGTCGCCTATTTATATTATAAAAATAGCTATCTGAAATGAAGTAGCACTAAAATTAGAAGATAATGTTTAATGATGTGGTAAATATTATCATTTTAAAATTCTAAACAGGTATATTCCGCAAAAATGACCCCACCCTTACATTTTGGACTTCCTAAATTTTATTTTGGTAGAAAATCACATTGCATAACAAATGTGTATATCTATTTGATACATACTACTTTCTGAAGCCTAATTATGAGCCCATGACGAACCTGCCCCGGGGTGGGGAAAGTTCACCATTTTGAGACGCCTGTCTTTCATTTAATGTCAATAGGTCCATTCAATCTATAAAATTGATGTCTCTAGGCCATTTCAAATGAAAATGGAGGAACACTCCCCGCTCTCCCCTATGCCCTGAAATTCATGTTTTGACGTTTATCATAATGACAGGGACCTATCTAGAAATTTATGATTTGAAATGATGTCGGCAAAATGGTTCAATCTTGTGTGACATTTGTTACCGAATTCATTATATCCAACAATAGTGATAAAAAATGGCATAGTATGCACTGAAATTCATGTTTCTTTGGCGTTTATGATATTTACAGGGAACTATCTAGGAATTTATTCTTTGAAACGATGTCGGCAAAATGGTTCAATATTGTGTGACATTTGTTACCGAATTCATTATATCTAACAATAGTGATCAAAAATGGCATAGTATGCACTGAAATTCATGTTTCTTTGGCGTTTATGATATTTACAGGGAACTATCTAGGAATTTATTCTTTGAAACGATGTCGGCAAAATGGTTCAATATTGTGTGACATTTGTTACCGAATTCATTATATCTAACAATAGTGATCAAAAATGGCATAGTATGCACTGAAATTCATGTTTCTTTGGCGTTTATGATATTTACAGGGAACTATCTAGGAATTTATGATTTGAAATGAAGTCGGCAAAATGGTTCAATATTGTGTGACATTTGTTACCGAATTCATTATATCCAACAATAGTGATCAAAAATGGCATAGTATGCACTGAAATTCATGTTTCTTTGGCGTTTATGATATTTACAGGGAACTATCTAGGAATTTATTCTTTGAAACGATGTCGGCAAAATGGTTCAATATTGTGTGACATTTGTTACCGAATTCATTATATCTAACAATAGTGATCAAAAATGGCATAGTATGCACTGAAATTCATGTTTCTTTGGCGTTTATGATATTTACAGGGAACTATCTAGGAATTTATTCTTTGAAACGATGTCGGCAAAATGGTTCAATATTGTGTGACATTTGTTACCGAATTCATTATATCTAACAATAGTGATCAAAAATGGCATAGTATGCACTGAAATTCATGTTTCTTTGGCGTTTATGATATTTACAGGGAACTAGCTAGGAATTTATGATTTGAAATGATGTCGGCAAAAAAGGCTCTACAGGACCGACCCAGGACAATACAATATGTAATAAGATAAGGTCTATTTTGGTACCAAAGTCAATGTTATATCACATACCTAACCAAATTCATGGATTATTGAAAATCACTTTGTCTCAAAACATTTTGGAAATATTTCTAAAATTGCTGAAAATAATTTCCCGACAGTGCACTATCGTTGTATCGAACTAGATTTTTTTCTCACTCAAATTGTAGATTAACTCTTTTTTTTCAAGAACTTGAATTTGGTTGGATAAAAGATGTATCAAAAATCAAAAATAAGACTTTTTAGGCCTATCGTTTTGACTTATTATGACCTTGTCCCAAATTAGTGCTCTTAAAGGCATATTATGTTCACTCTTTAAACCATGATTTTGAGGTTATTAGGAATCGTATCGCTCTGTAACTTGGAATATATTTATGATTTATGATCAGAAAAGTAAATCTGCAAGAAAATCTGTTTCCAATTTTTTTCGAGGATTGAGGGCGTCCCATGGAAAAGATCACATAATATACCTTTAAATCAAATTAGCTACTGACACATTGCGCCTCATTTACTCATGTTGGTTCACATATTATGTTTGATCTTCAGGTCAGTATGAACAAGTTTAACCCCCTGGGCACTACCTGTCTTTCATACAATAATTCCCATTGGTCAATTACATGATATAATCATTTTGATGACCAATTACAGTTTTGCTTATGAATATTTTATGCTAATATTTTTGAAAATTGTAATTATTCTAACGATGTCTCTGATTGGCACAATATTTGACACATTCTAAATTTCAACCAATCGGCCGGTAGTTCTCAGGGGGTTAATATTTCAAACCAAGTCAACAAATCTCACCTATGCATGGATTTTCGCCGCATGTACCTATCGCAACAAGGTCTCCATCACATTCATCGCCCCCATACTGGGGAATAGGGTTGGTACAGGTTCGCATGTGATTTTTGACGCCTCCTCCTCCACATGGGACCGAGCATGCGCTCCACTCTGACCATTCTCTCCAGCCGCCATTAACTGTAAAAAACAACCAAAAACATTATAAGGCTATATTAAAAAAATCTTTTTTTTATAAATATAAAATATTTAAATTCTTGTAAAAGTGACCGTTTGTATTTAAAATGATGTGATCAATGAAAATCTGAAAAATCGGTGAAACTGCGATTTTTTTCTAACGCGCATCAATTAACTTACGCGCGCAGAAGCTTTGAGACAAAAGATTTTTTTAATATATAATAGCCTAATCAAAACAATTATTTGTCGATCATTTCAAGCATTCCCTCACGCACTATGCGGCATCAGCGTGACCACAATAGCTTTGTAGGTCCTGTTGTTTCGGAATGCAGTGTATCACAAGACTGTGTACAACCTTTGGATGAACGAGAGCGTTCGGATCGTGAGGCTCGGATCAACAATTATTTGTTTTGATTATAGCAGAAGACGGTCTCAGTGTACAGTACAGCTCACAATAGAGTGCACCACGCAACTGCGATGATAGTCCATTGACTTTGAGTTGATAGTCCATTGACAACGTAATGACATCGCATTGACAAAGCACTGACAGCGCGATGATAGTGTGCTGTTCAGCGCAATTGTCGTGTAGGGATTCCGTTGATCTTGCGAAATCAGCGCGCTGATTTCGCACTGTCAATGCACTGACAACGGGATGTAATTGGGTTGATATTCCGATGAAACTATGTTGACCTCCGTTGATATCGGTTACTCTAATGCGATCTGTACTGTATACAGGATTATATAACCCTAACCCTCCACCAAACACAGAACAACATGGCCAGCAGCACTTCTATACGCGCGAACATGGCCAGCAGCACTTCTATACCTGCGCACACAACTATGCCCCAGTGCACCAAACCCTGAATTCTATGGTGTGTGAAAAATTTAGCCAGGTAAGCCCAGCGCTTGCAGTGTCGTGGTAGTTTCACTCGCCTGTCTCGCAGGCGACCCAGATTCAATTCCCCGGAGTGGCGGACATAATTTTGTTGGTCCCCTATTTAACCCCCTCCCCCTGTTCTTCGATCCATCCCCACTGCTACGTTAGGGTTATGCACTTATCAATTGCATCCCCGGCCCCATGCAGGGACCGTACGCAATCGTACAAAACATGCCCCCGCTAGCCGGGATGTAGCGGGGGCGTACATCACTGAAAAATAAGCCGGGCATTGTAGCGGGGCGTATGGTAGGGTACACATGTTAGCCGGGGTATACACATACATAGCAGGGACGTACGCTCAGGTACACAACCGGAACAGTAGCCGGGGTGTATACACTTTGTCCCGGCTATGGGGGCCGGAATTGTACGCCGCCGTACACCTTGTCCCGGCTATTAGGGGGGCCGGGACCGTACGGCGACGTACACTTTGTCCTTGCCACCGGGGCCGGGACTGTAGCGGGGACGTACACAAAATGGTGCCCCGCCCTGCGGGGACTGTACACGACTGTACCCAGGACGTCACACCGGCAATTTGTACGTCCCAGCCCAAATCCCCACTATCCCTGGGTCCGGGGATGCAATTGATAAGTGCATTAATAACAAGAGTTATACAAGTATTTATATAGGGATATTTTCATCCCAAATTAACCTCATAATGAATTCAGTTTTCATGATTAGACATTTCTGCCATTGACTGTTTTCAGTTGTAAACTTTGTGACACTAAAAGCACCACTCATATAATTGTTCATGCATTTTACTCTATTGTGCTTTGTTCAACTTCTGGTTTTTGACATGTATCTATAGTCCCCAACTCCTCTCCCCTTGGACATGCAGCGGTCGATAAAACACTTTGTCCTATGGTACCCTCCCTCTACAATTGCACCCGGGGGATATCTTTTTGATACGGGTGTGTCGCCAGCAAAATGAAAATTGACCCAAACATTTACCAATTTTCAAGGGAAATGGACCCATATGTTTACAGGAGATTTTGCTGAAATGTTGGTAAATTCAGGATTTAGACCCATAAATGTACCAAAAATGACTATGAAAAGGGGACATTTGTTTACCTGACGGGTGGAAAATGGAACCCTATTTGGCAGCACATCCCCGTAACCTCATATCCACTAAGTACCCCCCTCCCCCCGGACAATTACACCCCTGTTGGCACTTCCAAGTCTTTGAAAATCAGACATTTCTGATGGAAACGATAGTAGATTTCAAGTTTTTGTCGAAATGATCCATTATGAAAATCTATAAAGTCACCCTTTTTAAACATTAAATTATTTCAAAATGTTTGAAGGATTTGAATTTCCACCGACGCATTTTTTCTAAAGATAATTTAATATATCATAACATATAGTATGAGAGACAATTTGTTGTAGCAACAGACTACTCTAGAGTAGTTTCATAAACTCTGGCCGATAGGGTTCAATTTTGGACCTCATCCATTGGGCGTTAGAGGAACCCATTTTGACCAATGATGAAACAGCGGTATCTTTATAGATGTTATTATTTGCGCTCCATTAAATAATGCTATTCATGATAAGCTGCGTTCAGACAGGCGTAAATTAGTTAAGAGTAAGATCGGAGTAAGGTCGGATTAAAGATTGTCCATGTTAAACTTCCGAGCAGTGACCGTGTGGACGGAGCCCGTGTTAACTAATCCGACCTTACTCCGACCCGATTTAATCCTGAGATTTCTCAGGAGTAACGCGCTTTACACGAGCTGCAGTTCGGATTAGCACGCCCGTGTGGATGCACTTAACACGATCTCTGACGTAAATCTTCGCAATAGAGAACACTGATTTGGTGGTGTGGGACCTGGAACCTGTGTAGTGCGCGTTTACTCACTTTGGCACATGTCTGCTCCACATGGATCACTTTCCTGTATTGGTCCCAGGCAATCTGCACCGCCTGCAGTTGGCGCCGGATTCGTACAGGTGCGGGTGCGAGTTATGGTACCTCCTCCACATGTTACTGGACAGTCACTTACCAACCAGGCGGTCCAAGCACCATCCACTGAATAAAGATAATTAAATATGGAAAAATAATTTGAGAAATGTTGAAGAAGACAAAAATTGAGAGAATATATTTACCATTTGAAAGTTGATAAAAAATAACAACATAATATTGGACTTCAAAACAGACAGAACCACCATCAATAATTGATGAAGAAAGTGTTTGTGAACTGAACTGAGGTGGAAAAAAACCCTGGCAATGCGTGCAAATGCCTAATAATATCTTATTTTACATGTATGTATTGACCTCAAAAATCTAACTCACACTGGAGTTGATATTCTAACTCAACAATTTTAGGATGAAAACATTTAGTATTCACATAACATTGTGATATTTGACATTTCTGATGGAGGAATATTGAATATGTATGTATACCTATGTATCATATTATCCCTATTAAGTGACCATGCCCACTCCCTTTTTCCCAATGACTACCAAAAAGTAACAACTAATATTAATAAGCAGCCATCTTTTGTAGCCACAGTGATTATAGGAATGCACATGCATGTAAGGCCAATTTTTTTTTAATGTTATCCTCGACAGCCCGTTCGTCAGATTTAGGGCCGCTCCGATTTTTTTTTTTCCAGATTTGTTTCCAGACTTTTTTTTTCCAGTTTTTTTTCCCAATTTTTTCCCAATTTTTTTTTAAACAGTTTAAATGTCATTGAATATTAAATTAAGTGTTTATTAGAGTGATTACAACTTCTTGTTGGCTGAACTTTGAGCTTCCGCTGGTATAATTTAATAAAAAAATTAAAAATCTGTGGAGGACAACATTATTTCTTTCATCAGTCTGGTGTAATGTTGTACTAATCAGCGTGAACGAAAACACGGAGTAAGGGTGCTTTTTTCGACCCCAACAAGGGGGCATGTGCTAAGGGTATCAAAATGACAAATTTCAGAGAATAATGCCTTTAAAAAAAAAGGTTTGTTTACCCAAACAAGAGTTGAAAAAGTGGGTCGGTAGGTCGATTACCTTTCTTTTCTTTTTCTTTTGGCTATAGAAACATTCAGCGAAGAAAAATACTATACAATTTGATTTTAATACACTTTAAAGGGATGTTAAATGTTTAAAAATTTACTTCAGAATTCTAGATGAACATTAAAAATTGCCATTATTGTTGTTTCTACTAACAAAAACACAGCAAAACTTGAATATAACAATATCATCGCTATTTATTGAAAAACGCCCTCTATGCAAATATGGCTCGCGTTATGTATCACGCGTACTGCAGGGGATACTGTCGGACGTAAAATGCTCGTCCCGGCTGTACGAGCATTTTTGAATTGACGTTTTCTTGTACAAAGAGGGCTGATTTTTCTTAATCCTTATAGGTGTAAGTTCATACATGTAATACAATTATAAAAATATACTAATCCCAGTTTTTATCATAATTGAGGGTGCAGCCTTCAACACATCTCTTAGTGTCCCTTTAATGTTCTTCAAAACCCTAACCTTCCTACACTACGATTCACTACGGCAAAAACAATGTCCACGCGCATGCTACATCGTTCGATTCGATGACGTCATCAACCAAGCTGATATGTGTGTACGAAATCGCTGCCGGGTGAGCGTTGGCAGGTCAGCCGAGTGGTTTGTGATAGGAGGGTTCGGGGTCGAATCCCAGGGGTTTCGCGGCGATTATTTGGTTAACAATTCATTCTTTGTCCCTCTCCCCCGGTTTCCACACTGTAAATACATAGCCTAGCTGGTTAGGGCTAATACATATATTTGGTTTTAATAGTGCAGCTGGCAGCCTGTAGGTACAAACCTTCAGACCATGCTGGATGGTCTGACATGTTCTGTGTTTCACTAGATAGTGGTAGGATCTTGGATTTGCATCTCCTTGGTGTTTTAAAGGTAGATGACCCGATCACATTTTCGTAACACAGAATTATTTCAAACATACAGAGATTTTCATATTATATGAAAGCTCGTATTTTCTCATCATCATACTGAAATTTGACGGCCTAAATCAGTATAATTACGGAGAAATTGATGAAATAACGTCGAATTACCGTGAATGGTGGTAACCACCGATATAGTTTGTGTACTACTCAATGGGTACAGTTCACAGCATCTTGTGCGTCTAAAATAAGAACCATTAGAGCTATGCAACTCAAACTTTGGAACACGACTTTTTTAAGGATGACCTTTCATGTAGAATAGAAAACTTCAAGTTGAAAATTGGAACATCTACCTTTAAAGGGCAGTTTTGTTGATTAGTTTGGCAAATTAAGATGAAAATATCATTCAATACATATATTTTTCAACATAAAACATTTAAAATAAAAAAAATCTAAAAAAATAAAATAAAGAAAAGGCATGGGGGTTTGAGATATTATGGGTCGGTCGTGTTTGGGCAAACAAACCTCTTTTTTTTTAGGCCTAAGGGTGTCTTTTCAACCTGAATCCACACTAAGGGTCTCTTGGACCGATATTCACATGTAATTATTGTAAAAAATAGCCGAAAATGGTGAGGCCTATAAGGCAAATTTACTAAAAAAAACCTGAATCACACAATTACTTATGATTTTTTTTCAGTCTTAACTCTGTCTTGAGGACCTATCCTTTGCTATCACTATCAGTATGATACGTCAAGCTATAATCCTTGTTAAGGGTCACTTTTTCCTTCTTTGAAAATCTGTTTTAAAGGTATATTATGTGATCTTTTCCAGGGGATACCCTCAATCCTTGAGACAAAAAAAAATTGGAGGCAGATTTTCTTGCAGATATACTTTTCTGATCATAAATCATAAATATATTCCAAGTTACAGAACGCTACGATTCCTAATTACCTCAAAATCATGGTTTTAGAGTGAATTTAGAGTAAAATTTGAAAAATTGATTGTCCCGGTACGGGGATAATCTATTTTTCAACCTCATAAAACTATGATTTTGAAGCAATTAGGAATCATATCGATCTGTAACTCAGAAGATCTTTATGATTTATGATAAAAAATCTAAATCTGCAAGAAAATCTACTTTCTAAAAAAAAAAAAAATCATGAATAGAGGAAAAAGCTCACATAATATGCCTTTAAAGGTAAATTTTGAGAGTGGATTCACACAGATGATTACAATTTTTGTACATGAGTGCCACCCCCACCCCCCCCCCCCCCCCCCCCTCGCAACAAAACATTGATGGACGAGCACTGGCAAAAACTAGCATAACAAATTGGTATGTCTAACCGCAAAAAATGTCTACATCAGGCCACTATACATTTTAGGTAGCATTTTCGCAGGTGTAAAAATAGTAAGACCACCTCTCTAGTCACCATGAATCTTCGGAACTGTTTATAAGATGAGTTTCAAAAACTATTCCTAACCTTGCCAAATTTGACAGTGTCCACGATAAATTACTCTAAAAAAGGTAACTTAATATCGCCCACCCAAAATGCTACTTTGCTAAGCGCCCTGTGCACATAGAGCGTGTTTCTACAGAGAGTCATTAGCCGGTTGATCACGGTGGGGGGGGGGGGTAGATGTCTAACAGGTCTGTAGAAACAGGTCCTGACGCCGTTAGCCGGCTAATCTACCACGGGCAAATTATCCTAGAAAATCAAGGATAGCGGTGGTAGGTTAGCCTGCTAATTGCCCGCCAGAGCTCTACCGCCGCCCGATTAGCCGTCTAACCAGAAATTGCTTTGTTTGTTTATTGCCAAGATATTTGTTTGTTGTGTTGTTATATAATTAATCTGTGTCATTTCGAAATCAGCCGTTCCTCTACGCACACACCCCCACAAAGTGATTAGTCATCTTTTACGTCGTCTGTAGAAACAGCCCAGTACTTCTACCACCGCCTTTTTAGCAGGCTAAGTTAAAGGCGGAGGCTCTGTAGAAACACACTCAGTGGTACACAATTTAGATTTGGGCAAATCATGCATATGATCATCTGAATTAATGGTGTTGTTTTACTTTCAAATTCTGGGTTGGCCCGTGTACATAGCACCCGGGGGAAGGGTACTTAGTGGATATGAGGTGACGAAGATGTGCCGCCAAATATGGTCCCATTTTTCACCTATATGAATGACCCCTTTTCATAGCCTATTTTTGTAAATGTATGGGTTAATATCTAAAACTGAATTTGCTGCAGAAATTTGAGCAAAATCTGTCAAATATGTAGGACAATTATGGGTATCTGGTAAACATATGAGTCCATTTTCCCCTGAAAATTGGTTAATGTTTAGGTCAATATTCATTTTGCTGACGGCACATCCCTACATCAAAAAGTATCTGAGTCACCTCCCCCCCCCCCCCCCCCCCCCCCCCCGACATTAAAGGAATATATTTTGTCTTTGTCTGCGGAATATTTTGGTTTGTTTCTTTTTAACATTACCTGAACATTCCACATATACACATGGAGACTCCTCGTCCGCTGATCCTACACATTCTAATCCGTTATGCGAGGGCGTCGGATTATCACAAAGTCGCTCACGCACCTTTAACGTATCACCACACGTTGCCTTACATTCTTCGTAGGCACCCCAAGATCCCCATTTGCCATCGATGGGGCACGGTCCTTCCCCGCACAGGGAATCTGCACCCAAATCATTTCCTCTGCAAAATTCCCCGAACTGATTCGGCGACGGGTTGTTGCAGAAGCGTTGACGACTGCTAACGCCACCAGCGCAGGTTTTGCTGCATGGACCATCCTCCCACTCACTCCATTGTCCATGTATGGTCGCTAAAAGAGATATAGTATACAAATATGGACTGCCCGAGAGTGTGATAGTATAATTATATCATGATAGGCATGATTTCAACCATGTTCATTAATTGGTTCAAAGTGTGTCACATGATCAAAAATAGTCTCACCATTAGGCAAGAAGACCAAAAAAAGGGAGAGAGGTACTATTTGGAGAATGAAATAGTCTACTATTACCCTATGACCTCGATTTACGTGTCAAAGTTCTCTTTATGTTGATATTATGACAGTTGACTTTAGGATTGACAAGCCTTTCAAAAGCAAGAATCTTGTCAAGGCTTGGCTCAGTCTTGAGAGTCTACTTTTAACAAATTAATGAATAAGAAATATGTTGATGAAGGATATAAAACAAATATTTTCTGCTCTTTATTCGGTGGAATCTATTGGGCCCCTCGGTGAACTGGAGAGTGGAGACCGTGGGGTACTATTTTCCCTCGACCTTCGGTCTCGGGAAAATAGTACCCCACGGTCTCCATAGTTCACCTCGGGGCCCAATAAATTCCACCAGATCCCTCAAGAGCAGTAAATATTTGTATACTATCATTATGGCTGGAAAATAATGATGTGATATCATGATATAAAACAAATATTGAATGCCTTTTGTTTGTGTAATAGTAAAAGTTTGAGTTGCATTACTCCGAAGGTTCTTATTTCAGAAGCACATGGTGACACGAAATATACCCATTGAGTAATACACAAACTGGCCAGGTGGTTAACCACCTTTGGCATAAATTCATATTTCATTTCATTTCATATTTAATTTCATATTTATTTAGCCAAATCATCATTGCACATTTAAACACATAAATAGATGGAACATACAATAATCAAATATAATGAATATAAAAGACAATAGTAAAAAACACAGACAGAAAGCATGTTGATAAGACCAAGGATGGCCCAAAAAGCCACAAGAGCTTATTTCCATTGGGGTCCTTTCAAGATAACAGCACAAACAAGAGAGAAACAACCAACAAGTCAAGGCATGGTACCCCCTCCCTCTCTCAATCTGGCTTTCATTGCAAGATGAGATTTCACTTCTTTTTTGAAGTAGGCATAAGTATTGCTCGATTTAATATCGCCTGGAAGAGAGTTCCATGCCCCAACCGCAGTACATTGAAAGGTGTTGCTGCCAAGTTTCCCCCGGACCCCTGGAATGACAAAATTAAGGTAGCTATCCCTGGTATTATAGCGATGCATTTATGATACTTTCATAAAAAGTTCACTAAGATAACCTGGTGAGATGTTATTAAAAATGTTGAAGGCATGGTTAAACTTCATTTACTTAACTCTATCATCAACATTTAAAAAAACCAATCGTATCAAGTTCAGCCTGGCCAACATGTGTTCTTGAGTCAAAACCAAGAACAAATCTAACAACCTTATTTTGAGTGACCTGAAGTCTATTTTGGAGTTTTTTAGAAAGACCGGAAAACCAAGATGAACAAGAATAGTCAAAATAGCACTGAATCAAGGCTGTAACTAAAGTTTTACGAGTTATTTGATCAAGAAAATGAGCTTGTCTGTATAAAAACCTAAATCTGGCACCAGCTTTTTTAATAACATTATTAGCAACAGTCTCGCCTGAAAGGCAATTATCCAATGTGATCCCCAAATACTTGACAGATTGGGTAGATTTTATAGGTACATTATTGCACATAACATTAAAATCATTGTGTTTCTTTAAATTCCTCTTTGAGCCAAAAAGAAGGCCTCGGTCTTACCCAAGTGAAGAAACAACTTGTTGTCGATGAGCCACTTTTGACATGACTCTAACTCCTTGCTAAGCTTAGCAGCAATTACATCAGAATCTTTGCCATCAACAAGCAATGCACTATCGTCTGCATAAAGTTCTAGCTTACAGTCCACACTGATAGGCATGTCGTTGATGTAGCAAAGAAATAAAAGCGGCCCCAATACACTGCCCTGAGGCACGCCGCAAGTAATTGACATAGGATTTGAGCTAGTTTTATTAACACAGACAACCTGTTGTCTATCACAGGTAAGACCTGAACCAATCTATTAACTCAACACCCATAACACGAAGTTTATTGCACAAGATATCATGATTGACCGTGTCAAACGCTTTTTGTAGATCTATTAACACCATACCCGTATAATTTCCCTCAGAAACCTGTGTACGCACGTGATCGGTGAGGTGAATGAGACACGTATCGGTAGAGTAAGTCCCTCTAAAACCAGATTGGTGAGAGTAGAGAAGTTGATGATCGGTTAAATATTGGTTAAGTTGGTTGTACACAGATTTCTCAAGAATTTTTGAAACCCCATTGAGTATGCTGATGGGCCTATAATTACCAACAGTTGATCTACTACCTTTTTTAAAAAGTGGGCTGACACGGGCACGTTTCAAGTCATCAGGAACTGAATTAGTGTTGATAGATAAATTAATAATTAAAAGTAATTCACTGCATTTTGGCCTATAACGTCTAAATGGAACATATCTTGCGTCAAACATTTAGCAAAAAAAATGAGAAAAATATGGGGTTTCTACTGATATCAAAATATGTTAATGGGCAAAAAAAAAGCTGAAGTCCGTAAAAAGATTCATTTAGTCTGTAGATAATCATAAAATAGTTAGGTTTTTTGGCAAGACCCTGGGGGTTTACAATCCTGGATCCGCCCCTGCCTTTAATCGGTAACTTTTCAGACCCTTTTACTCACAAATCCAGGTAAACACGTCAAATTTCAACACGATATACACCAACATGGTGGGTTTCAACAAATATGTCCCTCTCTCACTTATAATACAAATAATCTACAAATAAATAAATATCCAAACAAACAAACAAACAAAAAAACAAAACAAAAAAAACAAGCAAACAAACAAATAAACAAATAAATGAAAAATTTGAAATGTATATCTTGTTATCAGCTAATCTTACGAATGAGATTGATGTTAAACCCTTCCAAGCGGTTTTCACCAGAGTAAGGTTTTCGTAGTCCATACACTTTGTTGAAATATATATCCCAGTATACCAAGAGGATATGATCATAACTGTTGACTAGCTCAGGGAAAGTCCATTCGCTGTGAAAAATATAGATAAATTAATTAAGGCACTAGTATTATGTGATCCTTTTTCACCAGAGTAAGGTTTTCGTAGTCCATATACTTTGTTGTGATATATATCCCAGTACACCAAGAGGATATGATCATAACTGTTGACTAGCTCAGGGAAAGTCCATTCGCTGTGAAAAATATAGATAAATTAATTAAGGCACTAGTATTATGTGATCCTTTTTCACCAGAGTAAGGTTTTCGTAGTCCATATACTTTGTTGTGATATATATCCCAGTACACCAAGAGGATATGATCATAACTGTTGACTAGCTCAGGGAAAGTCCATTCGCTGTGAAAAATATAGATAAATTAATTAAGGCACTAGTATTATGTGATCCTTTTTCACCAGAGTAAGGTTTTCGTAGTCCATATACTTTGTTGTGATATATATCCCAGTACACCAAGAGGATATGACCCGGGGTGCTCAGTGATCATTACAAGAGGGGTATCATGCGTGTCCAAAAAATCACGTAATTAGGGTAGTTTTTCAAGCTGGGGCACGTTACGTACGTAACGTGAATAGGGTATCAAAACAAGCCAAATTAAGAAAAAGGGTACTTTGTACATCATTGGCTTGCGTATTTAGGGTCCTTATTTGTTCCTTGAGGATTATAAATAGCCATGATACATGGGCGAGATATATTTCTCAAATTGTATCCTTCGCAAGTATAATTGAGTACTTGTTTAGGGTATCAACATATTTTGAGTACTTGTTTAGGGTACTGGCAATACTGATATTACTTGCTTTAGGGTATGTAAAATACTTTGCCATACTTGTTTAGGGGGCGCTTTTTCACATTAACACGATTACGTATTTGGGGTACTTTTTGAAAGTCCTTGGACGCGCATGATACCCTCTTATTATGACCACTGAGCACCCCGGGGGATATGATCATAACTGTTGACTAGCTCAGGGAAAGTCCATTCGCTGTGAAAAATATAGATAAATTAATTAAGGCACTATTATGTGATCCTCTTAATTTCCTTCACTTTTAACTCTCTCTTATGGGTACACACCACCATAACCTTCCGCAAGGCCAGCGTGCAGGGGCAGTAAAGTCCCTAATAAATCTTGTATTGCAGCTTCAAATGTGAATATTTTGACCAGATTTTCGCCATAGGTCTTAGATTTTGTTTTATTAAAAAGTTGAAAGCTTCATGATTGTAATCTGAAATTTAAAAATTCACAAATTATTCTTGGGCGAAGTCTTGATCACACGTGTGAAGGGGCCGGAAAATCTGATTTTCCTGTCGATCATATATGAAATGTTGATAATAATTATGAAAAACAAAAAGAGGAAGATTTTACAAAAACAATTAATATCCCACGTAGGTCAGGGGAGCCAGGAGAAGCGATTGAACACCAGGATTCTAACACGCGTTTCAATGGAAGCGACTATGGTGGTGTGTACCCTTAAACTAGTGAAGTTTAACAAGACTGAAGATTTAATTTTTCGGACGTCCGAGTGTTTAACCTAGCACCAACAAAACATGGGGTCATTCATTTTATTTTTAGCCGACTTGGGTCATCGCGGACCAATAGGAGTCATTGAATCAGATCAGCTGACCAATTTGTTTACCATATATTAAATGATCAATATTCATGACATACGATGCATAATTAATTAAATGAACGATACCAAATTTATATAGGTAGGTGTGGTGCGTATAAATGTCAAAAATCTATGGAAAATACGATGTGTTTGGATGAAAATCACCACTATTAGGACACAGTTTGCCTCAATAAAGGTATGATTTTTGTACTTTCTCATAAATAAAGTTGATTTTGTTTAACCGATAGTTAAAGTATACATATTAAATTTTACTTCAAAAACATAACCTGGCGTTTAATAGTTCGTCCACAAGTTTTATGAATGGCCGACGATACCAAACTGGTGGGGGTAATACAAAATATTACAGCACGAAAAGCACGCAAATTCAGCATTTTGGCGAGGCAATATTCGCAAGTTTTACTCTTTTTCACGAATTTCTAACAGCACTTCATGATGAAAAACCTTTGAAAACATCATTTTCCATTAATTTTGGCCGCTGAAATCGGAGATATAGTTTGAAGAATATATACAGAAGCGATTAACATCAATAACTAAAAACGACCTCCCCACCCATTTTTCACTTTGACGGCTGTATTTTTACTTTCCGCTCATTTCGTATGATGAATAATAATGAGTCTCTAGTAGTTTAACCAATCACAATAAGACAATCACGCTTGTACGTCATGATACATGCGTGCCATGTGTTAATCAACTTTTCTATCATAGCGTTTTACATGCATTTTCAATACAGTTATGACAATAAAGAAAATAGCGCAAAATTGCCTATTTTGTCGAATGGCAATCATGCAAGCCCATTTTATAACATATTTATGCGATCATATTGTTTCACTATCTCAAGCACATTTCCCGACAAATACCACGTGTGTGACCAAGATAAAACCATATTTCATAGTCGCACTTTCCCCTTGACCTATACTGTGACCTTTCGCATCGAGTCGCTTTAGCTTACTAAATAATATGTTGCAGTAAGATATAGTGTTTTTGTGTATTTTAAGATTTTACTATTATTTTGTACAGCGCTTTGACCACTTTTGATTAGGCGCTCAATAAATGCCTGCTTATTATTATTAATTATTATTATTACTGTAGTAAGCTAAAAATCAGGGTCGCAATTTTATTTTTAATAAAGATTTAAGATTTAAATTTTAGCCAAATTGTTAGCCAAATACATTTATGAGTATTTCCTGTCATTTTCCCAAGCTATATCCCTAGTAAGCAGCACCTACCAGATAGACACCTACAAAATGAACACATAAGTTGCTAAAGTATACGAATATTTATCACGAAATTGGTAAGAATACATTGATGAGTTAAAATATAATGCATAGGCCTATTTCCTGACCTGAAATTGAATGTTTCCCGTCATAACCCCATATCACTATGAGTCTATATAATGCAGTACTATAAATAATATAGTATTCTGACCTGAAATTGAATGCTTCCCGTCACTACCCCAAGCCATATCCCATGGTTTATACTTGTAAGAAACCACACTATTTCATTCCACCTTGTGACCCTCCCTGTTAAGCAATTTAGTATCACATTTCTTCATTAACCTCTGCTTCCCAAACCACATTACTTCTTTACACCCTCCCCACCCCCCCCCCCCCCCCCCCCCCCCCCCACCCCTGAATAAGGCACATTGCGGCAGTAGCAAATTTGATTTAAGAGACAATGTGGGGGTCAATTCATAAAAAAAATCTTATTTCTGTTCTTTGATACATCTTATATCCAGGAAAAACTCAAATTCACAAAAATAAAGGATAACACTACATTTTGATGCATTTCATTTTCATAATTTACTCCATTGATTTGTTAAAGGGGCATTGAGAGATACGTATGGGAGTGCGCCCTCAATTATCCTGGAAATCAGGGGGTTTTTTGCATCAAAGTAACACTTAGGCACAGTGGCGGATACAGGGGGGCGGAGGGGGCAGGCGCCCCCCGTAAAATTTTACAATATACCTTTTTTGTGTACCACTTTATCTTTTTCAGAGACATAGGTAGGTTCCGTCGGTGCATTTGCCACTTGTACCCTGCGATTTTTTTTGGCCGGTTTTGGGACAACCACATTGCTACCCCTCCCCACCCCCACTTAGCAGAATTTCACGAGCTGACGGCACAAAAAATATTGGGGACCTTTTACGATTTTTTTTGTGTCAGCCCCCCGTAAATTTTAATCCTGGATCCGCCACTGAGGCATATACTAACTACCATCTAAAACAGTTTACCAACATTCACCGTTTATCATATAAAATTTGATGATTTTCTTAGTTTCGCGGCAAATCTCAACCCGGAAGTGCTGTTATTTGCTTAGTTTGGCATGAAGGCAATGTCGGAATTGTATGACATTTTGGATTTGGGCTATGTTGATGAATATCTTTACGTTATTTGCTCATTTAGTATATGGATACATCTCTCAATGCCCCTTTAACAAAACCAAAACTTTAAATGTCCATGTATCTGGTTTTGGGACAAAGTGATTTTCAACGATCCATAACTTTGGTTAGGAATGTGATATAACATTGACTTCATGTCCCTTAACATTGTACATATTATTATGATATAAATAACTCAATAATTATTCATATTTCCCTCATTGTGCCTCATTTGCTAGCGTTGGGTCACAATGTTAACTAATATACAAATATATACTGCCATGAGAGACTCTGGTTAAAACTATGGACCCGAGGTGACTGCAATAGTGCTATTTTGCTGAGGGGCGCAGCCAAATAGCACTATTGCAGTCACCGAGGGACCATAGTTTTAATCCAGAGACGCGAATAAAGGCAGTATATATTTGTTTTATATACGTCATTCATATATTTCTAGTTCCACTCAAATTCAAATTAAAAAATCATCCGGTAAGTTCCAATCTTCACCAGTTAAAAAGTTTCAAAAGTTCACCTCAAAGGCAGTGCATCAAACGATCGTCACGCTGCGCCCAGGGATGCAAATCATGCTCCCTCTCGCGTCACGTGGAGTACAACGCCGCGTGAAACTACCGGCGCACAGGTGCGCCGTAAATAGTCTTCTTGGGAGCCGTAAATAGTACTTTGGCAGCCGTAAATAGTACTTTTGGGAGCAGTAAATAGTACTTTTGGCAAAATAGCGTGTTTATTTTTAATCATGTGACCCACTTTTAACCAATCAATGGACAAGAATATATGAATGACGTATATAAAATTCCATATACAATGGCTCAAATTGGATTTGGACCTTGCCTCCCCTTGACCAGTCATTTAGAAATATTACTTACCATACTATCATGTTGGAAGTGCTAAAAAATCTACCAGTCCTATAGTCTATGTTCTCATGATATGCTGAAGTATAATCGTCCTGGCAGACAATAGATTTTTTCACACCTGCTACGGTGCCTTCAGTTATATCAATTGAACTATTCCTGGTAACATTCAATTGTGGTATATAGTAGACTCTGCGTATACTAAAATCGTCTTGAGCTCGCTGCAGGCAGGACAAAAATGATAATTCACTTAGGTTAGAGAATAAATGTATTTGTGCTCGGACTTACCTGTATTATATTACCTGACATAAATGCTGGCGATATATTATTTTAACCCTTATAAGGCTATATTAAAAAATCATTTGTCTCAAAGCTCCCCCGCACGTTAGTTAATTGATGCGCGTTAGAAGAAGGGGGGAAGAAAAAAAAATCTTTCTTTTTTTTCAAAAAAATAAATTTTAAATTTTCAAAGATTTTTCAGATTTTCATTGATCACATCATTTTATTCATCATAATATTTAAGAAGAATTTTCATCGTTAACCGGGCGATGACTGTTAAAAATAATTCAAAATGGTGCACTCCCGTTGCCATATGTGTCGTCTGAGAGACGCGTGCCAGCGTCGCATCATCTGCTACAATCACGCCTTATAGGTATAGCGCCACCAATTCTATGCTGACCAAATTTTAATTTAAAAGTGGCTTCCGATCGGCAAGCTGAGTGACACACCCCTGGTCCAACCCCTACCTATAACTTAGACTACATCCCCCAGTCTTCAATATTACCGTACGGCCGCTGAAGCCTGCAATATAGCAACGTAAGAGGGCGACTGAGAGTCACAGTCTACCTATAACTGAGCCACGAAGGCAGCTTGCAATGCCAAATCTTTTCCTTTGCATGATAGCCCGACTTGATGCAAGGTGCAGTTATAATTCCTGATAGTACGCATTTGGACTTTTAAATTGCGGCAATTACGACTCTCATTGTATTGGTATCAACAGAATTTTGTTTTTCAAAATGTGTGCAAATAAAAAATTAGAAAATGATCATAAATCATACAATTGGCCATTTAATTTTTATTGACACCCTGAATAATATAATAAGATTGTTTCCAGCTTGATGTTATGATCTGAAATGTATAGATCTGAAATAGTGTACTTCAGCACAGCAATCATGAGGTCCCGGCCCCCAAACTCAACACATCAGTTGGTAACCGTGACTGTTCTAAAAATCGCGGAAAAGGGGTATATTTTCGATTGTCAGCGAAATCATGAAAATAGGGGGTATTTCATGAATTAGTCTAAGCGAAATTCGAAAAAAGAGGAAAAAACTAAAAACATCACAGTATGGATTTAATCATTTGATAAAACATGTTAACAACCCAAATACACCATTAAAAATACACTATAACAAATGACCATAAATGCCTGTTTCTGTTGGGAGCAACAAGTTTGTATCTATTTAATGTATGTATAAAGTGTCTTTGAAAAGGGGTGTTTGAAATTATAGTCATTGAAAAGCAAAAAAGGGGGTATTTTTCACTCCAATTTTGTCCTCGTTTTTGCCAAAAAAGGGGGTAAAATTGTTGAAAAATCCTTGCAAAGGGGTACTTTGAAAAAATGAAGAACAGTCATGGTTACCAACTTTTGTGTTGAGTTGGGAGGCATGCGGTTATCAACTCCAAAATTATTTATAGACTTTAGAGGTTTCTTCTCTTGGAATTGTCCCACTCTACATTTTGATCACCCTGTATATTAAATTGTTGTCAACTAAATTCTGCTATAATTGTCTTTTTTCATCATCTAGGTATCTAACCGAATGGTTGAAAACATAATTACTCCCGCAAAACTCAAAATAGAATTTATTTTGTCTCTATAAAGCATTGTTTTCCATTATTTTATATACATGATTTTGGCCACCCTGTATATTTCAACGGAGGATGATACCAGTCGATTTACTTTTTTTTTACTGAAAGCCCTTATCCTGCCTTCTTACTGCTATACTTGTTTTTAATGTAATAAGTTAGCAAAATAAAATAACCTGGGTATATCAAAACTAGCAAAGAAATGTGTTTTTCTTAAGATGCACACCCTGTATAATATCACTTGGTATATCTGGTATCCTTGTAGTAAGTTATGTGAATTTGGATTCGGAGAAAAGGTGGCACAACTAGACCAACAGAAGCACCTATTGAATGGCAATGAGGGGGTGTACCAACTCAGTCATCTTTACAACTCAGTGATCCAGAGGGCGTCATCAACTTCAGATGACGTCATCAACAAACAGTCTAGAAACACTACTAGCTCTGGATCAAACACAATCCACTGAGGAAGACAACAGATCAGTTGTCGAAACCCGTATGGAAAATAAATAAGTTTCCTATTTGGAATTTTCTAACAACATTATGTTCCCATCCCTTGACACTTTTGGACCGGTGATTTTGACATTTCGCCGGTAATAAATCATCTAAGATTTTGTCAACCGCTGACTATGTGGTCCATTTTCAGGGATATGAAGGTTAGTTTATGCCCTTGGGGCATAATTATGTCCTTTGCAGTCTTTTAATTGGACCACATAGTGGGATATAGACACATCCTTAGATGATTTATTACCAGCGAAATGTAAAATCACAGGTCCAAAAAGTGTTTTAGGGATAGGAACATAATGAAAAATGTTATCATGAGATTTCTCTATCTTACCTTTTGGAACAAAAGTGTTAATTTGAATTCAGTGTCGTTTGTATTGATCTCTATCTGTCTTTTTCGCACAGTGCTTCCGACGGGTGAGAAATAGACTGCAAAATAAATTATCAATAAACTGTTAATATAAACTACACTGAGCCAAAAAAGAAACTTATAAAATGTTAACAGATCACCATATGATAGGGACAGTGCACATTTCTCTTGTGTCATTGAAGCAAACAATTGGTTATTGACTGCCATTTGAAGCGATACATTGCAGTAATATTGTATCCAAATTTGGTACATTTCATGCACAGAATATTATTTGGTGATCTGTTAAAATTGTATAAGTTTCTTTTTTTATAAGTTTCTTTTTTGGCTCAGTGTATGTATCAAGGATTCAAGCCGCACTCTTTGTTCTGGAAACATGTAAATTCTTCAAGAAACTATGTCTAATCGCACTTGGGAAGAAAGATCATTTGCTATTGCAGCTCCTCATCTCTGGAATGAACTACATATCAAAATACAAAGGGCAAAAATCTGTTTAAAAAATAAAAAATTGGCATTGGATATAGTTTGCTTCTTTTTCTTAATTTACCGTTTGTTCTTTCTATTCATATTGTTCTAAATGGTATGTGCCTTGAGCGCTCTTAATTAAGTGGATATGTGCCTTATCACCAGGCTTCTCGTTACATTGCGTTTTCGCGTCTGAGGACGCAATCTTTTTGATAAAAACGCAGTAAATTTCAAACTGGACTCTTTATTGCGTCCATCTGGACGCAATAATTTTTAATCGTGTGTCAATATAATTTTACAAGTGTAAGCTTACAAATATCAGTTTTCATGACAATCCGAATCGAAGTGTACTTATTAATGAAATATTAAATATTCTCGGTCTTCCTTGTACAACTCTCGACCATCGTCCATGTTTTCATCCCATGTACATATGTTTTCGTCATGTCCGTTGAATGCATACAACCACATAGTCCCCGTTTAACCACTCCGTATCCGATTCCGAAGTCACAACTCGCAATTCACAAATTACATTTTTGACTTGGACCCCATAATTTCTTCTCGGACCCCATAATTTTGAGAATTGGTAGATTATGGGGTCCAGTGGACCCCATAATATTTGTACCTAACGAGAAGCCTGCTTGTCACTATTATTATTATCATTATAAAATCATTAGTCCCAATGCGATATCTAAAAAACAAATTGAACTATTGCACTGGCGTTTGGCCCACAGGTTGATGTTTTCTTGGCAACAGGAGTCATTTTTCATCAAAATATTTCACAGGTTTGCACGAAAAAAATCTGATGAATTCATAAAACTATGCATTATCTCTTTTACCAGTGGACTTCCCAGATCAGAACATGAGCGTTCAACGCCCCGTGGGGGTGGGTTTGTTTGCGACGTGCTCATGTGTAGAACATTATAGTGAGCTTCAGGCCCGTAAGCAGGATTTTTTTAGGGGGGGGGGGGCGTATTTTTCGGAAAAGGTACATTGGTACCAAAAAAATCGTAAAAGGTTGACCCAATTTTTTTTTTTTTTAGCCATCTCAGACAATTTTGAGAGCGGGGGGGGGGGGGGGGGGGGGGGTTAGGACATGTTTTAGTCCAAAACGGTCCGAAAAAACGCTTTACACAATGGGAAATGGGCCGTTTTTCGGAAAATGGGGTGGGTGGGGTCATCTCTGGAATGAACTACATATCAAAATACAAAGGGCAAAAATCTGTTTAAAAAAATAAAAAATTGGCATTGGATATAGTTTGCTTCTTTTTCTTAATTTACCGTTTGTTCTTTCTATCATATTGTTCTAAATGGTATGTGCCTTGAGCGCTCTTAATTAAGTGGATATGTGCCTTATCACCAGGCTTCTCGTTACATTGCGTTTTCGCGTCTGAGGACGCAATCTTTTTGATAAAAACGCAGTAAATTTCAAACTGGACTCTTTATTGCGTCCATCTGGACGCAATAATTTTAATCGTGTGTCAATATAATTTTACAAGTGTAAGCTTACAAATATCAGTTTTCATGACAATCCGAATCGAAGTGTACTTATTAATGAAATATTAAATATTCTCGGTCTTCCTTGTACAACTCTCGACCATCGTCCATGTTTTCATCCATGTACATATGTTTTCGTCATGTCCGTTGAATGCATACAACCACATAGTCCCCGTTTAACCACTCCGTATCCGATTCCGAAGTCACAACTCGCAATTCACAAATTACATTTTTGACTTGGACCCCATAATTTCTTCTCGGACCCATAATTTTGAGAATTGGTAGATTATGGGGTCCAGTGGACCCCATAATATTTGTACCTAACGAGAAGCCTGCTTGTCACTATTATTATTATCATTATAAAATCATTAGTCCCAATGCGATATCTAAAAAACAAATTGAACTATTGCACTGGCGTTTGGCCCACAGGTTGATGTTTTCTTGGCAACAGGAGTCATTTTTCATCAAAATATTTCACAGGTTTGCACGAAAAAAATCTGATGAATTCATAAAACTATGCATTATCTCTTTTACCAGTGGACTTCCCAGATCAGAACATGAGCGTTCAACGCCCGTGGGGGTGGGTTTGTTTGCGACGTGCTCATGTGTAGAAACATTATAGTGAGCTTCAGGCCCGTAAGCAGGATTTTTTTAGGGGGGGGGGGGGCGTATTTTCGGAAAAGGTACATTGGTACCAAAAAATCGTAAAAGGTTGACCCAATTTTTTTTTAGCCATCTCAGACAATTTTGAGAGCGGGGGGGGGGGGGGGGGGGGGGGGGGGGGGAGGTTAGGACATGTTTTAGTCCAAAACGGCCCGAAAAAACGCTTTACACAATGGGAAATGGGCCGTTTTTCGGAAAATGGGGTGGGTGGGGGGGCGTTTTCACCCCAAAAAAAGGTGTATTAATAACAAAAAGGTACATTGGTACCAAAAAGAGGTACATTGGTACCAAAAAGAGGTACATTGGTACCAAAAAAAGGTACATTGGTTCAAAAAAAAAGGTACATTGGTACAAAAAAAGGATTTTTTTTCAGATTTGGGGGGGGATCCGCTTCTTCCCCCCCCCCCCTCCCCCCCCTAGTTACGGGCCTGGTAGCTTAGTGAGCTTAGATTAGAACTGCTTATGGCAGAATGGCAATGTTTCAATAAAAAGGGGGATAGGGGGAGGAATTGCACGTTGGAAAAATACTAATGCTATTTTGGGGGAGGAAAATTCCGTTAGAATGTTATCATACTCTATTATTGATTGCGTATATTTGAAAACAGTAAGGCCAAAAAATAAAGAAGGTTTGTCTCAGATGACATGAGAGACTGAAAATCTAATGCGGTCTGCGGATTTTTTTTTTTCATTTTTTTTTTCAATTTAGACCTGATCGTCATTTGTTTGGTCAAAAAGTTGGATTTTGCAAGATTATTTTGAGAAAATTGAAGAAAAAAAAAAAAAATTGAAAAAAAATTGAAAAAAAAAAAAAAAATCCACTAAAAAAAAAGCTTACGCGGGCGGTTTCGGGAATGCGCGCAGGTCATCTGAGACAAACCTCTTTTTTGGGGGGGCCTAAGGCTGTGACTTATACACGGGTACCCGCCCGCTATTCCGGGTACCCGTGTACCAAATTGGGTACCCGAATACCCAAAATGTATCTTCTTTTTTTTCTTCTTTTTTTTAAGGGTTTTTTTAAAGCTTTTTTTTAGTACAAATTTGTCCCCCAAATGACCTCTATTGACCCCAATTATGTCATTTTGGGGACAAATTTGTAAAAAATAAATTTGTAAAATTATGTATACACATGGAAAAAAGTATCGCACCACTGGTTTTTTTTTTGAAAAGTGCAAATGTGTTATACCCAGACTTGTTTCATGCATGTTTTTGGACAAAATGCATTTTCCCCTTGACCTTGAAAAACATTACATCCAGGGTGTCCGGGGCCGTCCGGAAGTCGTGCCCAGCGTCCGGCACTCTTAAAAAAAAGGGTAACAAATCCGGCACTAACATTTTTTTTTTTGCAGGAACCCTCAAAGTGCATTTATAACCCCTTAAAAACATTAAGAAGGCCTCTAGACCCCATTCCATGATCCACTGCACTTCGTTCGCTACACTTACTCCGTTCGCCGTCAGTAAAATTGTCCGTCAGTAAAATTGTCCGGCACTCAATCTGGTCTAGCTACAACCCTGATTACATCGATTACGTCACAAACTAAAATGTGGCCCTTTTATTGCATAGCATTTTGTTGGACAGCTTACACAACAAATGATCACACCATGGTGGCAAAATTCGAGGCCACATTCACACTTTTCAACAAAAAAGCAGTGGTGCGATACTTTTTTCCATGTGTATATTTCGAGAATAAACATTTTACATTTACATTTTTCCGAATGTACATATTTCCATGAATTCTGGCAACAAATCCGAGCCCGGAAAGATCGCAAAACATAAATTATCTTTTTATCGGTCGTGCCACCATCTTTAAACAATTTTGTATAGCGCCATCTATTGTCAGAATTGTAACATTGTGTTGTGGCCACGCCGCGGCCGATAGCTTTTTACGTCGATGATACGAAGTGAGAATACGTGGAGAAAATCACATATTAGGGAGCATAATAGTATGAAAAATGCACTTAGCACAGATTTGACTAAATAAATTCGTTTCGAATGAATCTCCAATAAATTAGCATTAAATAATAGTGATTTAGCCGACAAGGTTGCTTTTTATTTATTTAAGCTTATTCTTATAATTTTGTTAAAAATAAACCGTTTATTTGCGGGATTTGGGAAGGTAATTTTTCATCCCAGGACTCAACATTTTCTGGCGGGACTCCCGGGACTCTCTTCCAGCACTAGTTAGCCTAAACTAAACTAGCTATTTGCTTATTTGGATACATATTGCAAGTGTACATGAAGGAATGGGTATAATATCATAATATATGATCATCCCGGGGTGCTCAGTGTTCATTACAAGGGGGTATCATGCGCGTCCAAGGACTTTCAAAAAGTACCCTAAATACGTAATCATGTTAATGTGAAAAAGCACCCCTAAACAAGTATGGCACAGTATTTTACACACCCTAAGCAAGTAATATCAGTATTTCCAATACCCTAAACAAGTACTCAAACTATTTTGATACCCTAAACAAGTACTCAAAATATGTTGATACCCTAAGCAAGTAATTTGTATAGTTTAAACCTCTTACCGCGTATGACACATTTCTAACCCTTTTTTCCTTCCCTAATATAAGCTAAAAGTATTATGAAACAAATGCCGAGCTGATATATTAGATCACTTGCGAAGGATAGGCCTGCAATTTAAGAAATATATCTCGCCCATGTATATTTCTAATCCTCATGGAGCAAATACGAAAGCGAATGATGTAAAAAGTATACCCTTTTTCTTAATTTGGTTTGTTTTGATACCCTATGCACGTTACGTACGTAACGTGCCCCAACTTGAAAAACTACCCTAATTACGTGATTTCTTGGACACGCATGATACCCCTCTTGTAATGACTACTGAGCACCCCGGGATGATCATCTAAGCAGTTGGTTACCATTGAAAATAGCATGGTTCATTTCGAACAGAAAAAAGAAAAGAAAAAAGCCTCCCTCCCTCCTCACTTTTCGAAGACGTGTGCTACAAGAATTTTGAAAATTTGGCAAAATGTCACACTTATTGGACCCCTAATTTACAGAAACACCTATATCTCAATATCTGAAATAGCCTTAATATTATATCCAAATATCTAAAATATCTAAATATATACCCAAAACCTTAAATTATCCCAATAGCTAAATGGCTTAATATCCAAACCTCATTAGAGAAATATCTAAAATATCTAAATAGCTTAATATATATCCAAACCTGAATATCTAAATAGCTAATATCTAAACCTAATATCTAAATATCTGCATAGCTTAAGGTTGTTCCTATGGCTAATTTTTTATTTGATATTCTAATAGAGCTTGCTGAGCTCCACAATAATCTGAAATTTGAGATTGATCGGAGGTACGGTTTTCTATGACAATTTTATTGTCAAACAAACATTTTAAGTCATTTTGAATTCTTTTGTTTTGTATTGTTTTTCGGCCAACAGAGGGCAGTCTATTTTCTTTTGTTTCATATTGTGTTTTTGACTCCCTAGGTAATTTTTTTATAAAAATGAGTTTTTTGTTTTTGCTCTAATTTTTTATTGAAAACTCCATTAGATTCCCGCAGCACAGGAATTAAGGAGAGTTGTATAGCCAACATATACACCAAGTGGCATTACATTTTGTAAAGTACGAACTTGAAAAAAATAATTAAGTGAATTAATTAGCCTAATTATTTTTTTAATTTTTTTTAGATAATTAATTATACAGATGTCTTACAGCCTCTTGCAGCACAGGATACTTTCTAAAAACTATAATTAACAAACGCCCAAAATTTCCGCTTTGTAGCATTTATACTTTTCTTGTCAAAATTAATTAAACATTTTTGCATAGATTAATTATTTTCCTAGGCTAGGGGGTCAAAAAACACAATAAGAAACAAAAGAAATGAACATTTCAATTTTGCTTCATTTTTGACAATAAAATTGTCATGTCTAGAAAACCGTACCTCTGATCAATCTCAAATTTCAGATTATTGTCGAGCTCAGCAAGCTCTATTGAAATATCAAATAAAAAATTAGCCATAGGAACAACCTTAATATCCAAGCTAATTAGATATTCTCAAGGATACCAAAAAGTAACAATCACGGTACCTTAATGTATTAATGCACACCAAATTAATATAATTCTGTTTGTCCTTGAACTTTTGGGTGTGGTTATGTCATTTTTCGTCCCCAAAAGTATTAGATATCCTGAATCTCCGGAGAATAGCAGCCAATAGTTAGAATTTTGTAATAATACACATTAAAACATCGTTACAAGTGAAAAAAAATCAATAGATTGTTCATAGAAGATATTGCCAGTGCATGTATAAAGTATAAAATAATCCAACTTACAACCAAAACAAACTGGAAATTCAGTGATTCGCGTCGAATCAATATCCCAATATGTTTGTTTGCAGTGTAGCTTTCTGAGAGGGATGTTTAGATGAAAGTTTTCCCGGCGAATCTGCCATGTTGCTCTGTTCACATATTTTATCCAAAAGTGGAATCCAACCTCGCATCCGATGTCGATTGTGATCTCATCCTCAACAGGATCGTATATTGTCCTGGAAATCTCGTACCTTTTTTGGCTGTAATCCGTGAGATCATACCTGGTGTCGGTGTCCGGTATAAAAGGCAAGATGTTGCAATTTTCTGGTAAAATACAATTTTAAACAAGTTTTCAGGGGTTTCTTGGTGTGCAGTTGGGGGTTTTTTTGGAGGGAGGGGTGGGGGAGGGGTGGTGGGGTGGGGGGTGGGTACCATTAAGATTAAGGGGGGTACCATTAAGATTAAATATTAATTTGGAAATAAAAAATGATAATAATAGTTTAAATTCAGACATCACATTTATAGATTGAATATTCAGTTTTCTATATTTTTTATTTTTTCATATAAAGGCATATTGTGAGATATTTTTCATGGAGCGCCCTCTATTTTGGATTTTTTCCTTTAAATTCAAGTTTGTTGTCAAATTACGTTTAAAACTATGAAACTAAAATGTCTTCTAAATTGCAGAGTAATATGTTTCCTAATTACTTTAGTTACAAAGTATTATAGTAACCCGACAACTTATTTTCTGAGGGATTTGTTTGTTCGTAATTTGAATTCCACGACTTGACACAGTGTTAAAACGCTGCTAACAGTGTTTTCGACTACACTCGCAACTGTCCAAAAGTGAACACAGTACGGAATGCTTTATTTAATGAAAATCAAAGTAAATATGTTGATAATTCCTTAAACTGGATGCAGTGAATTCCATTATGGTTTAAGTAAAGTTTTCTGTATTGGCGCTTTTTTACAGAAAATACAGTCAAGATAGATTTATGAGTCCAGGAAAGTCTTTCCTGATTTATATAGTAAAACATCATTATAAGAGAGAAATAAATATATATACCGGTATGTGTTTGTGTAAAAACAATGATGATCCAACAGGGACCAAATAAACACTGACGCCATCACTTTGCACATTTTTATCAAAGCAATATTTGGTGATATTTGTTTAAATATTTTTCTTCGTTTGTAATGAAGTTTGACTATCAGGAAAGACATTCCTCGACCATTTTTATCTTGACTGTATTTTCCGTAAAAAAACCCATCACAGAACTTTACTAAATCACAATGGAATCTGCTTCCAATTTCAGGAATTATTCATTTTAAACATGTTTGTTTTCATTTTCATCAAGCCAGTGGCGTAGCTCAGGGGGGGGGGGGGGGAAATGCCCCCCTGACGAAAAAACTCAATTTGGGCCCCCGCCCCCACCCCCCTAAAAAAATAGGGGAAAAAATGAGAAAAAAGACCAAGGTTATTAGCCAAAAAGAAGGCAAAATTGTACATATAGTACATTTACTGTTCGATTTTCTTTTGACTGTGCGATTTTTTTTTGACTGTGCGAAATTTTTTGACCCCCCCCCCCCCCCACACTTACGTGAAATTCACGAGGTAAGTGACTTGAAATTTTTTTGGGGCAACCTTTTATGAAAATTTTAGAAATCTTGCCCCCCCCCTGAAAAAAATCCTAGCTACGCCACTGCATCAAGCACTACTTGTGTTCACTTGTGTACAGTTGTGATCATAGCCGTAAACTCTGTAAACGATGTTAACACTGTATCAAACCATGGAATTATAATTACAAATGAAAAAACACTCTCAAAATAAGTTGCTTATTTTAAACCAATCATACCATGATTTTGAAGTTATTAGGAAATGTTTTGCTCTTTAACTTAGATATTTCAGTTTCATGTTTACGATGCAATTTGACCACAAAATGCATTTAGAGGAAAAACTCAAACATAGATTGCAACATATCGAGGGTTGAGCGCCAGAAGGCCGTAACTAAAAAATGCTATTTTGAGATAATCGATTTTCAAATATTTGGGACTCATTACTATACACTGTAGCACCCAACTTATAACTCTTATTTTAGTCAAATTAAGAGTGGTTTATGTATGAGTTATCTCTTTATGGTGCTGAAAATCTAGGTTATATGGATTATTTTTGTACCAAAATATCAATTTGCCCAAAAATTGAGTTTTGGGAAGAATTGGGTCTTCTGGCGCTCAACCCTCGATGTCTTTAATTAACCTGGTGTGCTCATGTGGTTATTACAAAGGGGCCATCAGGCATGTCAATGGAATTAAAATGCACCCTAAGAAGTAATTGCATTTTAAAAATGTGAAAAAGCACCCCCTAAACAAGTACCCATCATAGCATGACCCCTGACCTTCTAAATATAGAAATCTGATGTTTATTGTATAGAAACCCAATCAAAACTGCCATCTCTCAACATGCAATTTTTAAAATTTGTGGTGATCAAAAGTCCTGGTATCAATGACGTCATGTTTATTGCTGCTCATATTTGCGCAAGTGCATTGTATAACTACGACTTCATTGATACCAGGACATTCGATCGCCGCAAATTTGAATTGCATACATGTTGAGAGATGGCAGATTTTTATTTGGTTTTGTGATAAGACCAACAAAAAAAATTGTAATGTTGTCCTCGACTGCCCGCTCGTCAGATTTAGGGCCGCTCCAAAAACAAACAAAAATCAGATTTTTTTTTTTTTTTTTCAGATTTTTTTTTTTTTTTCAGATTTTTTTAAAAAACAGTTTAATGGCATTAAGTGTTTATAACATAATGTGCGACTCTTAGAGTGATTACAACTTCTTGTTGGCTGAACTTTGAACTTCCGCTGGTATAAGAAAATTAAAAATAATTAAAAAATCCGCCGGCCCGCCCCTCCTCCGGAGTCTCTGAAAGTATGATGTTTTGTTCTATACAATTACGCAATTTGGGCTCGATATATTATCTAGAGCCTGGAGGTATCACTGATTTATGTTCCATATTTCTTTATTTTGAGTCACTAAAAGCTGCAGATGACACATCCATACAATATTTCCCTCCACCTACCGTCCCGACATGAACATGTCTTTTTTCAACTGGTGTCAGATTGGAAATGTTGCCTTTGTATTTGTCGATATGACAGGTCAATGTATCCATGGGGGAGGGGGAGGGGCTCACCTAATAGGGTATACGGGGATGTACCGCTCTAATGAGCTTTTTTGCCAAAAATCCCTAAACATCGGGTATGATTTTGTGCTGGAAAATCCCTAATGATGGGGTCACTTTTTCCAACTGGGTCTATTTTTGCGAAAATGTGGTCTATTTTTGCGAAAATGTGGTCTATTTTTGCAAAAATGTGCAAAAATTGGGTCTATAATGAAGCAAAACCCTCAGAAATGGGTAGGGTTTTGAATCTCCAGCCGCACATCCCCGAACAAACCAAATCCTCTCCCCTCCCCCTGAAATGTATCACATAGAAATGGAGAACTAGCCCATCTCTTACCTGATGTAAGGTTTTTTGTCTGACACTGACAGCAATAGATCAGGAATACAAGCCACAGCCAAATCTGTATCATATGACGACTCTGTAGCAGAGACGGACAACGTGCCAACAACACCATCATTGTAATGCTACGAAAAAAGGACAAGAAATTATGAAAAATTTGAAAAGATGAATCCAATGGATGCTGCAGGAACAACACTATGCTGGTTCCCTGCACCCTGGATTCCCGGGCCAACTCATTGAACTCATCCATATAGGTGCATAGGGCATAGCATGGTAGTTGTGAATTGTGATTGGGGGAGCACAATAGGCACGGATCCATCAATGTTTCGAGGGCCCAATACTTGAATGTTGGCCATAATGTAACTAAAGCAGCGCGGACAGGGGGAGTATGATGGGGGATGTGCCCCCTCACATGTGAAACATTTTTCAATTTTAGAACCCATTTGGTGCGATCTGGTATACTTTTGACCAATATTTTATTGAAAAGCCACCACTTCATTTCCAATCAATATTTTGGTTTTATCAATCATGTCAAAATGCTAGATAGCTATTTTGTTATGTAAGAAAGAAGTTGTGCACGCATAATAATTAACATACAGATATTTTAATGATGAAGTATAGATGGTCGAAATTGTTACGTTGAAAAACAGGTTCCCCAAATATTTATCAAGACAAAGATTCAGCATTCTGAAGCAAGAAGATTTAGGGTGGTTCGAGACCCATTATATTGTTGACATTTTTAACATTAAAAAGGTTTAGTATTAAAGATGTTTTTAATAGGAGTGGGCTATAGAGGGTCATTTTTAGGTCATGGTTTCAGATCACGCTTGCTACATGATTTTTTGATGACTTTATGCATACTGACAATATTTTCAAAAAAAATTGGGAAAAATGCAAAATCCAGGGTGCCCCGGCCAAAAAACCACAAAAAGTCAGACATTTTAGAAAAAAAAACACTTTTGATCATAACTCATAACTCGTCTAATTTATTTAATTTTGGTGGCAATACCCATGTTTAAGGGTACAGGAAATATCAGATATTATTTTTCTTCTTATTTTTTGCTGTTATTCTCTATGTTTGGGTGTTTATCCTATTCCTGTCCCACACCACTTTCATTGGCTTTTTTACTAGCTCAATTGTGTTTACTTGTATTTTTGATTATTTTCTGAGTTGCAGTGAACCAATTGATTGGCCCATCAGAGCTCTCTGTTGAGAGTTACCCGTTTGATTTGTAATCACTCAGTTCATTAACTATGTTAATGTCTGTTGGGCTATTGTTCACATTTTCACTTAAATATACAACAACAAAAAAAGAAGAAAAAGGATGTCATTCTATGCTGGTTTCGTCTCAGGCCTAAAAAAAGAAGGTTTGTTGGCCCAAACACGACCGACCCATAAAATCTCAATACCCAATGCCTTTTTTTTTGTGCGATTTTCTTTTTTTGCGATTTTTTTATTATAAATAATGTTTTGTTGAAAAATATATGTATTAAATGATATTTTCATCTTAATTTGCCAAACTAATCAACTAAACTGCCCTGTAATTTACTTATTCTCACATCACCCTTTAAAACACTAAGGGGGATGCAAATCCAAGATCCTACCACTATCTAGTAAAAAACAGAACATGTCAGACCATTCAGCATGGTCTGAAAGTTTGTACTACAGGCTGCCAGCTGCACGATGTATTAAAAACAAAATACATGTATTAGCCCTAATCAGCCAGGCTATGTTCGTACGGTGTGGAAATCGGGGGAGGGGGACAAGATATAATTTTAAAACCAAATAATCGCTGTGAAACCCCTTGGAATTGACCCCCGGAACCTCTGATCACCGCGCCGTGTCCCTAACCACTCGGCTAACCTGCCAACGCTCACCTGGGCAGCGATTTTGTACACATATCAGCTTGGTTGATGATGTCATCGAATCATATGCTATAGAATGCGCGTGGACATTGTTTTTTGCTTTAGTGAATCGTAGTGTACGAAGGTTAGGGTTTTAAAGAACATTCAAGTGTATTAACATCAAATTGTATAGTCTTTTTCTTCTCTAAAAGTGTCCATAGCCAAAAAAAGGGGGGAAAAAAAGAAAAAGGTAATTGACCTACCGACCCACTTTTTTCAACTCTTGTTTGGGCAAACAAACCTTCTTTTTTAGGCCTCATATAACCCCTTCGTTTTCTTGTAATAGCTGATTTTGGTCAAATTTGGACTGTGAGGGCGCTTTGCAAAATGCAAAAAAATAGCTATCGCATTAATAAAAATGAATTTGAATACATGAAATATGTTAAGAGTGTGTCAAGAAACATTGTCTGAAGATGTGAGCATGTTACCTCATTTCATTTTACCGTGGCATCCACTTTAAAATCACAAGAACGCATTAAAAACACTTCCATAGAACGCGTTAAAAACACTTCCATAGGATAGTACAGGGGTCAACGAACTTTCATTAGTGTGTGTTTCGATGGAGACAATTCAAAGATGTTCAAAATGGTGTAGCTTCAAGGGCTTACATCATTAATTCGGCTCCCATAGACTTTACATGCTTTGTAGGCTGAGTTCAAATCGCTGTAATTTGAGTTAGCTCGCGAATTTTTCTATGAAATTTTGATGTTTTAACACAAACGGTATTTTATAACATATCTGAAACTCAACCCCGGGTCATCAGGTAGATTTTTAGCTAGAAGCCGGCACTTTAGAGTGTACTGATTTTGTTAATTATAAGTCGGCTTTTTAATTACCCGTGCATGCAACGTGCGTGTAAATCGGTCCGTAAAATTATGTTTCAGTTAAAATCACATACATTCTTAGATATACGTAGAACACAAATTTGACACCAAAACAATAATGATTAGTTTCATTTGCTACTATTCTTTCCGTCAAATAGGAACTATTATCGTACTCATCTTTGCCGGAAGTGCCGCGTATTACCTACTTAGTGGTGTACTCCCTCAAAACAACAAATGGTATTTTACTCAGATTTTCAGGAAATGCCTAAAATGTAGGCCTAACTCCTATCATATTTCAACATTAGAATTTGAGATGCTTCGATGCGAAAGGTATTTTTAAACAGCGCCCTCACAAGGCTATTTTCACTAAAATTTCCATTTACAGGAAAACGAAACACCGTCATGCGATAAAAGTTGTATAAGATTATTCCATGTCCCAACAAACATGGGTATTGCCACCAAAATCAAATTGATTAGAACCAAAATGATTGATTTATGATCAAAATACTGTTTTCCAAAATGGCTGACTTTTTGTGGTTTTTTGGCCGGGGCCAGGCACCCTGGATTTTGCATTTTCTTCAATTTTTGTTGAACTGAAAATGTTGTCATCAAAAAATCATGTAGCAAGCATGATCTGAAACTATGACCCTCTATAGCCCACTCCTATTTTTAACACCCTCCACATAATATTTAGCATATTTGGTGCAGATGGTTTGAGACCCATGTTCAAACCTGTACTAAAATGGGGAAAAAAACGTTCCTGAACCTATCTTGTTATTTTAAGCTTGAATAATGAAACATTTAAACTAACACGTGCGAAGCACGCAAAAATTGCCATTTTTAACACTTAAAAGGTCCAGTATGAAGGGGAAAATATGTTGTCCCTTTTCAATCCCACAATGCAACCGAAAAGGATATCAATGGATTTTTTTCCGATTCACGATAAGGCCAATGGAAATGGATTCAAAGTTTCCTGTTGACCGCCCGCGTCAGATCTGACACTGCGTCAAATATTTCATTATTTCACTTCAATTCATTATTTCATAAATCAAGTATATGAAACCATATGAAACATCGCAAAATACTCAAAGAAATCGGAAACACGACGCACAATATACTCCGCGCGACTTTTTACTACACAAAGGTACATGAGAACGTAGGTAACAGGAAGCGTAAAGTGTTAATAAGTGTGAGAGACTAGTTTCTGTCATAGAGTGTACGGTAAAATGTAGCGTACCGTACATTTTGAATGATGTGCTTTATTCCGTCAGAGACTTCATGAATTTTAGAAATAACTAGACTGAGACTCTCATAAGGCCCTCACACGTAGCTATCTTTGGCAGGCTATATGTGTACATCAGCGTAAACGGCGTACGTAAATATTAGGAGACGGGGGGCCGAAAAACTACGAAACAATTCTGAGCAGCAGCAGCAGAGTTTTCATTCGTTGTGCCGCATTCTATCTTTCTGATATTTTAAAAGCATAGAATAAATATCAACGTAGAACATTTATTTATTTAAATATTTTAACTTGTAGACGATTTTTGAAGATAGACGATTTTTGAGGAACAAGAAAGACGTGATTGAGACACTGATCGACGGTGCAAAATTCAACACCCTTGCTGGTGTATTTTAAAAGGGATTAGATTTTTAAAGCCTGTAAAAGCTCATGAGCTTGCTTGATGACAGGTTGGTTGGTGGATGTTGACACTTTTAGGAACGTTGCTGATCCAGGGAATGGCATGGCTTCAACATGCAGTTGTCTTTGAATTTATTAAAGATGGCAGCTATTTGGGGATTTTTTTCTTCGTGGGGGCCTTGATTTGACATTTGATTTGATTGTACAAGTTGTAGGCCTTGCTTTTGTGTAAATTGTTTGTTTTTGTCTGTTTGTAGGGGGTCACAACATTACTGTTTACATTCTTGCAAGTCACTATACACAATTACTATATCAATATTGGCAATGTAATGTCTATCAAATGTCTTCTTCAACTTGATTTCCTCCCTTTAGCGCTACTATTTGGGACTTTGTTGTCAATATAAAAAGTGTTTGTACGAAGCATATCTATTTTTTGAGATATCTCTCCCGGGGGTCACACTCCTTTATTACAAGGTTATGCTAAAATTAAAGTTTTAACTCACTCAATATCATGTTTTTGAAGATACCAATTTGAACAGAGAGGTATCATTTTGAAGCTTGATATATTGCCATTATATTGGAAACAAGAAAATTCACTTATTTGCAGAGGCTACACTGCGGAATTATGCAAATATAATGCATAATTAATCAATTTAATTAAAAACTGGTATTTGCCACAGACCCATCTGAATTTTGATATAAAAAATGAACTCTACATCCAAAAAAACATTATAAGGGTAATTTACACAGCTCAAATCCCTTAACTTTCACCATTATAAGGCTTTACAATTTAATTATGCAAATTAGGCTAATTAAATATGCGAAAATCTGAAAGGTGCATTTGCAAAATAGTAAGCAATATTTCTCAAAATGAATTCTACACCCAAAAATACCCTATATGGGTCCAGGATATGACTCAATTCCCTGATTTTGTATGACAATTTTTGGGACAAATGTTGGTATGCCCGAGGCATTTTCGGACAATTTTTTGGTTTTTTGACATGCTCTCACACATACACAATGTAATTTTAACCTTTCATGCAAGCAGAAATGTAAAATATGTAAGTTATACTCCCAATATATGTTATTTTCAGACTTGTAGAGTACCAAGACTTGATTTTATAACATTTTTAAGAATCAAAATCTGCGAAAATGTCAAAATTTGCCCCTTTTCGCAAGAAATTAAGTCACTTTTCGAACCACATTTTTAGTCACAACGCAAGAAATAATGCTCAGATTTTGACGATTCAAACGGTATTCCTCATTTCTGCACAACTTCTATCCAGGAAAACCAGAATGAAGCATCAAAAACCATTTTGAAATTTTACTTTGACCCCCCTAAAAAGGTAAGTTAGTGGGCTATAGGCCTAGAGGGTCATTTTTAGGTCATAGTTTCAGATCACGCTTGCTACATGATTTTTTGATGACTTTATGCGTACCGACACTTAACATTTTCAAAAAAAAGAAAAAAATGCGAAATCCAGGGTGCCCCAGCCAAAACAAGGTAGGCCCCTATTTACAAAAAACTGGTCAACGACACGTCCTAAAATGAAATTAACAGACGACAAAGAAAATATGAAAAAGAAGATTTAGACAGTAATAATAATAATAATAATAATGGTAATTTGTATAGCGCCGGTATCCGTCAGAAATGACGCTCATGGCGCTTTTGTAAACATGTAATATAAGTAATTAATAGCACAAAAATGATAAATAGCATGGGTATTATACATATACTGTTTTGTACGCTTCATTGAACAAATGAGTCTTTAAAGTTTTCTTAAAACTATGAATAGAATCTGTACATTTAGCATCGCGTGGTAGACTGTTCCAAATTCTTGCAACAGCAACGAGAAATGAACGTTCTCCCCATTGATTTCTTACTGGGTACTCGGTAAGTGTATGATGTATTTTAACAAAAACACTTTGTGATTATAATTTTCAGATGTTTCACGATCGGTCAAACATACGTTACGCAGCAGAATCAAGGTTTATTTAACACATTTGCATCTCAGCTAACATCGCCAGCTTCGGAAAATATCCAACCATCCCATAGTTATCGCTACTTTCCACAGTTGTTATCCCATCACCCTTGGACCCCATAATTCCATGAAATAACGAAACAAAATATTGTGCAATAAATATCCCATAATAATCGCAGACGTGCTAGGCATGCCATGCCATGCGCATTATAAAATGTTTTGATGCTGATTAATTAAGTGAGAAATCCAGGGTTTTATTTTAATTATCATTTAATTTGCAGAAGAAGAAGAAAAAAATGATTTGTACACTTTTAACCGCCATTAATGTGAAACTAAAATGAATAATATAATTGATGACAAATTTTATAGAAAAACAAGAAAATTACACATCCGGACCGGGCTCGAACTCCCGTAATATGTTTCAAAAAAGGATGTGAAACCAACGCCTTAACCGCTCGGCCACCAGTACATACAGAATTTGAGAGTGAAAAATTATTTATACCAAACAGAATATAGTAAACACGACGAATGTCGCAGATTTTGCAAAACTCTATCATTTGTTTTACATTATTTAAACCATTTCTCCACAATGTAACAACATATGTGTTCATATTTTCATATCCACATCTAATATACATTTTAAAGACATCTGGGTACAAATACTGATTCAAGATACAAGAAAGCAATTCATAGACTCTACCACAAAGCCTGAATCTGAATTCAAATGTCGACGTCGACAAAAACACAAAAAGTCTGCCATTTTGGAAAAAACAGTCTTTTGATCATGTCATTTTTGGTCTAATTTATTTGATTTTGGTGGCAATACCCATGTTTTAGGGTACAAGGTGTCATTCTATGATGGGTTCGACTCATATAACCCCTTCGTTCTCTTTTGTAATAGCTGATTTTGGTCAAATTTGGACTGTGGGCGCTTTGCCAAAAAGTAGTTATCGTATTAATAAAAATGAATTTGAATACATGAACTATGTTAAGAGTGTGTCAAGAAACATTGTCTGAAGATGTAGGCATGTTACCTCATTTCGTTTTACCGTGGCATCCATTTTAAAATCACAAGAACGCGTTAAAAGCACTCCCTTCCATAGGATAGTACAGGGGTCAACGAACTTTCAGTAGTGTGTGTTTCAATGGAGACAACTCAAAGATGTTCAAAATGGTGTAGCTTCAAAACAACAAATGGTATTTCACTCAGATTTCCAGGAAATGCCTAAAATGTAACTCCTATCATATTTCAACATTAAAATTTGAAATGCTTCGATGCGAAAGGTTTTTTTTAAAAACAGCGCCCCCACAGGGCTATTTTCACTAAAAATTCCATTTTCAGGAAAACGAAACATCGTCATGCGATAAAAGTTGCATAAGATTATTCCATGTCCCCACAAACATGGGTATTGCCACCAAAATCAAAATGATTGGACGAAAAATGATTGATTTATGATAAAAATACTGTTTTTCCAACTGATTTTTTGTGGTTTTTTGGCTGGGGCATCCTGGATTTTGCATTTTTTTTCAATTTTGTTGGTGAAAATGTTGTTAGTACGTATAAAGTCATCAAAAAATCATGTAGAGCATGATCTGAAACTATGACCCTCTATAGCCCACTCCTACTGTAAGCCTGTATTTGATTTATATGGGGAAATGAAACATCCGCATTTAAATTTTGAGTCGTAATTTCTCTGGTACAGGGTTGTATTTACTGATGCCTAAAGGCTAAATAACCACACAAGCAACTAGACATCATGAAAGTAAAGCTAAAATGGTTTCAAAGGTTTCAATAAGGTTTTTATGTTAGGCCAATGGAAATGAATTCATAGTTTCTTGTTCAAAATCTTGAAAAGTTGACGAGGTCAGATTTCATTATTCATTATTGGACAATATTTCATTATTTATTATGAATTCATTATTTATTGTTGAAGAGTAGTAGTGACAAGAAATGTAGTGGCCTTCAAGAGAAACGACTTATAACATCAGGCACCATCACATAGCTTCTACTTTATAGTATTTTTTCCCTTGTACAAAGTGTAGTTATAAATAAATACATTTTTATGTACAAAGTGTAGTTATAAATAAATACATATGTCATGAAAGCTGGTGTATGTGCAGTGGCGTAGCTAGGATTTTTTTCAGGGGGGGCAAGATTTCTACAATTTTCGTAAAAGGTTGCCCCAATTTTTTTTCTAGTGACTTACCTCGTGAAATTCACGTAAGTGTGGGGGGGGGGAGGGGGGGCGAGGTCAAAAAAATTCGCACAGTCCAAAAAAAAATCGCATAGTAAATGTACTACATATACAATTTTGCCTTCTATTTTGCTAATAACCTCGGTCTTTTTTCTCAATTTTTTCCTATTTCCTTTTTTTCTCACCCCTTTTTTTTTTTTAGGGTGGTGGGGGCGGGGGCACAAATCGTTTGTTTTCGTCAGGGGGGGCATTTGCCCCCCCTGCCCCCCCCCCTGAGCTACGCCACTGTGTATGTGTTGTTCATAATAACTGTGCTGGTACCTACCCGTCTTCTCTTTCCTTTACTGTAATGCCCATATATTTACCCAAATAGTTTTATGAAACACAGTTAGTTTATTTACAATTACTTGAAAGACAAAATAAACTCGACACCTATACTTATTTTTCTTGAAACCACTGAGCTATATTTATTCTGAAATTCTCTCTTGGTCATACACATGGATGTCAGTCACCAGCTGGCTGCAGGAATTTGCAGCAGAACTTGACAGTGGTTTTGCAAGTATAAAGTTACGCCTCAACTAGGAAAAAAGAGCCATGACCCACACAAAAAAATCCACTCTCCCGTCCAAGGATTCGAACCTTTTAACCTTCAGCTTTTAGACTGATGCTCTACCATGATTGGTTTTTTGTCTATTAGTATTAGACTATGGCCATCAGTATCACTTTTTCTCATATTATTCCTGGTTAAACTGGACTTACTCCACCAAACAACAAGAACAACATCATCACCTATGCCTATCATAGGCCACAGTCTTAATTTAGTTTTGAACATTCTTATTTAACCAACCCACCAAATAGGCACTATCTTGAGATCAGGAAGAGTCACCATCTTGAACAAAGAAACAAACACTTACACAGTACAGTGTCAGTGTCATAACATCCTAAATGACGCCCAACATGGTTTTAGAAAACGTAGAGGCTGCGACACCCAGCTTGTTATTACCACAGACGACATAGCATCTTCACTGGATAAATACAAACAGGTTGATGCCGTTTTATTAGATTTTTCAAAAGCCTTTGACCGCGTTCCGCACACTCGTCTACTAAAAAAGCTTGACCACTACGGGATAAAGGGTAAACTTCATGGGTGGATTTCTACATTTCTGACTACACGCAAACAACGTGTCCGCTTAGACGGTAAATTGTCCTCAGTTGCAGAGGTAACTTCCAGTGTTCCACAAGGCACAGTCATAGGCCCCTTATGCTTCATCATCTACATAAATAACATGCCTGACTGTGTTTCGGCTGGGACTAAAGTCCGACTTTTTGCTGACGACGCCCTAGTATATAGAGAAATCAACTCCAGCAATGACCGGACCATCTTTCAACAGAACCTGGATGCCTTAAGCAAATGGGGCACCGACTGGCAAATGAGTTTCAACACGGATAAATGCAAAACAATGCACTTCACCACTAAAAAACACCCAATAATTACACCATACAAGCTTTGTGGGAGGATACTTGATGTCACATCCCAACACTCATACCTAGGCGTGACATTCAACAACAAACTAAAGTGGCGCCCTCATATTGATCAAATTACAAACAACTGCAAAAAAGTCATAGGGGTCATCAGAAGAAATTTCAAGTCATGCACGCCTGATGTTAAATCAAAACTTTATTTGGCACTAGTTCAACCAAAACTCGAATACGGCGCAGCTGCATGGTATCCAAATACCAAAAAGGACTCATACCAACTTGAAATGATTCAAAGATCAGCAGCCAGGATGTGCTTAAACAACTATTCATGGGAATCTAGTGTCACTGACATGATATCCACACTTAAATGGCAAAGCCTTGAAAGTAGGCGCAAAATTACCAGGCTTGCACTCATGCACAAAATTACACACGGCTGGTGGACTTAAACTGGCGAAACCACTTAATCAAGCCAAATAGACAACTCAAAAAGACCCATGACTTATCCTACCAAAGACTTCTGACCAAGACCACGACCTATTCCAACACATTCTTCCCCTGGACGACCACTCACTGGAACAATCTCCCTCATACAATTCTGGACACTGCCAACCACAACCCCTTCAAATCTATGATCCGGAACCACTTCAATGAGCACACAGCATCAACAAATGGAAACAGTCTACCCAGCCACAGCAATCATTAGGTCATGTCATCCAACTCTAGCGTGATGCGGATATTCCGTTTTGCTGGAGTAACTAATCCAGATCCAGATCCAGTGTCACACAATAAAAATACTGCCAAATTCTGCATACCGGTGGCGGTACTAACTAAGCTAAATATAAATTAATAAGCCCTTTTAATGGAACTATCGGATTCTCGTTTATGAAATACTACGTATACGTACTCACTATTGCTTTACAAAAATAGTGCCTTTCTATCGCATTCTTTTCAGGAAATTAGACAGACTTGTTTAGTTTCAACTAACATTAACAAACATGGTTTCGTCAGTATAAAAAATAATCAATCAATCATGACGTCATTTTACTACGCACATGACGTAATATAAACTTCCAACCAATCACTGTACGTTGTGAGGGGAGAGGCGTTGATATTCACCCAGACGATGCCGGACATGAATAATATTCAAAGCTTAAATTATGCGCACGCATGTTTTACGTTAGGCCAACAAAAAAAATTGTTATATTGGCGTAACGGGCTGAACAAAAATAGGGTAGGTAGGTAGGTAGGGTTTTTTTTTTTTTTTTTTTTAGCAGCTGTTTTTGAACAATGTTAACCGAGTTTAAACATTCCCTATTGTTTGTTAGAAGTACCCCTCAGTACAAGTCTATACAAATAAAACGAACCTCGGTAAGGGCCGCGGAAGGATGAAAGGAAATAATTGAATGCCGACACTTTGGAACCCGGTACTATATCTTAACGGAATAAATCGTATTGAAAACTGGAAACCATACCAAACCATAGCTCATTCTTCGGCTGCCCTTACTTGAGGGTATACACCACCAATGCACTCCCCATAGACGCTACGTGCAAAGTAGGGGTCAAACAATCGGCTCTAACTGGAGTTATCCCATACATCCTTATATGACATTTACAGAGATTATTCCTAAGGGATGTCCGCAAAACATATCAAAAGGAAATAGCAAAGTGTCGGACTAGATTTTTCAATATTATGCGATGAATTTGATGTAGCGATTTCGGCCCTTTATTTACGCCCCAAAACCCAGGACGGACCTTCCGCCGATTTCAGTCGTTTAAAACTTTAAAATGTTCAAACTAGTGCGATTTTTTTGGAAATATGTACTGTGCACACTCATAAAAATGTGTAATACCCAAAACTAATAGATATAATTGAAAAAAGTATGTCAAAATCTCGCAATTTGTACCGCAAAAAGGAACTATTGCTGTGATAAACTTTTACCGGACGTGCTATCCCATAGTGCATTGGTGGTGTATACCCTTTAAGAGCACACACTTTGTCTACAGCAAACGAGACATATTTCAGATTGTTGCCAGTGAAATTCTGAGTTGAATTCCCGAGTTATATTACATTTCATGCTTCCGTTTTGAAGATACGGCCTCCACAAGAAACATGGTCAAAACGTGAAATTTCAAAATTGCATGTTCTAACGGTGCGAAGGTGCGCGTGTACGCGCTTTTTAAAGAAAATTTCTCCCCGAGGGCCTTTGACTAGATCATACTGAAAAGTCTATAGGTCCGCTCGTATTGTTTACCCTGTAGATAGTGGAAAATTAAGCATTATTATCGATTTTAAAATCTTTTCATTTCACAATTACTTGAATTTAAGATCATTATAGGCGAGTAGGCCTAACATTCAGATGGCTGAAACGCATATAATATGACCCGACAATTACGCCCGACATGCAGTTTCATTTAATCCACTAGCTTTAAAGCGTCTTTTGACATGAGTGAAACCCAAAGGACCCCTCTCAGTGCTCCTGGCCTACTATTTATCATCATTAAAAACACATAGATCACTAGAAATAACTTTAATAGACTCCTTATCGACCCCCCCCCCCCCCCCCCCCCCCCCCCTAGCCCGGCTTTTTTTAACATGTTTAATCCAATTTGCATTGGAAGTGGAATTGTGTTTGAGAACTTAACCGTGTCAAAGAAAGCCGCGACTCAACTTAATGATCATTTTGACTCTTTTAAAACAATAAAAACCTCATGAGTTTTAATTCGAACTCGTGTATGATTCATCATATGAAATCTAAAATGTCCTGGCTTTTTCAAGGTGTTTCTTGTTGAAAACCTCCAAAGAAAACGACAACATTTAGATGATTAAAAACGATTTTGGAAAGGATTAAACAATGTAGGCCTAACTAGACATTGCCCCGCGTGTTGATCATCATTTTATATGAGATTTCATTGAGAATTTTGTTGATGCCCAACGTCTTTTGGTACCTACATGCCCAGTTGGAGCCCGCAGCTTCAAGGGTATACACCACCAATGCACTCCCCATAGACGCTACGTGCAAAGTAGGGGTCAAACAATCGGCTCTAACTGGAGTTATCCCATACATCCTTATATGACATTTACAGAGATTATTCCTAAGGGATGTCCGCAAAACATATCAAAAGGAAATAGCAAAGTGTCGGACTAGATTTTTCAATATTATGCGATGAATTTGATGTAGCGATTTCGGCCCTTTATTTACGCCCCAAAACCCAGGACGGACCTTCCGCCGATTTCAGTCGTTTAAAACTTTAAAATGTTCAAACTAGTGCGATTTTTTTGGAAATATGTACTGTGCACACTCATAAAAATGTGTAATACCCAAAACTAATAGATATAATTGAAAAAAGTATGTCAAAATCTCGCAATTTGTACCGCAAAAAGGAACTATTGCTGTGATAAACTTTTACCGGACGTGCTATCCCATAGTGCATTGGTGGTGTATACCCTTTAAGAGCACACACTTTGTCTACAGCAAACGAGACATATTTCAGATTGTTGCCAGTGAAATTCTGAGTTGAATTCCCGAGTTATATTACATTTCATGCTTCCGTTTTGAAGATACGGCCTCCACAAGAAACATGGTCAAAACGTGAAATTTCAAAATTGCATGTTCTAACGGTGCGAAGGTGCGCGTGTACGCGCTTTTTAAAGAAAATTTCTCCCCGAGGGCCTTTGACTAGATCATACTGAAAAGTCTATAGGTCCGCTCGTATTGTTTACCCTGTAGATAGTGGAAAATTAAGCATTATTATCGATTTTAAAATCTTTTCATTTCACAATTACTTGAATTTAAGATCATTATAGGCGAGTAGGCCTAACATTCAGATGGCTGAAACGCATATAATATGACCCGACAATTACGCCCGACATGCAGTTTCATTTAATCCACTAGCTTTAAAGCGTCTTTTGACATGAGTGAAACCCAAAGGACCCCTCTCAGTGCTCCTGGCCTACTATTTATCATCATTAAAAACACATAGATCACTAGAAATAACTTTAATAGACTCCTTATCGACCCCCCCCCCCCCCCCCCTAGCCCGGCTTTTTTTAACATGTTTAATCCAATTTGCATTGGAAGTGGAATTGTGTTTGAGAACTTAACCGTGTCAAAGAAAGCCGCGACTCAACTTAATGATCATTTTGACTCTTTTAAAACAATAAAAACCTCATGAGTTTTAATTCGAACTCGTGTATGATTCATCATATGAAATCTAAAATGTCCTGGCTTTTTCAAGGTGTTTCTTGTTGAAAACCTCCAAAGAAAACGACAACATTTAGATGATTAAAAACGATTTTTGAAAGGATTAAACAATGTAGGCCTAACTAGACATTGCCCCGCGTGTTGATCATCATTTTATATGAGATTTCATTGAGAATTTTGTTGATGCCCAACGTCTTTTGGTACCTACATGCCCAGTTGGAGCCCGCAGCTTCAAGGGTATACACCACCAATGCACTCCCCATAGACGCTACGTGCAAAGTAGGGGTCAAACAATCGGCTCTAACTGGAGTTATCCCATACATCCTTATATGACATTTACAGAGATTATTCCTAAGGGATGTCCGCAAAACATATCAAAAGGAAATAGCAAAGTGTCGGACTAGATTTTTCAATATTATGCGATGAATTTGATGTAGCGATTTCGGCCCTTTATTTACGCCCCAAAACCCAGGACGGACCTTCCGCCGATTTCAGTCGTTTAAAACTTTAAAATGTTCAAACTAGTGCGATTTTTTTGGAAATATGTACTGTGCACACTCATAAAAATGTGTAATACCCAAAACTAATAGATATAATTGAAAAAAGTATGTCAAAATCTCGCAATTTGTACCGCAAAAAGGAACTATTGCTGTGATAAACTTTTACCGGACGTGCTATCCCATAGTGCATTGGTGGTGTATACCCTTGAATCTAAATAAAACACAATAAACCATATTTTCGGAAGGAATTTCCGTTTATTCGAGGAGCACCGTCGTATTTCGTTCGAGAAAAAACATTTATTTTTTTCATTTTTTTATTTTTTAGGGTCGGTCGGTTGGTTTTTTTGTTTTTTTTTCACTGAAAAAAGAAAGAAAAGTGTAGGGTCGGGCGTATTTTTAGGGTCGGGCGGGTTACGCCAATATAACATTTTTTTTTTGGCCTTATCAATCAACCCATACGTTGGTGTTTATTTTTTATTTTATTTTTTATTTTTTCCCCCTTAGGATGGGGACAGATAGTGACACATGCAAAATACCCTATGATGAATAATACCAACTGATGACAAATTACACTAAGTATGACTTGTTTTTTTGTCTTTTTTGTTTTTGTATATAAAGCGCAAATGTGAACAATAGCCCAACAGACATTAACAAGGTTAATGACCAGAGTGATTAAAAATCAAACTGGTAACTCTCGAAAGAGAGCTCTGAAAGGCCAATCAAATGGTTCACTGCAACTCAGAAAGTATGTATTAAACAAGACACTCAAATGGGCAGAGGTTAAAAATGCCAATGAAAGTGACATAATAATAAGATAAAAGCCCAAACATAGAGAACAACATCAAAATATAAATTATAGAAAAATAATAATAACTGGAGGTCTGATGGGCATCAAGAGATTAAGAGAACCTACACAACAAACTTGGGAACTAAATCTACCAGGAGCTGCCTGTTGTCACCTGTTGAGGCATGACCGTATCACCAGCCCAGCTGGCTACATGCTTTACAGGACCACCATCTCCCCAACCAAGCATTAACCTACCCTTAACCCATGACCACCATGCTATTATATGTATCGGATGTTTAAAGGACTTGAATGAAGGGTGTCATGAAAGAGTGTGAAGGCTATGACAAGTTAAGAGTTTGAGAGAAGATGACCGTGCACACGGCACTTGAAAGCCTGGATTCCAGCTGCTGAAATGTTATCAACAATATCATCTGGAAGACTATTCCATAAGGAACAGCAGTGTGAATGAAGCTTCTGTCTAAGCAGCGAGTTTTGGCTGTCGGTAGAGAAAGAGCATGGACTGGCATTGATACGCTAGAACGGGTAGCACGGCGTTGGACATATGGTGCGGGAAGTAACTCTGCTAGCTAGATCTTGTGGGCAGTTGGTAGTATGCATCTTGTACAAGACCGTAGCCGCTGCTACCTGTCGCCTGTGAAGCAGGCTGTCAATTTTGAGCTGTGAACGAGCAGTAGCTTCATTAACTCCAATGATTCTAAGTGCCTTCTTTTGGATGTTGTCAAGCTGGCTTAGGATGGTGGGTGAAGCATTCGCCCAGCTTAGTGAAGCATACTCCATAATGCTGCGGACTTGCGACTTGTAGACAGTAGATCTACCTTTAGCCTCCAGTTTATTTGCAACTTTGCGTAGCTAGAGCGCCAAGCTTTTGACCAGCTTTAGTTGCAATCCCTGAGATGAGCTTTGACCAGGTAAGCTTTCTGTCAATGGTGACGCCCAAGATATCCAGTTCTTTTGTAGATGGTAGTTTGCACTCTCCAAAGTAGATATCAAGTTCAGATGGGGATCTTTTCCTGGAGATTACCATGGTCTTGCATTTGGTAAGCTCAAAGGTCACTTTCCATTTGTCAGCCCATATACTTTCATGTTGCTTAGATCTCTGTTGAGACTAGCAGCTACTGTGTTGGGATCGGTTGATGACTTAATGGGTGCAAAGAGTGTTGAGTCGTCGGCATATATATATAGCTCGTTGTCACAAACATCTACAAGGTCATCAATAAAAACAGAGAACAGTAGTGGGCCAAGGATAGATCCTTGTGGAACAGAAGCATTTATTGGAGCAGTGTTGGATGCCTGACCTGACATGACGACGTTGATGGATCTATCAGATAAATAGTTGTCTATCCACGAAAGCAGTCTTCCAGTAACACCTTTAGCCAACTGTTGTACTAGTTTATCTCCTAAATTGGACTGATTGTCACTTTTTTTTAAAATAATTGTCACTTTTTTGGGTTTCACTCTTCACAACACTCTTTTGGAGTGAAATTTTTCTCTCATACATTTAGAGATACACTATTTTTGTTCTTTTGAATGGAATAACATTGGAAACTCGAATTGTAAGGCTATTTAACTACGAGATATTATGTCGTTATTGCCTATAATATTTTCATGTGTGAAACATGATTTGGAGTATATGAAGAGTTATGTTGCAAAAGGGATCAACTCCATGTAAGTGAAATAGGAGAAAAGCAACGTCTTTTTTAAATTAAGGATGTTGCACTTCTTTGAGTATGCTAATTTGTCTGTCATATGAAAGGTACCATACGTGTAAGCTTAAAAACAGGTTTGATTTTATTATTTTTGTATTTCCTATGTCATTCTTTATTTTCGGAAACTAGTGGAGTTGATCCTTTTGGAGCATAAATGTTTAAGTAATCGTTATTTTCAATTTAGGCATAGAATAACATGGGGTAATACGGGACACCTAAGGGGTAAGATGGGACACCTAATTTTATTCAGCTGTAATACGAATATCCGACAAGTGACCCCACCAAAGCAAAAGGTATCACCAAGAGCCTTAACAAGACTTTAGTTTCACCAAAAATTGTGCCCGTCGGCCTCCGGCTTCATTATTTTATCAAGGTGTCCCTTCTTACCCCAGGCGATAAAATGTTTCTTAATTTTTTGTCCCATCTTCCCGCACAGGGGTAAGATGGGACGCCATTGATTTACTATGTGCTGACAGTGGTGGGGCAAGATGGGACGCGGGGGAAGATGGGACATAGATAGACTTTTAACATGAATGTAACCTTGTCCCATCTTACCCCAATGAGGCACATTTCTGAAAAAACACTTTTTAATGATCTTGGAAGGAAACAGTAGCAAATTTTTGTCTTATTTGATAGAAAGTGGTTTAGACGTTATTTTCCACTTTGAGAAACTAAAATCCGGGGCATTGATTCATAGATATTTAGTGTCAAGTCGTGACCTATGCTTAGTAGCATTGGTGAAATGCAGCATCAATTTCGACGCCTAAGGCTTACGACCCTCTGAAGTGTCCCGTTTCACGAAGGATGATACTTAAAATTGGTTGCAAATATAAATAGACAATATATCAAAGCTTTTTTGTTACAAAAATGGGCACAATTTGACTATTTTAAGGTAAAAAAGTATCTCCGAAAACCACTGTCCCACTTTACCCCGTGTCCCATATTACCCCATGTTACCCTATTATGTGATCTTTTCCAGAGAGCGCTTCTATTCATGATAGTTTTAGAGTGAATTTAGAGTGAAAATATAAACTGTCGGGATAATTTCACTCCAAAAACATGATTTTGAAGTAATTAAGAATCGTATCGCCCTGTAACTTGGAATGTTTGTACGATTTATGATCAGAAATGTAAATCTGCAAGAAAATCTGCTTTCAATTATTTTTTTCGATGTTGAGGGCGTTCCCTGGAAGATCACATAATATACCTTTAAGGTACACCTGAAAGACATTATCAAATCACATTGAAAACAGAAAACCACATTCAAATACCTCTTCAACTTTTTAAATTACGAAATTTTGTTTTTTCTTGAAAAAACTGACAATTTGGACAATTTTGCACATTTTTAAAAATAACAACGTCTGTTTGTGTGCAATTTTAGAAATAATTATTCCATACATTTTACGTTTTCTTCATTGCATTTAATTAAGGACATTCCTATCTATGTTTTACCATGACAAAAGAACCATATTTTTACCATTTTGGCTTACAAAATAGTGAATTATAGGGCCTATTCAAATTTCCGGAAACTTCCGGAAATTACCGGACATTACCGGAAATTACCGAGGGCCATAACTTTTGACCCGAACATGCTAAAGATGTAGAACAAATGTTCTGCGCGCACCTAACTCAATTTCAACAAAAAGTGTAGTTGATCCCTTTTGGAATAGAGCTCTTCATAATTATGATTAAATGTTCTTTCTTCTCGTGCTGTGTATTGGAAATGAGACTTTTGAAAATATGAAATTTTTCTTTAAATGGTGCTAATCATGGTTTATCTTTGTTGTTAGGGGGCACATTTGGTATCAAATTATGCCTAAAAGATTCATCTAAATGCCTATCCAGCCTGTTTGGTCAAAAAAATTGAATGTTACTCAAAATGACATAAACAAAGTGGTATACTTTCTTTTGTTGAACCATTTACAAACAAATGTTCCATTCATGCGCATATAAAAATGTCGGGATTAAGTGTATGCACAACATGTTTGATTTCGTTCCAGGTTTCGAAGATATACACATCTCTTGATTATAATTATATTAAAAAAAGTGTTTGCCTTGCCAATTAAATATGTAAATAATATACAAATGAGGTTAATTTACTAAATTGTTCTGATAAGTTGTTTGCGTAAAGACTTCTTTATCATGTGGCACCAAACTTGACTTAATTGAAAGATAAGTGATGTTTTTATAGTCATTTAAGTGAATTTGATATTTAGACGGGCATTATGGTAAGGTGCACTGTATCATTCTCTTCAATTATACCATTTCACGCGCAATAGGAGCTCATTATCATCAGTAGCTGTTGTCTGTCAAGGACTGTATGTACGGTCTTATGGCGTATATTATTCGCTAGTTGTCGAAGGATCCCATATTATTCCAACCTCCGGTCGAACCTCATCTATAATGTGAATTGAAACAATTAAGCTGCCTTATGCAATAATATACACAATGCTGCGCCAATGCATATTATTCTCATCACACGCATGCACGTAGCAGCAATGTTTAGTGTACCATTCAAAGAGAGCCAAATATCGAACCATTTGCGCATTATATGAAATCAAAAGGCTTTGAAATCGTCACCTGTGATTGCGGCATATAAATAAAAACACAATGCTGAAAACGATCGAAACTGGTGAACTCAGGGGGCCACGATAATTTTTTAATTGCCATCTTGTAATTTTTATTAAAAGTAAAAAGTAAAACCTTTCCAACCATTCCTGAAACGCATCATGGATATATTATACTATTATAGTGTTGAGAGCGAAATACCAACATCAGGTAGTTTAATTAAAGACTGAAGGCAGGAATGAAGGAATGACTAACTAAAAATAACATTCATTGAAGATTCCTCAACTTTATGATGTCATTAAAAAGTACTGACACAATTTCAAAACTGACGACTTGCAAAAGATAATGCATGGACATGAAATAATCAGACTACAACAATATCACTGCGATTTAAATCCGGATGAAATTATTTGTGCTAACATCAAGGGATACGCAGCAAATTACAAACATATTTCACAAACAGACTGGCAAAATGGTATAAGCATCGGTCAATATTATTAGAAATTGAGTATAGTACCCATCCGCGGTTAGGTATGTAAATTAAACATAATATCATGGTACAACCTGGATTTTAATGATAAGTGTATGTGTTAAACATATTTATTTTCTATTATGGCTATTTTTCATTTAAACTAATTCCATAGATTCCATCGATATTTTCGTCAGAAAATAGCTTCCTTTCCCAGTCAATGGAACGGCTGGGTGACGTCATTGGAAGATCGGTCTCAGATGATAATGGAAACAAACAAATATACTTTACAAAAGGCAGCTATATTATAATGAATGTCACATCCGACGTAGAACAACTCGATAACACTTCTCAAAAGGGTCTTGCACACCCGTTCGATTCCTTTGTTCCGACTGGATCAGTCAAGCTAAAGATTTAATGCATGGGAGTTCACATGACGACTTAGAGGCGACGATAGTGCTGCTGAGAGGAAGTTATACAATTTTTGTTGGGTATTGTTGTTTTTATAGCAGAGCTTTGAGGCCCGATGTATACTTACGTACAAGATTACAGGATATACATTATGTGCCACCCAAATGAGTCACAATTTTTAAATTCCCCGGTATAAACATGTAGGTATATATACGTATATGATTTATTGATTTGTGCTGGAAAATCCTTATAAGGGGGCTGTCATTTTTTTTGGATCCCCTACCACCAAAGAAAATGACCGCACCCTAAATACAAATCCCAATCCCAAATCGAGAAAAACACACAAATAATATATATATAATTTTGTTACGGTTTAAATACCTTTAAAAGTGCAGTGGGGCAGGATTTCAAACCTCCGGCGGCACACCCCCGTCAAAAATAATGTGTGAGTAGGGAATACCCCCCCCCCCCCCCCCCCCCTCTTAAGATGGGTATAAACATATCAATGTCAGGTCCAACAAATCCCTATTGAAAATCAAAGGACTTTTAATAATTCCATGTTGTAATGTTATGAATGATTTCCAAACCAAACGACACCCTAACAAAGCCTATAATAAACGAGGGAAATCACTGAACAAAAAGTCAGCGCTTAAACCCCGGGGTTTGAACTCATCAGCTTATGCAGATATGAACATGACGAATAGCAGGTGGCAGTGGTGTCGGGAAGGGGGGGGGGGCACTCATATGAATGTATGCAAAGACAAACACTCCATAATACACTTTGGTTTTTTCCGGGGTTTTTCTTCTTTTCAAAGACCCCGATCTTGCTGTAAATTATGCTATACATATATTGTCATCATAACCCTGTTTTGAGGCAATTTATGCAATCTCTCATCGAAACACCCCATTTTGTGTGCGTCGCCGAATTTCATTGTTCTATAGAAAATGCCAGCCTTATCACCTGTTGGCTGTATTTATTTCATATATGAGCGTAACCCCCGCCCCTGGATAGTATCATCTGTTGGTTGGTACTTGAAGAAAGGAAAATCTGCATTAAAAAGAAATGTGAAATGATTTGAATTCTAGAGCGGATTAAGGGACTCTCAGAAAACGCGTGCAAGAATCGAACACCGAGAAATCATTCTCCTCTTGGTCATCGCCCTGTCACCACGGTGCGTCTCTTCTTGGGGGAACTCGTCTTTGGTTTTAGATTTACTTACGCGGGTGGTTTGAATCTAAGCAAAAGCCTCGTGACTCAAGTTAATTGGCTATAATATAGTCCAGTTCTTGGAAGGGTTGCATGTGTGTAGGGTTTATACCTATACCGTTTCACCATGAGGAGTTTCATATTTGCTATCATTATCCTGGTCGCTTCGACTGCTGCTCAACTCGACCAAGGTAAGTCGAAATAAAATGTTGGTTATGTGGCTGAATATTTTTCTGACGCGAATGACTGGATCATATAACAAAGTTTTATGTTGAGCGCATTGCGCGCATTTTTTCTGTATGTTTCAACATTGTAAAGCAAAATGTGGGTTTGGCCACGGTCGTTTTGGTTAATACTGACATTTGTTGCCACTTTGCGCGCATAAGTGATACTAAATTGACCATATAGCCACAATCGTGGAACGTTTAATAGTTGGAACACCGAACAGTGATAATTACACTTTTTAAAAGTATTCCGAAAAAGTGCACTATTGCCCAACCTGAATAACTCTCCCAACACCCCATTGGACATTGTTAACCCCATCCAGTATCCCGTAACCAAAATTCAAACATTGGCAATGTCCTCAAATAATATATAGGTCTTGCACACGACACAGAATAAAGCAAAAGGCAGCTTTAATTTTGAACACTTGGAGTTGGACCTGGCCTCGGTCCTCTATACTGTAAATCTAGCTAAAAAACTACACAATTGTGTAATTTTTCACACAACTTGTGCAACATTTTACACAAGTTGTGCAACATTTAAGAAAAGTTGTGTATTTTGTTAAACAACCAATTTGCACGATAACTTCAATATCTTTATTACGATTGAAAACATAATGATAGTAAATCTGAACATTGCCGTTATTAACCAAGTTCAAGATAACTAATAAGATTGCCGATATAGAAATTATCAAGCTTTTTAGTGTTTACATTGGCAATGAAAATGACGGCTGAAATCATGTTATTATCGGCAATTGTGCGCATGATAGTCAAATTATTTATATCGCAATTTTATCTGTTTGCAATGAGAAATTGTTTTTGTTTTCTAATTGTTATTGGTGTTATGATTGTGCTGGCTAATTGTTAATGCGTAAATAACCATCCACGCCAGTGAACCGTGAAAATCTGTAAATTAGTCCAACTTGGATAGGAGTGTTTCGTGACTACTCTTACGTAATCGCACATTTTCTCCGTAACTACCGAGCCGAACTAAACTAATTTGACTTTACTTTGACGTTTGAATTGTTGAATTCAGATACTTGCACTGCCGCGCATAAGTATTTCCCCCTCTGGAAGCTTGCAAGTTATCACTGTTGTCGACAAAGTATTAAACCATCAGACCCAATTACCATTTCATTGTGTTCGTTGTACATTTTATACCAATAAATTCATGTTTCCTATTCAGATTCATGATTCAAAAGCATTAAAATTCATGATTTTATCAAGCAAGTCAAAATTCCAATGTAAAATCGCCGTAGTAAATCACCTCATGAATATCAATTAGCTCATTATCGGCAGTGTAACGCTATGGGAATTTTCAACTGAGATCAACTGGTGATGGAAAACTTCATGTGCAGACATTTATAAATGATAATTGGCATGCGCAGTTTATTGGAATACCTTCAGAAGGAACCATTCCAGCTTAAAAAAGTTATTTTTGTGACGACGGTTTTTGTTTTTGGCAGATATTCATCTTTATTTAAGGCACATCTAAAATTATTTTCAATACACTCGGGCTGAAATAACATGGAGAAGCAGCAAAATTATAAAGTGTGTATGCACGTAGTTCATTGACCTATTTACTCCAGTGACCTAACCGTGCTAACAAACCACGTTATCAATAGAATGATTCAAAGCTGTAGAGTTTCCCACTATTTCATCGTCACAAAGGACCGCTCAATAAACAACATACCAATACATAAATCCTTTTTACTATGCCCACAGTCTCTTCTCAATCCCAAACAATAAGGAGCTAGACTATCCTATTCAAATCAGATGAATAGGATACTTATTGTGTCCATCCAACAGTACTTATTTACAGTCAATGGGTCCCCGGTGCTTTTTTAACTTGCCGAATTTGCGTTATTAAGGCCCGATATGATTTGGTTTAAAAAAGATGAATTTCTGCCAAAACATAACTCGACGTCAGAAAAATAACTTGTTTTAGCTGGAATGGTTCCTTCTGAAGGTATTCCAATAAAGTGCGCATGCCAATTATCATTTAAACATTTCTGCACATGGAGTTTTCCATCACTAGTCTCAGTTGAAAATTCTCATAGCGTTACACTGCCGATAATGAGCTAATTGATATTCATGAGGTGATTTACTACGGCGATTTTACATTGGAATTTTGACTTGCTCGATAAAATCATGAATTTTAATGCTTTTAAATCATGAATCTGAATAGGAAATATGAATGTATTGGTATAAAATGTACAATGAACACAATGAAATGGTAATTGGGTCTGATGGTTTAATACTTTCTCGATAACACAGTGATAACTTGGCAAGCTTCCAGAGGGGGAAATACTTATGCGCGGCATTGTATGGAAGTAACGATCACCTATAAAAGGTGCATTGTAATTTTTTTGAGACCCTGTACAGTGTAGTGTGATCTATTGATTTTTAAGCACGAAATAGTGTTAATGTTGGCGCATTCAGATTGTGACCTCCCCATGCTCTCAAGCAAGTAGCTGAGCACTGGAGCAAGGGATTGCTTTAAATTTGGTATCATTGTAAAGATGAACACATCAGCTTTTACATGGATATATTTAACACTTAATGAACATTCTGCGATATTTGAAAATCTTGTGCTTGAGAAAAATATTCCAAACTTTGAGTAGTTTATTTCGTCCTAAATAATTTCTAAGTAGGTAATTAGGGGGGGGGGGGGGGGGGGGGGGGGGGGTACCGCGCTATTTTGTCCCGAAGCAATGGTCATGACGTCATATTTTGGTCGATTTTCTGAACTTTTGTATTGGATTTACGTGCAAAATGCCCTTGGCAGCATACTTTCCCGAGTGTGTGGGTGCACTTTAAATTTCAGATGTTCTAAAATGGACGGATATCTAACCAATTTGATAAAAAACACGATCCACACACCCCAGAATTGCAAAAGATGCATAAAATAAGTCCACTTTTTATGCCTTTGAACAGAGTGGCGGCCCAATCAGCACGGTTAGTGTAGTGGATAGAAAGTCGACATGAGGAGCGAAAGGTTGTGGGTTCGAGCCCCATTAGGAGCACTTTTTGTTTTATATGCTGGATTTGCTTAGCATCATCTGTATGCTTGCCCACGCGGACACCACACTGCTGGCGTTTACCGTATCAGTTACGCCATTTTTTTTCTCGGAAATGTCAAAAAAAATTACCGTTCTTTTAAAAATAAGAATTATAATCAAATTACAAACACATTTTGTGCGAGAGCAACAAACACATTTGGCAAAAATGACACAATAAAAATCCGTTCGTTATAAATAAATGGACATGGTTAAATAATAAAACTATCACAATTACATTCGTGGATCTCTATGGCGTGCGTAAGTTGGCCATGTCGTTGGCAATCGGAAATCACGGGTTCGAATATTCCTTTTATTTTTCTATTTTTTTAAACTTGATGGTGGTAGATTAATGTAACATCATTGTTATGTCAATTTTTATCAATTATAAATGCCGCCCATGCGTTTATAGTTTTCTTTTTATTTATCTATCATAATGTATCCTTGATTTATTTAACTTTGTATCTAAACAATTAAAATGCGTAAACAATTCTATTATTGCTCGATAAATAGAGTGATTTAACTTTAGTTCAGTTTGATAATATGATAGCAAAACTTGTTGTAAAACCATTTTACCAGTGTGTCCAACAATTTCTCCTTTGCACACTTTGGTAATACACTGAGCCAAAAAAGAAACTTATAAAATGTTAACAGATCACCAATCACCATGATAGGGTCAGTGCGCATTTCTCTTGTGTCATTGAAGCAAACAATTGGTTATTGACTGCCATTTGAAGCAATACATTGCAGTAATATTGTATCCAAATTTGGTACATTTTCATGCACAGAATTTTATTTGGTGATCTGTTAAAATTTTATAAGTTTCTTTTTTTTTATAAGTTTCTTTTTTGGCTCAGTGTACATTCAGAGATGTCACTTTTAGCTTGTTATAGCTAGGCTCAATTATAAGCAAGTTTGCGACCGGGTTTGCGTCCTATGATTTTAGGCTGGTAACACAATCCCACAGTGCATTTCGTTAAAACAGTGTACATTATTTTTCCACGATACGTATCACGTGATAACCACGATCGATTTCGCAAAATATTGCAAAATGGCGCGGTCCCCAGCCCCCCTAGTAGGTAATCGAATAAATTTGAATTGATCGTGTTTGTGTTAGGACGCCCTCGTACCTAATAATTTGGGGTCAAATCAAGTGGCGTACCGTCATCAAATATTCAAATACAACCAATAAACCATCGGACAACAGCTTAAGATGTTCATAAATGAATAACTTGCTACTCTTCTAAAATGTGAAAACAAATCATAAACAAGTTATTTTGTTTTGATGGGCCATGTTTTTGAAGTCGTGGGGCCAAACTTGTCTTCAAATGGAACGGGAATAAAAAAATGTAGCTAATTCTAATTGGCATTCACGCGGTGGCACAATAAATTTGCCCTAAAATGTTTAAACATGTCCGGTCTGTGCTGGCTGTATTAAATAGATTGTTCTGCCGACGGTCCTAAGCTAAAGAATGATAAACTTTCTCAGATTGGTCAAATACTTTCTCGCACCATAGACAAACTTGTCGCACCATACCATACAACAGGTAAATCATCCCGTATTTTGTAAGGGGCAATTCCATAGTTGCGGACGTACATTTCAGCAGTGTCTAGTAAGAAGACATCTATCAAAATAGTTGTACTTATTCCGGAGAACTTTCTTTCGTGCCTGCCATTTTCAGAACTTGCTAAATTATTATACTTTTTGCCAATTTACAACATTTGGTCCGATTACTCCAGTTCCAGGATGATCCCTCAACGTTTGGTCAATATTTATCAAGATGATGGACCATCTTCTCGCAACATTCTAAAATTGGCATTCACATAATTCCCTTTGTAGAAAAAAATGCCAGCATCCGCAAATAGGCATGTGTCGGAGAATAGGCATGTAACATTCATCAGTGTTGCAAACTAAACAAGGTGACAAGCGCGGTGCAAGTGCCGCTCAAGCTGCGGCCCACGACCCCAAAGTAGCCTAATTTTTCACATGCCGAGTTGCCCCCAAATTTGTTCTTAGACTCGTGCAATATTTTTATAGCTCATACAATATACACTGAGCCAAAAAAAGAAACTTATAAAAAAAGAAACTTATACAATTTTAACAGATCACCAAATAATATTCTGCATGAAAATGTACCAAATTTGGATACAATATTACTGCAATGTATCGCTTCAAATGGCAGTCAATAACCAATTGTTTGCGTCAATGACACAAGAGAAATGTGCACTGCCCCTATGGTGATCTGTTAAAATTTTATAAGTTTCTTTTTTGGCTCGGTGTATTATTGTATCACCCTCAAAGCCATTCAATATTATATAATTATGTTACAATTTAAACTTGGACTTTATCCTGCTAAATGCATGGTTTTACAGATCTTGTTTCGTAAGGACCATTAGGTCCTCTCTCTTCAGAAACTCAATTAAAGAATGATCGTACAATTAACATACACACCCCTGCAGTCATGTATAATACACAAATGATTTCACATAAAAAGATAACCTGAAAGTTTATCATGTTCATTGATCACAAGATGACACTATGCCTTGAATATCTTCCAAACACACAAATTAACATGACTTGTCCATTTATCATGTAATATAATCATGTTATAAATAAAAATATCGTCGAGCCCAAATTGCGTAGTTCATGCCATTTTTAAAATTTGCGGTGATCGAAAGTCCCGGTATCAATGACGTCATGTTTATTGGTGCTCGTATTTTCGTAAGTGCATTGAATGACTTCATTGATACCGGGACTTTCGATCGCCGCAAATTTTTAAAAATGACGGGTTGAGAGATGGCAGTTTTTATTCGGTTTTGTGACAAGTATGATGCTTTAATCTTTGTAATTACGCAATTTGGGCTCAATAATTATTTTTCTAACATAATTATAATGCACAATATTATGCTTGCTTGACGCCTCTACCTTAACCTCCTTTACACGTGGGAGATCCCCTGCCCCCCCCCCCCCCCATCTAGAGCAAATTTGGCCCACTCAAAAGTACCTACCATGCAATGAATATTTATAAGAATGTAAGAAAAGTGGGTAAAATTATCTCCCAGTCTACAGTGTTCATTATAGATTTAAATCACACTTTTGTATTTTGTTTTCAGAGTTGTGTGCCATAAATCAATGTCCTAATCAGGAGACCTGCTACAACCGCAATGTCGCCGGCCAGCCAGACCACGTATGCGAGTGTACTATAGGAGAGAATATATTTGCACCCATGGGATACGATTGTTCACTGCAGTCAGGTAGGTGGTGTATTGGGGATTATTGAAGACCGAGGGGATTTAAAAAAACACCAAAAGAACCGTTTGACAAAGTGGGGTCTTGTTTACTCGAAAACCGCAAAATCCGAGAACTGTTCTAGTTCAAATAAATTTTGCCAAATAAATTTTGCCAGTAAATGTAATTTGGACATCTAGCACATACTGTTACAGACTACATGTAGGTGCTTTATGTTTTAGCTAATTCAAAATTAATAATCTGTACAAAAAATCTGAGATACATTAATCAACAAATCTCTTTATTAAAACACCGGATCCACTCGAAGATTTGAAGGTCTTCCCACAATACATTGCGCAAACGCCAGCCAACTAAAGCTTTTTTCACACGATGCATTTGTCGAGCTCTTAAGTTTAGAAATAAGAAAAAGAACACTGATAACTAATTTATTCGTTGATGTAAACTAGAACCTAAGAGCTCCAACTGAAGCCATGACTGTGTGCATGTCTATATGGGAACCACCGAGACAAATTGGAGACCAGATTTAGGGCATTTTGTCTTTAAAATATTCTTTGGGATCCAATTATCATCTGGTCGAAAATCCTCATAACTCTACTGGCAGTTCCCAGACTGCAAAAAGCGTTGAGAGTCGCGATCATCACAACCAAGTGTTGACAATGGTACCGGAACATCATTTGGACTGGCTCGGTAATGAATCTCCCATACACAATTTAACAGCAAAATGCGATTGACGTTGAAGGGCGTTCGAGCAAAAGTGTTTTTTAAAGTAGGATGTTCTGATCACTTTAGCTTTTTTGCCCATCCACTTATTTTGATATCAGAAGAATCCCCATATGGTTCATCGCTATTACTGTAATGTTTGGCGTCGGCAAGATATGTTCCATTTAAACGTTATAGGCCAAAATGCAGTGCATTACTACCAAAGGTGGTTAACCACCCGGCCAGTTTATGTAATGGGCAAATTTCATGTCACCTAGTGCTTCCAAAATAAGATCCATTGGAGTTATGCAACTCATAAGACCAAGGATTACCCTCCATGTAGAATAGAAAACGTTCCAAGTTGAAATTCGGGCAAGCTATCGGAACACCTACCTTTTAATGTTGGTGTGGTGTATTTAATATCTCCTGAAGTTTGAGGTGTATATACAATATTGATATCAAATCCTGTCTTTAGTCAAAAGATCTTTGCAAATTCTCATGATGGCCGATGAAGGACTAATCGAGTACTTTTATTGTTCGGCCATCTTAATATAGTGGGGTGGGTGTTCTTTTCTAATTTATGAGTCTTTAAAAGCAAGTGCTTGGGGTTAAACTTCCTCAAACTGTAATAATTTAAGTACATGTAGCCCAATTGTTTTTAAACCAAGACATGAAGGAAAAAAATGGTACTAAATTAATTATTCCAGTCTCAAAAATACTCTACCAACTTTTTATACATGAACAAATATAACTTGCAGTGTAGGGCCATCTATACTCAATTGTTACGAAGTGTAAATTATGAAAAAAAACGGAGGGAAAAACCCTCAACTTGATTACCCAGATTATACGATTGATTGAATAAGATCATATCAATATTGTTTTAATCCATGCAGATGCCAGATCCTTAACGACAAGCTATGGATCCAACAGCGTTATCAGCTACTTTGAATCCGAAAACTACCCCGGTAACTATGCCCCCCGAACCGCCGCTCTGTACCTGCTCTACGTACCCGGTGCCTCGGAGATCCAATTCTCTTTCGATCAACAGTTTGGAGTAGAGGCCAACAAGGACGAGCTGTATGTAGGCGCTGGTCTGGAGTACAATTTTGACGAGATAAATGGTTTGACCTCTACCACCAATCCAGTTGACAAGTACTATTTTGAAGGCCGAAGCCTTCCGCAGTCTTTTGGCATCCTATCTGACACAGCATGGGTCTACTTTCTAACTGACAAGAACAATGATGACGCGCTGTTTGAAGGGTTCAGACTAAGGTGGAATGCAGCTCGGCCAGACACCAGCCTTCCAATTGTATCGTCCGTTGACAACATCATCAGACAGATTCAGGCAGGTCTTGGTAGCACAACTGTTTCATGGACAGAGCCGTCGGCTACAGATGACTCCGGCAGTGCGACTTTGATTTTTAGATCGCATGCTCCAGGACAATCTTTCCCAGTCGGTACAACCACAGTGACGTATACATTCAGGGATGCAGCCGGTAACAGTGCTTCCACATCGTTTGATGTTATTGTTAGTGAATGTAAGTTGAATCCAGAAATCATTTCCTTGTTTAGATAAAAATATTTAGAAATGCTCACACATAATGATTTCTACAAAAATCAATAAATATCAAAATACCAATGTTATTTTTTCCAGAATACTTTTGTATTTCGATTTAAACCTCTTTGCCAAATGAATTAATGAGATAATCTCAGGTCACAAACCCCATGGGTGATCTTCATGCTAAACTGCTCACAAAAAGTTAGGAAACTTTTTTTAATCAAGTATATCTTTATTATTTATTACCCTCTTGTATCATGTTGCCTATCAATGGAAAGCTGAAGTGTTCTTCTTTAAAATGATACCAAATGTGCAATGATGACATGTTGCTGGACTTGGCCACATTAATGAGAATGAGACAAAGTCACAAATCAAATGTGCCAAAATTAGCAATTTTGTGTTACTTTGTGAACAAACAAATTGACACTGTAATGAAAACAAGCAAGACAACTTACTTTATTAAGACAAGAACTGAGTTCAGTAACGAGTGGATGATCCGAAGGCGTTGATGACAGCCTGGCACTTCATGACCTTCCACCTGTTAACCCAGTCTTGCAAATACCCAAACAATGTTTTTCTAAAGAGATGAGGGTTGGGGTGTATGTGTTGTGCTCACTGGTGCAAATCTGTGTGTAAACCATACATGGTTCTCAAGCATGACCGGTTTGATTATTGATCATTACCTATTGACTATTTAGCACAGATAACGGTAATTTTGGCACATTTGATTTGTGACTTTGCCTCATTCTCATTCATGTGGCCAAGTTCAGCAACATGTAATCATTGTAAATGTGGTATAATTTTAAAGAGAAACACTTCAGCTTTCCATTGATATATAACATAAACAAAGAGGGTAATAAATAATAAATAATATACTTGATTAAAAAGAAGTTTCCTAACTTTTTGTGAGCAGTTTAGATTGATCCAAATTTGATGGAAACCATCGGGACGATATAGATGAATAGATGTGGAACCCAAACTTCTGAAAAGAAATTGGGTTTCTCAATGCCCCTTTAATTGGAGATTGCTTTAAAGAATCTGTCCATTGCATCGCTTTCAATCTTTTTTATTTCCCCTTTAACCATTTACTTCAGTGGCTCCAGTTGACAATACAGCACCAGTCGTCACATCCCTTGCCAACATCCTTCGGCAGATTCAGTCTGGTCTACCTGGCATCACAGTTTCATGGACGGAGCCAACGGCGACTGACGATTCTGGCAGCGTCGCATTGATTTTTAGATCTCATGCTCCAGGACAATTGTTCCCAGTTGGTGCAACCACAGTGACGTATACATTCAGGGATGCAGCCGGCAACACTGCTTCCACATCGTTTGATGTTATTGTTAGTGAATGTAAGTTGAATCCAGAAATCATTTCCTTGTTTAGATATACAAATATTTAGAAATGCTCCCACATAATGATTTCTACAACAAGTCATCAAAATACAAATGTTATTTCTTTTTTAGAATACTTTTGCATCGATTTAAACATCCGACGATTTAGATGAATAAATGTGGAAACCCAATTTCTGAAAAGAAATTGGATGTCTCAATGCCCTTTTAATTGGAGATTGCCTTGAAGAATCTTTCCATTGCATCGCTTTCCATTTTTTAATTTCCCCTTGAACCATTTACTTCAGTGGCTCTACAAACAAACAAACCCATGGGTGATCTACGTTCTTCATGCTAGATTGATCCAAATTTGATGGAAACCATGGACCGACGAATAGATATGAAAACCCAACTTCTGAAAAGAAATTGGATGTCTCAATGCCCCTTTAATTGGGGATTGCCTTTGAAGGATCTGTCCATTGCATCGCTTTCCATTTTTTAATTTCTTCTTAACCATTTACTTCAGTGGCTCCAGTTGACAACACAGCACCAGTCATCACATCCCTTGCCAACATCTTTCGGCAGATTCAGTCTGGTCTACCTGGCACCACAGTTTCATGGATAGAGCCAACGGCGACTGACGATTCTGGCAGCGTCGCATTGATTTTTAGATCTCATGCTCCAGGACAATCGTTCCCAGTTGGTACAACCACAGTGACGTATACATTCAGGGATGGAGCCGGTAACAGTGCTTCCACATCGTTTGATGTTATTGTTAGTGAATGTAAGTTGCATAGAAATAATAGGCATATAATGTAAGTTGCATCCAGTAATCATTTCCTTGTTTAGATAGTCAAGTCAATAAATATCAAAATACCAATGTTATTTCTTTTAGAATACTTTTGGATCGATTTAAACCTCTTTGCCAAATTAATTAATGAGATCATCTCGGGTAACAAACCAATGGGTGATCTTCCAAGTTCTTCATGCTAGATTGATCCAAATTTGATGGAAACCATTCAACGATATAGAAGTGGAAACCCAACTTCTGAAAGAAATTAGATTTCTCAATGCCCCTTTAATTGGAGATTGCCTTGAAGGATCTGTCCATTGCATCGCTTTCCATTTTTTTAATTTCCCCTTTAACCATTTACTTCAGTGGCTTCAGTTGACAACACAGCACCAGTCATCACATCCCTTGCCAACATCCTTCGGCAGATTCAGTCTGGTCTACCTGGCACCACAGTTTCATGGTTAGAGCCAACGGCGACTGACGATTCTGGCAGCGTCGCATTGATTTTTAGATCTCATGCACCAGGACAATCTTTCCCAGTTGGTACAACCACAGTGACGTATACATTCAGGGATGGAGCCGGCAACACTGCTTCCACATCGTTTGATGTTATTGTTAGTGAATGTAAGTTGAATCCAAAAATCAGTGTTGTAGTTGAGTCCAACCTGTCGGAGTCCTTGCCTTCAGAGTCAGAAGAGTCCTTATATGTATTTAAGTTCTGATCGCATGTCATTAATTTTGCTATCTATAACGGGATCTATAATATGCCAACATATCAGTGATGTCAACATAATGATGTATTTCAACCTTTTCATCCCCATGTACATGGAATTATAGGCATAAGAATTGATTCAGATTCAAAAAGTTCATAGATTGAGAAATTACAAACTTGCTATTCTGTAGAGCACCTCTCCCCCTGCCGTTTCACCTATTTCTTTCCCTGAAAATATCCATCACTTTTTTAAGAGCGCTGCTCTGCGAAGCTGAAAATTGCCAATGAAATATCCTCTTTGTAGGAAATGTTATCATTTTGTTAAACAGTATAACATATATTGACACAAAATCCTAAAGACCATTTACATCGTACAAACAGGATTCGAATGCACACTATTATCATCACTTTAATTATGTATAGGCTTCCTCGAATTGTGTTTTAATACTTGTAATGGTTATCAATAAGTATTTTCAACAGCATATTAACTGTTCAGATGCATTTATGGTGATTTCTGACGTTATTTCTAAACTGTTGAATATTGGATGACTAAATAAGTATTAATTACGGCAAACAAAATAAGTCAATATTAACTGGACTCGGACAGGACTCTGGCACAATTCCAGAGTCCCTAGTGTCGGAGTCGGAGACAGAGTCCTTCACCAGAGTCAGAGTCCTTCAAAATAGGACTCAAGACCGGTCTCGAGTCCGGACTCGAGTACTATATACATCACTGCCAGAAATTATTTCATTGTTTAGATATATACAAATATTTAGAAATGCTCCCACATAATGATTTCTACAAAAGTCAATAATCAAAATACCAATGTTTTTTCTTTTGGAATACTTTTGGATCGATTTAAACCTCTTTGCTAAATAATTAATGAGATCATCTCAGGTCACAAACCTATGGGTGATCTTGCAAGTTCTTCATGCTAGATTGATCCAAATTTGGAAACCATGGACCGACGAATAGATGTGAAAACCCAACTTCTGAAAAGAAATTGGATATCTCAATGCCCCGTTAATTGGCGATTGCCTTGAAGGATCTGTCCATTGCATCGTTTTCCATTTTTTAATCTCCCCTTTAACCATTTACTTCAGTGGCTTCAGTTGACAACACAGCACCAGTCATCACATCCCTTGCCAACATCCTTCGGCAGATTCAGTCTGGTCTACCTGGCACCACAGTTTCATGGATAGAGCCAACGGCGACTGACGATTCTGGCAGCGTCGCATTGATTTTTAGATCTCATGCTCCAGGACAATTGTTCCCAGTTGGTACAACCACAGTGACGTATACATTCAGGGATGGAGCAGGCAACACTGCTTCCACATCGTTTGATGTTATTGTTAGTGAATGTAAGTTGAATCCATAAATCATTTCCTTGTTTAGATATATACACATATTTAGAAATGCTCCCACATAATGATTTCTAACAAATCAATAAATATCAAAATACCAATGTTATTTCTTTTAGAATACTTTTGGATCGATTTAAACCTCTTTGCCAAATTAATTAATGATCATCTCGGGTCACAAACCCATGGGTGATCTTCTTAGTTCATGCAAGTTTGATCCAAATTTGATGGAAACCATCCGACGATTTAGATGAATAGATGTGGAAACCCAACCTCTGAAAAGAAATTGGATGTCTCAATGCCCCTCTAATTGGGGATTGCCTTTGAAGGATCTGTCCATTGCATCGCTTTCCATTTTTTAATTTCCTCTTTAACCATTTACTTCAGTGGCTCTAGATGACAACACAGCACCAGTCATCACATCCCTTGCCAACATCCTTCGGCAGATTCAGTCTGGTCTACCTGGCACCACAGTTTCATGGATAGAGCCAACGGCGACTGACGATTCTGGCAGCGTCGCATTGATTTTTAGATCTCATGCTCCAGGACAATTTTTCCCAGTCGGTACAACCACAGTGACGTATACATTCAGGGATGGAGCAGGCAACACTGCTTCCACATCGTTTGATGTTATTGTTAGTGAATGTAAGTTGAATCCAGAAATCAGCGTTGTAGTAGAGTCCAACCTACCAGAGTCCGAGTCCGAGTCCTTATATGCATTTAATATCTATAACAGGATCTATAAAATGAGATCATCTCAGGTCACAAACCTATGGGTGATCTTGTAAGTTCTTCATGCTAGATTGATCCAAATTTGATGGAAACTATGGACCGACGAATAGATGTGAAAACCCAACTTCTGAAAAGAAATTGGATGTCTCAATGCCCCTTTAATTGGGGATTGCCTTTGAAGGATCTGTCCATTGCATCGCTTTCCATTTTTTAATTTCCTCTTTAACCATTTACTTCAGTGGCTCTAGTTGACAACACAGCACCAGTCATCACATCCCTTGCCAACATCCTTCGGCAGATTCAGTCTGGTCTACCGGGCACCACAGTTTCATGGATAGAGCCAACGGCGACTGACGATTCTGGCAGCGTCGCATTGATTTTTAGATCTCACGCTCCAGGACAATTGTTCCCAGTCGGTACAACCACAGTGACGTATACATTCAGGGATGCAGCCGGCAACACTGCTTCCACATCGTTTGATGTTATTGTTAGTGAATGTAAGTTAAACTCAAATGTTGCGTTCAATCTTATGTAATGTGATGTTGGAGATTTCCATCAAGAATTTTCATTGCTTCCACGTTATTCAATGTAAGCCAAATCAAGCGGTGCATTGTACTTTTTGAATATACCGGGGGAGGGTGCAACACTGACATGAAAAGTTGTATGGGTAAGTATGTGCGGTCCTGAACATTTTCATTTCACCCTCTGCAACTTTCCAAGTCTCCCCCCCCCCCATTATTCACCCTGCTGTGCAGCCATTGATCTATATTTAAGCGTCCAGAAAATTGGTTCAAATTCCAAAGCCCCAATTTCCTAAACGTTTCCATCCTTAAACTGGTGTCAATCCACTTTTTGACCCAGGTTAAAGCACCTATGCACAACATCCTCGCGAATATGTAGCCTTCATGTTTCGGGTTAATTGCATGTACTAGACGGACCACGCTGGGTCATATTTCCACCCATTAGTCTTTATCGGGTTTATTCTTACAAAAATATCAACGCTTGCGAGCAGCGGATGTTTTGTATTATTTATATCGGGCTTTTTACATTATATCGAGGGCTCTGAAACAAAAGGCCTTATCTCTATTTTGACCATTTTGAGGAAAAAGCCCATTCTGGTTAGTGGTATGTAAACATTTATTTCCGGAGCAATTCAAAACCAATTGCACCCAATGTTAACCATTGTGTCCATAGAAAGTTGTGTTTGTTTTGTCTTGTACCAAACTGAATATTTAAATGCATATGCCATCCATTTCAGTGGATCCAGTCGACAATGTAGCCCCCGTCATCACCCCTCTGGACGACATCACCATAACATTGGTTGAAGGTCAAGCCACCATTGCCCAAGTGTCTTGGATCGAACCCACAGCGACCGACAACTCTGGCTCGGCCACCCTAGTCTCGAGGACCAACTCTCCGGGATCGTTCTTCCCCATTGGTACCACACCGGTGACCTACACTTTCCAAGATCCATCTGGCAACACTGCTAGCCTCACATTCAACGTCAACGTTTTAGTGGGTATGTAAACATTTATTTCCGGAGCAATTCAAAACTAATTACACCCAATGTTAACCATTGTGTCCATAGAAAGTTGCGTTTGTTTAGTCTTGTACCAAACTGATTATTTAAATGCATATGCCATCCATTTCAGTGGATCCAGTAGACAACGAATCTCCAGTCATCAGCTCTTTGGACGACATCACCATAACATTGGTGGAAGGTCAAGCCAACATTGCCCAAGTGTCTTGGATCGAACCCACTGTGACCGACAACTCTGGCACAGCTACTCTAGTTTCCAGGAGCCACGCCCCAGGATCGTTCTTCCCTATTGGTACCACACCAGTGACCTATACCTACACGGACCCATCTGGCAACTTGGCTAGCCTCTCATTCAACGTCAATGTATTAGTGGGTATGTATACACTTTTGTAATATTGGTTAAAGAAGTCCATTGGCATTTTCTAATGTCTCCCTGGCCAAGTTATAAGTTTAAATGATCACACCAGTCTTCATCTGACAAGTGTATGTCCTGGTAAGCTGGTCATGTGAGTTGACGAGGAATGTCAGTAATTGGTTGATCTCGCGCATGGGCTAGCTTAAATCGGATCCTCGTTCAAGTCGCTCTTTTTCACGATCGAAATTGTATTAGTTAAAGTCAATTGGTCAAATATACAAGAATTGGAAAATTAATTGCACGAGTGGTAATTATTTAGGGATAGGACAGTGTTGCCAGAAAGTGTCATTTTAGTCATGAATACTGGTTATAATGTTAATTCACCGGAGGGGATTCTGCAACGAGGCCTAGACCCATATCGATGAGGAGTTCAGCATGAGAGCACATTTTCTCGACGACTCAATGAATGCAGTGAACTAACAAAGTTTTTTTGTAAGAATTAGTAGCCTATTATTAAAGATCTTTCAAGTCTCATTTTATCAATTTCACAAAATATTTAAAATAGGGAGAATTATTAATACAGTCATAAATACCACATTTCCGTCTCCAGTCGACAATGAAGCCCCCGTCATCACCCCTCTGGACGACATCACCATAACATTGGTTGAAGGTCAAGCCAACATTGCTCAAGTGTCCTGGATCGAACCCACAGCGACCGACAACTCAGGCTCGGCCACCCTAGTCTCGAGGACCAACTCTCCGGGATCGTTCTTCCCCATTGGTACCACACCGGTGACCTACACTTTCCAAGATCCATCTGGCAACACTGCTAGCCTCACATTCAATGTCAACGTTTTAGTGGGTATGTAAACATTTATTTCCGGAGCAATTCAAAACCAATTACACCCAATGTTAACCAATTGTGTCCATAGAACGCTGTTTATTTTGTCTACCGATGCCCTAATTGTAGCTATGGCATAAATGTACGTCGGTGATCAATCGCCTGAGTGAGAATGTGTGGATGTCTAAATCTCATTGGGCTCAAAATCACTGCTATATCGAGTTTTACGACTGGTTGTTTTTGTAATCATTGCAAAAGGACTTGAGAAAGTGTGACCTAATTGATGATTAGATTACATGTAAACACTTCGCTGGCAAATTGAACGTGTTATTCTTGGGTTTTGATTGTAACAACTTGTGACCAAACTGATTTAAAAATGCATATGCCATCCATTTCAGTGGCTCCAGTAGACAATGAATCTCCAGTCATCAGCTCTTTATTTATTTTATAGGATTTTGAAAATTGCCACAGTTTCTGAGAACATAGTTTTTTGAAAACTGTCTGAGAAGCCACGCACTTTCTTTTCACAATTTTTTTTATTTCTCAAAACTATTAATCCTGTGCGGAGTTATGCAAACAAACTTGGTCTAATTTTCGTACAAAAAAAAATCACAAGAGTTTTTAAATTGACTGGTATGGACCAAGTGCCACTTATTCTGAAAACATCATTTTGGGGAAATGCGACTGTTTTGGGAAAAGTAAACATGATATCGAAAATGTAAAACTTTTTATTGGTAGCCAAGCGTTTTCTCTATTCATAATCGTTTCAACTTTTTGAAACGTCTACTTGTGAAGTTATGTAAACCAAAAAAAATAATCTAATTTTAGGGACTTTTTTTTACCCCTTTATTTGGTCTGGTGGTATAACATTGAAATGCATTTTAAAAATTCAAACTTTTATTGCCATGGCAACGCCCATTTGTTTTAGTTTATTTTGGTCTATTTTGCCCATTTCTAAGAAATATGCCATGTTCCAAGCTACCGACTCAAGTGTAAATGATAAAATAAAAGACTTAAAGTGTTGCAAAGTATTATCTTTTGCTGATGGGTAATGTCAACTTAATTTTGAATATAATATATAAAGTAAACGACACACACTCTGATGAAAATGGTAGAATGTTAATGATAAACACGGTTATTGATGACCAAAAGACTACACTTATGAATATATATGCTCCGAATAATATGAAAGAAAGGTATAACTTTTACACAAATGTTCAAGAAAATTGATCAACATGTTCCAGATGATCACGCCCTTGTCCTAGGTGGTGACTTTAACACCTGCTTGAATCAAGCAGAAGACAAAGAAGGTGGAATAATGTGTGTCAATAAAGATGCAACATATCTTAATGCAGAAATAAATAAACGTAACATTTCAATGATCGTGGGTCCAGTTTCTAAAGTGACACTCATCCCTATTGAAAAGCACGAATCTGATCATTCTAAACAGTAATGCAAACCTCTTTCTATAGGATGATTGTCACTTTTGAAACTGGACCCACGACCATTGAAATGACAATAACTCCGCTCTGCAACATCGTATCTCATCGATCGAGGTGTCAAAATACGCAGAACAAAATTATGCACTGGATTATTTGCTTTGATTAATGCATACCCTTTCGCGCCGTTATATATTGGATCATTTCTAAGTGTTTCGATAATTTTTGTGAGCAGTTTATTTGTAACTTATTGATACCAGTATGTTTGATATATCGTTATTATGTTATATACTATGTATAGAATATAGATGAATGAAAAAATAAAATGAATGGAAAAAACACAAAAAAACAACAACAAAAAACAACTTAATTTTGCATCCTATTTGTGGCTCTGGCAACACTGGTAGATTTATAATATTAAAAATATGTTTTCGACCCAAATTTAGCACGCAAATAAATAAATTTGCTTGGGCACTCTGATTTTGTCAGTTTTGAATATCATACATTGCCCCTTTCAATTCTGGAGAGAACTGCTTGGGCAATTATTTAGGGATAGGACAGTGTTGCCAGAAAGAAGAGTATAATTTTAGTCATGATGAATATTTGTTAATTCACCGGAGGAGATTTGTTAAAGGCCTAAGACCCCATATCGATGAGAAGTTCAGCACAATTTTTTCTCGTTGACTCGGAGTAAACTAACAACTGTTTTGGTGTCAAGAATTACTAGCCTAAGATCTTTTCAAAATCGCACATATGGACTAGCTGTTCTTTATTTGTGAAATATGGTGAACTAATAGGGCGAATTAATAATCATAAATACCACATTTCTGTCTCCAGTCGACAATGAAGCCCCCGTCATCACCCCTCTGGACGACATCATCATAACATTGCAAGGTCAAGCCAACATTGCCCAAGTGTCTTGGATCGAACCCACAGCGACCGACAACTCTGGCTCAGCCACCCTAGTCTCGAGGACCAACTCTCCGGGATCATTCTTCCCCATTGGTACCACACCGGTGACCTACACTTTCCAAGATCCATCTGGCAACACTGCTAGCCTCTCATTCAATGTTATAGTGTGTAAGTAAACATTTATTTACACCAATTACAACCATTGTGTCCATAGAACGCTGTTTATTTTGTCTACTGATGCCCCATTTGTAACTATGGCATACGTGTCCGTGATCAATCGCCTGCTTCAATGTGTGGATGTCTCAATCTCGCTGTGCTCAAAATCACTGCTACATGTCAAAACCAGGCACAATTGGGCAGGGGTTCAAAATTGAGTTATTGATGTATTATATAAATATAGGCTTTGCATTTTACAACACCACTTGTTTTATTGAAATCGGACATTCCTAACTCGAGTTGTAACATTTTGAATTTGGACTGCCTGAAATGTTAAAAAATAGAAAACGTCCATTAAAATTTGCATAAAACAAAGTAAATAATAAAGAATAAATAAGAATAAACAATTAAAAATATTATTTCCCGATGAAATTTCAGTTTGAAATTTGTACAGCTCTTTTTTGACATGACTAGCATTTTGAAATCATGAGAATCTAAACATTGACAAAAATAACCCCCAAATATGTTTTGGCATTTTTCTCCATTCATAACTCTGCCCAATTCCGCCTGGTTTTGACATGCAGTGTCACCATTGTGTTTTACGACGGGTTGTTTTTGTAATTGTAAAAGTAAAGGTTAAAAATATTACAAGCAGTCCACAAAGTGTAGGTCCTTCCTAGATTTTTATTCACCAATTTTTCTAAAATCTTGTGTTTCATTCATATTCTGTATCATATTTGTGCCCCAACATGAGACACGAGTAAATGAGGCGCCATACGGCAGTAGCTAATTTTATTTAAGAGCAAAAATTTGATACAGATCAAAATATATAGGACAAATTCTTGTATGCATGTTGTATTCATTTAACTCATTTATTTGTGTTGGGTCGCATTTATGAAAAGCCAATGTATTCATCTGTCCAATGGTATCGCATTTGAGACCTGTTGCCACAAAATGACCGTTAATTCGCCAGTGAATTAATAGATTATAGTCCAATAAACAAGCCAAAAATCAAAAGAAAACAAGGAATTTTGCCACTTCAATTTAAATCGGCACCACAGTTTCATGGACGGAGCCAACGGAGACTGACGATTCCGGCAGTGTCACATTGACTTCCAGATCGCACCCTCCAGGACAATTTGTCCCAGTTGGTACAACCATAGAGACTTATTCATTCAACAGTGCTTCCACATCTTTAATGTTATTGTTAGCGAATGCAAGTTATGCGTTCTATTAAGCAATTCTAGAACATTTGTACAATCTTTCTGCAAAGTAGTGAACATTTCTCTTGGTACTATTTTGCTTCAAATCCTTAGATCTGTGCAAAAATAAAATGGTAGACTTTTTCTCCATTTCAGTGGCTCCAGTTGACAACGAATCCCCAGTCATCGGTCCTTTGGACGACATCACCATAACATTGGCGCTAGGTCAAGCCACCATTGCCCAAGTGTCTTGGATCGAACCCACCGTGACTGACAACTCTGGCACAGCTACTCTAGTTTCCAGGAGTCATGCCCCCGGATCTTTCTTCCCTATTGGTACCACACCAGTGACCTATACCTACACGGATCCATCTGGCAACTTGGCTAGCCTCTCATTCAACGTCAATGTATTGGCGGGTATGTATGAATATTTGTAATATTGGTTAAAAAGTCCATTGGCATTTGCTAATGTCTCCCTGGCCAAGTGCATGTCCTGGAATGTCATTAATTGGTTGATCTCGTGCATGGGATAGCTTAAATCGGAGGCACCTTTTGTTGAATATACTATTGATTGCAATATTTGTGTTTATTTCTAGTTGACAGTACTGCACCAGTCATTGTTTGTTTGGACGACATTGTTCAAACTGTTGAATTAGGAACACCAGGTGCAGTAATCAGCTGGCTAGAACCAACTGCCACTGACAACTCTGGTTCCGCAATCCTGCAATCTAGAAGTCGTGCTCCAGGAAGTTTCTTTAACATTGGTGATACGTTGGTCTCGTACACATTTGCTGATCCTTCTGGAAACCGTGCCACTTGCAGCTTTGATATCCTCCTGACAGCAGGTAAGGTAGCGTTGACGGGTTTATGCAGACTTTTCCCTTTCATATTATTGAATTCACTAATTAATAGTCATATGAATTGAACGAGTCGGAGCAGGAAAGATTAGTCTAACTGAAACAAGATTGAATCCTTATTTTGTTTGTTCCATTGCATTTAAATCGCTCACCTTGGTATCTTGAGGTTGTTAATAAGTGAAATGTTGGTATTTAATTTAGTTGACACAACTGCACCAGTCGTTGCTTGCTTAGACAACATTGTTCAAACCGTTGAATTGGGAACACCCGGTGCAATAATGAGCTGGCTAGAACCAACCGCCACTGACAACTCTGGTTCAGCAATCCTGCAATCTAGAAGTCATGCTCCAGGAAGTTTCTTCAGCATTGGTGATACGTTGGTCTCCTACACATTTGCTGATCCATCTGGAAACCGTGCTACTTGCAGCTTTGATATCCTCCTGACGGCAGGTAACATAGCCTCTAAAGGTTTTATGAAAAATGCAGAATTTTTTCATATTCTTGCATGCCCTATTATAGTCCCAACAATAGTGCCTAAACAAGTCCAATCATGAAAGATTCGTTTAACCGAAACAAAATTGAATCCTTAATTTTGTTATCCATTGTATTTGGATCTCAGAGGGGTCAAAAAAAGCAAGTCTCCCCCTAAAATTAGATTACTTTTGTTTACATAACTTCAAACACAATTATACGTTTCGAAAAGTTGAAACGATTATGAAAAGAGAATACGCTTGGCTACCAATAGAAAGTTTTACATTTTCGATATCAAGTTTACTTTTCTCAAAACAGTCGCATTTCCCCAAAATGTTTTCAGAAAAAGTGGCACTTGGTCCATACCAGTCAATTTAAACTCTTTCGTGATTTTTTTAAAACGAAAATTAGACCAAGTTTGTTTGCATAACTCCGCACAGGATTAATCGTTTTGAGAAATTTAAAAACTTTTGAAAAGAAGTGTTTGGCTTCTCACAGAAAGTTTCTCTCGTTCAATATCATGTTTACTTTTCCCAAAATTGTCTCATTTTCCCAAAACGATGTTCTCCGAAAGAGTGGCAATTTTCAAAATCCTATAAAATTTTTGTTTGCGTAACACCCCACACAATTAGACATTTTGAGAAATTGAAACTTTTCTTAAAAGGAAAAACGCTTAGCTATCCGTACAAAGTTTCCCGTTTTCAATATCATGTTTACTTTTCCCAAAAAAGTCAAATATCCCCAAAATGATGTTTTCGTTAACATGAAATTTGCCAAAATCCAATACAGTAAGTGCCACTTTTTCTGAAAACATCATTTTGAGGAAATGTGACTGTCATAATCGTTTCAATTTTTCAAAACGTCTAATTGTGTGTGAAGTTATGTAAACAAAAGTAATCTAATTTTGGGGGACTTACGTTTTTTGACCCCTTTATCATGAGGTTAATAAGCGAAATGTTTGGTATATTGCACTGCGTCGTTAGCCGTTGCTTGCTTGGATAACATCGTTCAAACTGTTGATTTGGGAACACCTGGTGCATGATCAGCGCATGAAGTTAGAAGACAGGAGTTACTTCTTGCCAGCATCAATGGGACGATGATGATCACCGTGGTACTACACAAAAGAGGCTAAATCATTGTTACAACGTGTATTGCACTGACAATCAAAGTTACCGCGGAAAAATCAATGTAGATTGACAAAGCGGCAGTAAGCGGTAGTCCCACTCTTGATGGTCCGACGCTAGCGTGTTTACCTGAATTCTTGTATTGAAAATATCTATTTATCTCAAAGCACTACCAATTTTGGTAAATAACTTCATGTTTTTGATATTGCAAATGTGTAAAAACCAGGCAAAATACTGTACATATCATAACGAAACTATTGACAGGCGGTTGATTTATATTATAAGATGTGGATCAAAATGTAAATAAAAATAAGTCAATATTCAAAATGATGAACAGTTTATATTTCAACAGAAAAATCGCGCGAATCCGCGCTCACTTAAAAAGGTTTAATATAATTACTTATACACCGTATCTGTCTTGTTATAACATAAGAATAAAATAAATAATATAAATTCAATGTAAAATCAATTTTTTAGTAAACTTGACAATATTCCTTTATTTTCAGTTTATTCAGAATACATTGTTCTTGGCACCGCGGAGAGTGAATTTGGGGGAGAGAAAGCAATGTTTGAATGTACATTCCGATCCCAAAATGAACCACTTATTATGACAATGTTTAAAATAGGCCACATAATGTATCACAAATTTACTGGATTGAAAATCCAATTCAATTGGCTGGCAACTTCGGCGGTGATTATCATCGCTCAAAGAAGAGGTGTGCGCAATTGATGGGACAATTGCATGATTAGGGTTGCGTAACAAGACCTTTCTCCTTGTCTTCTAGCTTCATGAACAGAGTTACATTTTAATCTTTGCATTTGACATCTTGATTTCTGAAGTTAAAGTTGAACCCATTGTAATCTTGGAAGGACATTTTGAAGACCGACAATTTGCTTTCAATGTAATGCCTTCGTTACTTGCCATGTAAATTAAAAGGATTTCATTGGTTTTGACGTATGTTTGTGTACACTACCTGGCATCCCAAAAAAAACTAATAAAACTTTACTTCAAAATCGGAAAGAATTTGTTCAATTTTATTTTATCAATGTTACTTCTCAATATTTTGCTCAAATTTAGTCCTTGAATCTGGACTATTTTCTAAGATTTGAATACAGAGTCCTGTGGTCTTTTTGATTCTAATATTGAATAATGCAATATTTTTGTTCTAGTCGACACCACTGCACCAGTCATTACTTGCTTAGACAATATTATTCAAACGGTAGAGTTAGGAACACCTGGTGCAATAATGAGCTGGCTAGAACCAACCGCTACCGACAACTCTGGTTCCGCATCCCTGATATCGAGAAGTCGTGCTCCAGGAAGTTTCTTCAGCATTGGTGATACGTTGGTCTCCTACACATTTGCTGATCCATCTGGAAACCGTGCCACTTGCAGCTTTGATATCCTCCTGACGGCAGGTAAGTAGCGTTGACGGGTTTATGAAAAAAATGCACTTCACTTTCATATTCTTGAATTCGCTAATTAATAGTCATATGAATTGAAAGAGTCGGAGCATGGGAGATTTGTCGAACTGAAACAAGATTGAATCCTTATTTTGTTTGTTCCATTGCATTTAAATCGCTCACCTTGGTATCTTGAGGTTGTTAATAAGTGAAATTTTGGTATTTTATTTAGTTGACACAACTGCACCAGTCATTGCTTGCTTAGACAACATTGTTCAAACCGTTGAATTGGGAACACCTGGTGCAATAATGAGCTGGCTAGAACCAACTGCCACTGACAACTCTGGTTCAGCAATCCTGCAATCTAGAAGTCATACTCCAGGAAGTTTCTTTAACATTGGTGATACGTTGGTCTCCTACACATTTGCTGATCCTTCTGGAAACCGTGCCACTTGCAGCTTTGATATCCTTCTGACAGCAGGTAAGGTAGCATGATGAGTTTCATGGAAAAATGCCGCCAACTTTTTCCTTTCATATTCTTGCATTCACTATAGTCATATGAAAAAAGCATGAAAGGTTCGTCTAACCGAAACAAATTTGAATCCTATTTTTTTTCTTCATTGTATTTGAAACGCTCACCTTGATATTTTGGTATTTTATTTAGTTGACACAACTGCACCAGTCATTGCTTGCTTGGACAACATTGTTCAAACTGTTGAATTGGGAACACCCGGTGCAATAATGAGCTGGCTAGAACCAACCGCCACTGACAACTCTGGTTCAGCAATCCTGCAATCTAGAAGTCATGCTCCAGGAAGTCTCTTTAACATTGGTGATACGTTGGTCTCCTACACATTTGCTGATCCTTCTGGAAACCGTGCCACTTGCAGCTTTGATATCTTTCTGACAGCAGGTAAGGTAACATGACGGGTTCCATGGAAGAATGCCGCCAACTTTCCCCTTTCATATTCTTGCCTTCGCTATTGTCATATCGAGGGCTCGGAAACAAAGGCCTCATCTCCATTTTGTTAAAAAATGAGATTTTGGAATCAACATTTTCATAAAGAAATTCCCTTTCCAGTAACACAGCCTCATCTCCACCTCCAATGTGTTTAAAAATCTTTAAGTCTTTTTCTCAATTTTCTTTGGTCAAAATGGAGAGAAGGCCTTTTGTTTCTGAGCCCTCGATATGAATAATTGAACAAGTCAAAGCATGAAAAGTTTGTCTAACCGAAACCAAATTGAATCTTATTTTTCATTGCATTTGAATTGCTCGCCTTAATATCTTGAGGTTAATAAGTGAAATTATGGTATTTTATTTAGTTGACACAACTGCACCAGTCATTGCTTGCTTGGATAACATCGTTCAAGCTGTTGAATTGGGAACGCCCGGTGCAATAATCAACTGGCTAGCACCAACCGCCACTGACAACTCTGGTTCAGCAATCCTGCAATCTAGAAGTCATGCTCCAGGAAGTTTCTTTAACATTGGTGATACGTTGGTCTCCTACACATTTGCTGATCCTTCTGGAAACCGTGCCACTTGCAGCTTTGATATCCTCCTGACAGCAGGTAAGGTAACATGACGGGTTTCAGGGAAAATGCCGCAACTTTTCCCCTTCACATTCTTGCATTCACTATAGTCGTATCGAGGCCTCGGAAACAAAGGCCTCATCTCCATTTTGTTAAAAAAATGAGATTTTGGTATCAAAATTCAGAAAGAAATTCCCTTTCCAGTAACACAGCCTTATCTACATAACACAACCCCTTTCAAAGTTATAGCCAGTATCACAGGCTCATCTCCATCTCCCCATTCTTTAAAAAGAAAATGGTCAAAATGGAGAGAAGGCCTTGTGTTTCTGAGCCATCGATATGAAATTGAACAAGTCTGAGCATGAAAGGTTTGTCTAACCGAAACCAAATTGAATCCTATTTTTTTTCATTGCATTTGATTCGATCACCTTGATATCGTGGTTGTTAATAAATGGGAAATGTTGGTATTTTGTTTAGTTGACACAACTGCACCAGTCATTGCTTGCTTGGACAACATTGTTCAAACTGTTGAATTGGGAACACCGGGTGCAATAATGAGCTGGCTACAACCAACTGCCACTGACAACTCTGGTTCAGCAATCTTGCAATCTAGAAGTCATGCTCCAGGAAGTTTCTTTAACATTGGTGATACGTTGGTCTCCTACACATTTGCTGATCCATCTGGAAACCGTGCCACTTGCAGCTTTGATATCCTTCTGACAGCAGGTAAGGTAACATGGCGAGTTTCATGGAAAAATGCCGCCAACTTTTTTCCATTCATATTCTTGCATTCACTATAGTCGTATGAATAATTAAACAAGTCAAAGCATGAAAGGTTCGTCCAACTGAAACAAAATTGAATCCTATTTTTTTCATTGTATTTGAAACGCTCGCCTTGATATTTTGGTATTTTATTTAGTTGACACAACTGCACCAGTCATTGCTTGCTTGGACAACATTGTTCAAACTGTTGAATTGGGAACACCCGGTGCAATAATGAGCTGGCTAGAACCAACTGCCACTGACAACTCTGGTTCAGCAATCCTGCAATCTAGAAGTCATGCTCCAGGAAGTTTCTTCAGCATTGGTGATACGTTGGTCTCCTACACATTTGCTGATCCATCTGGAAACCGTGCCACTTGCAGCTTTGATATCCTTCTGACAGCAGGTAAGGTAACATGATGAGTTTCATGGAAAAATGCCGCCAACTTTTTGCTTTCATATCCTTGCCTTCGCTATTGTTATATCGAGCGCTCGGAAACAAAGGCCTCGTCTCCATTTTTTCAAAAATGAGATTGGTATCAAAATGTTCAGAAAGAAATTCTCTTTCCAGTAACACATCCCCTTTCAAAGTTATAGCCAGTATCACAAGCCTCCTCCATCTCCTCAATGTGTTTAATAATCTTCAATAGTATTTTTCTCAAAATGGTCAAAATGGAGAGAAGGCCCGAGCCCTCGATATGAATAATTGAACAAGTCGAAGGTTTGTCTAGCCGAAACCAAATTGAACCTATTTTTTTCATTGCATTTGAATTGCTCACCTTAATATCTCACTATGAAAACTCTCTCATTGCTTGCGTGGTAGATTTCGATCGCGACAGGAGCATGCGCAGATGCGATTTTTGTGTAAGTGGTCTGTGATTTTGTCAATATTATATTTTTACTGTGATTTGTCGATCTGCATTAAATGGAAAAAGTAACAACGCCCCCGGCTGGACTCGAACCACCAACCTTTCGGTTAACAGCCGAACGCGCTAACCAATTGCGCCACGGAGATGATTATTACTAGGATGTTTTGGTTTGTCATGTTCACTCGTACACTTCCCCGTACACTTTCTTGCAAAGTCGGGCATCGTTTTTTCTCAAATGTTGCTTGCATATTGCCTTTGCTGTCGCCTGTAATACATGTGCTGTTACTTGAACTTGGAACCAACGTTTAATTTGAACTGTCTATTTTCAATAAAAAAATACTCCAATACGGGAAAAAAATCAGAAAAGCTCACAGACAACAAATAAGAACATCATTTTACTCGACCTAGAATTTCAATCAACGTATTTCAATCATCGGCAAAACCCGATGATGTGAGTGACGTCATTTAATGAGCTCATTATCATAATTTATGTCCGTGAAATATACAATAGGGTTTTGGTAGTGTATCTTGAGGTTAATAAGTGTAATTATGGTATTTTATTTAGTTGACACAACTGCACCAGTCATTGCTTGCTTGGATAACATCGTTCAAGCTGTTGAATTGGGAACGCCCGGTGCAATAATCAGCTGGCTAGCACCAACCGCCACTGACAACTCTGGTTCAGCAATCCTGCAATCTAGAAGTCATGCTCCAGGAAGTTTCTTTAACATTGGTGATACGTTGGTCTCCTACACATTTGCTGATCCATCTGGAAACCGTGCCACTTGCAGCTTTGATATCCTTCTGACAGCAGGTAAGGTAACATGACGCGTTTCATGGAAAAATGCCGCCAACTTTTCCCTTTCATATTCTTGCCTTCGCTATTGTCATATCGAGGGCTCGGAAACAAAGGCCTCATCTCCATTTTGTTAAAAAATGAGATTTTGGTATCAACATTTTCAGAAAGAAATTTCCTTTCCAGTAACACAGCCTCATCTCCATCCCCCAATGTGTTTAAAAATCTTTAAGTCTTTTTCTCCATTTTTTTTGGTCAAAATGGAGAGAAGGTCTTTTGTTTCTGAGCCCTCGATACGAATAATTGAACAAGTCAAAGCATGAAAAGTTTGTTTAACCGAATCCAAATTGAATTTTATTTTTCATTGCATTTGAATCGCTCACCTTGATATTTTGGTATTTTATTTAGTTGACACAACTGCACCAGTCATTGCTTGCTTAGACAACATTGTTCAAACCGTTGAATTGGGAACACCGGGTGCAATAATGAGCTGGCTACAACCAACTGCCACTGACAACTCTGGTTCAGCAATCTTGCAATCTAGAAGTCATGCTCCAGGAAGTTTCTTTAACATTGGCGATACGTTGGTCTCCTACACATTTGCTGATCCATCTGGAAACCGTGCCACTTGCAGCTTTGATATCCTCCTGACAGCAGGTAAGGTAACATGACGGGTTTTATGAAAAAATTCCAACTTTTTCCTTTCATATTCTTGCATTCACTATAGTCATGAATAATTGAACAAGTCAAAGCATGAAGCTAGAAGACAAGGAGAAAGGTCTTGTTACGCAACCCTAATCATGCAATTGTCCCATCAATTGCGCACACCTCTTCTTTGAGCGATGATAATCACCGCCGTAGTTGCCAGCCAATTTAATTGGATTTTCAATCCAGTAAATTTATGATACATTATGTGGCCTATTTTAAACATTGTCATAATAAGTGGTTCATTTTGGGATCGGAATGTACATTCAAACATTGCTTTCTCTCCCCCAAATTCACTCTCCGCGGTGCCAAGAACAATGTATTCTGAATAAACTGAAAATAAAAGAATATTGTCAAGTTTTACTAAAAAAATGATTTTACATTGAATTTATATTATTTATTTTATTATTCTGTTATAACAAGACAGATATGGTGTATAAGTAATTGTATTAAACCTTTTTAAGTGAGCGCGGATTCGCGCGATTTTTCTGTTGAAATATAAACTGTTCATCATTTTGAATATTGCCTTTTTTTATTTACATTTTGATCCACATCTTATAATATAAATCAACCGCCTGTCAATAGTTTCGTTATGATATGTACAGTATTTTCCTGGTTTTTACACATTTGCAATATCAAAAACATGAAGTTATTTACCAAAATTGGTAGTGCTTTGAGATAAATAGATATTTTCAATACAAGAATTGAAGTAAACACGCTAGCGTCGGACCATCAAGAGTGGGACTACCGCTTACTGCCGCTTTGTCAATCTAGATTGATTTTTCCGCGGTAACTTTGATTGTCAGTGCAATACACGTTGTAACAATGATTTAGCCTCTTTTGTGTAGTACCACGGTGATCAACATCGTCCCATTGATGCTGGCAAGAAGTATATAACTCCCGTCTTCTAGCTTCATGGTCAAAGCATGAAAGGTTTTATCAAACCAAATTGAATCCCATTTTTTTTTCTTCATTGCATTTGAAACGCTCATCTTGATATTTTATTTAGTTGACACAACTGCACCAGTCATTGCTTGCTTGGACAACATTGTTCAAACTGTTGAATTGGGAACACCCGGTGCAATAATGAGCTGGCTAGAACCAACTGCCACTGACAACTCTGGTTCAGCAATCCTGCAATCTAGAAGTCATGCTCCTGGAAGTTTCTTTAACATTGGTGATACGTTGGTCTCCTACACATTTGCTGATCCTTCTGGAAACCGTGCCACTTGCAGCTTTGATATCCTCCTGACAGCAGGTAAAGTAAAATGATGGGTTTCATGAAGAAATGCCGCCAACTTTTTCCTTTCATATTCTTGCATTCACTATAGTCGTATCGATGGCTCGGAAACAAAGGCGCCCCATCTTCAATTTTTTCAAGTTAATTTTTGTATCAAAATTTTCAGATACAAATTCCCTTTCCAGTAACGCAGCCTGATCTCCATAACACAAACCCTTTCAAAGTTATAGCCAGTATCACAGCCTCATCTCCATCTACCCAATGTGTTTAAAAATCTTCAAGTCTTTTTCTCAACAAAAAAATGGTCAAAATGGAAAAAAGGCCTTGTGTTTCTGAGCCCTCGATATGAATAATTGAACAAGTCAAAGCATGAAAAGTTTGTCTAACCGAAACCAAATAGAATCTTATTTTTCCATTGCATTTGAATCGCTCACCTTGACATTTTGGTATTTTATTTAGTTGACACAACTGCACCAGTCATTGCTTGCTTAGACAACATTTTTCAAACTGTTGAATTGGGAACACCCGGTGCAATAATGAGCTGGCTAGAACCAACTGCCACTGACAACTCTGGTTCAGCAATCCTGCAATCTAGAAGTCATGCTCCAGGAAGTCTCTTTAACATTGGTGATACGTTGGTCTCCTACACATTTGCTGATCCTTCTGGAAACCGTGCCACTTGCAGCTTTGATATCCTCCTAACTGCAGGTAAGGTCACACGACGGGTTTCATGGAAAAATGCCAACTTTTTGCTTTCGTATTCTTGCATTTGCTATAGTCATATAAATAATTGAACAAGTCCAAGCATGAAAGATTTGTCTAACCGAAACCAAATTGAATCCTAGCTGTTTTTATTTTTTATTGCATTTGAATTGCTCACCTTGATATCTTGGTTGTTAAGTGAAATGTTGGTATTTTGTTTAGTTAACGCAACTGCACCAGTCATTGCTTGCTTGGATAACATTGTCAAAGTCAAAGCATGAAAGGTTTGTTTAACCGAAACCAAATTGAATCCTATTGAATCCTTCATTGCATTCGAATCGCTCACCTTGATATCTTGGTTGTTAATAAGTGAAATTTTGCCATTTTATTTAGTTGACACAACTGCACCAGTCATTGCTTGCTTGGAAAACATTGTTCAAACTGTTGAATTGGGAACACTCGGTGCAATAATGAGCTGGCTAGAACCAACCGCCACTGACAACTCTGGTTTCGCAATCCTGCAATCTAGAAGTCATGCTCCAGGAAGTTTCTTTAACATTGGTGATACGTTGGTCTCCTACACATTTGCTGATCCTTCTGGAAACCGTGCCACTTGCAGTTTTGACATCCTACTTTCTGAAGGTAATGTGGAAATTTGTGAAGATATTTCAAAGAAACGTTTCACTTTCAATGTAATGAATTTGTAAATTGAAATATCAGATAAAATGCATTTTCTTTGGTTTTAACATGATGTATGCTGCCCTAGTCATAAAACTACTACACAATAAGATATATTTTGCACAATTGTTATTTTATCAAATGTCCCCACTCTTAATATTCTTTGGCTCAAATTTAATTTGCATCTGCTTTCCCCATCTACATTTCAGCGGTCGATGCCCAAGTGCTTGTCTATTTGGCCGGCCGCATTGTTACGGTTAATCAATACGGCACGAACGCTACCCGTCATGCTCTCCCCCGTGTTGAAAAGAAATGCTCTCCCCGCGTTGACAAGAAATGTGAACATCAAAATCTGACGTGACCTTGCAATTTGATCACCAAACTTTATATTTAATTTTACTCCAATAAAGTTTGGAGACTCATATTATAGAAGTCTTAAAGTAAATATTTATCAGAACAATTTTGTAAAATAACATCATTTGCATATTTAATGGGCATAAAGTCCAAAACACATTTTAATTTATGTCTAGAGATGCATGTACGCTGGTAAACTGGAAATCGGATATGTTGTGCATATCCCCAATTCTGATCTTTTTGTTATGAGCAATATTTTGTATTTATTTATTTGATTAATTTGTATATCTAAGAACCAATATTTGAGATTTTATTTAAGCTCAAAATGGTGTTGATTTTGGCACTTAGTAGCTGAGCACTGGAGCAAGGGATTACTTCAAATTTGGTATCATTGTAAAGATGAACACTTCAGCTTTACATGGATATATAACACATCTCGCGATATTTGAAAATCTTGTGTTTGAGAAAATATTCAATACTTTTTGAGCAGTTTATAAAGGTACCGCCGTTTCATCATAAATTGGGTTCCTCCAACGGACGAGGTCCAAAATCGAAAACGATCGTCCAGAGTTTATGAATCTACTAGTGTTTATTATAAAATTTGAAGAAAGAAAAATTGTTCACTCGTCACCTTTTGAATGCTATTAAATAATACAATATTATTTTTATTTAGTCGACACCACTGCACCAGTCGTTACTTGCTTGGACAACATCATTCAAACGGTCGAGTTAGGAACACCCGGTGCTGAGATCAGCTGGTTAGAACCAACTGCCACTGACATCTCTGGTTCCGCATCTCTGATATCGAGAACTCATGCTCCAGGAACTTTCTTCAGCATTGGTGATACGTTGGTCTCGTACACATTTATTGATCCGTCTGGAAATCGTGCCACTTGTGTTTTTGACATCCTACTGACGCCAGGTAACGTTGGCAGGTTTTGTAAAAATAAATAAAAAATAAAATCTAGTTTTTACATTCATATTTTTGCATTCACTATATCTAATATTTGACCAAACAATAGTGCGTAAACAAGTCCAAGCAAATTCTGCTGCATAATGCCGCCGTACACAAACATACATACTCCGTATCTGCATCGAAGCGCTTATAGCTCAAATGCGCACAGTACATGCGCTTGCGCTAACGCTACATCATCACATATTTCGTAGTTGCGTATTAGCTAGGGAAATATTTTAATTGGACTATAGTTAAATAATCAGAAATTGTTACCTCCTCCCACCCTGTGTGAGAATACCGTAATCCATTTCTATCATTGATAAGGACAAAAAGATCTCGGGTTGCAGATTTCCAGTTTCGCTCCAAAAAATGGCATTTTAAGATCAAGATAAAGTAGGCACAGGATTTCAAAAGTAGGCACAAAATTTCCATAAAGTATAAAGCTCAGAATCTCCCCGCCCCCCATGATGTGTAGTATATGGAAGACCCGTTATTAAATCGACTTTTGTAACATCTCCAATTATTTTGCATTGCAATTCAAGAGAAAATCTGTCCAAGTAATTGGAAAACCCATTCTAATTTACCAACTGTGGTAGAGAAAGCTTTCAAACATACATACATAATAGGCTTGTTTACAATGACAATGACGCTGGTAAATTAGGGTACATTTTGAGGAATGAATTCACTGCTCTTGATTAATAACGGTCGTATCGGCTTGTATATTACAGGCATGAGAATTTCCAGCTAAAACACTGGAACCAGTTTTTTGTGATGTCAATTTCCGCAATTTTATTTATTTTCGGCCCATTTTGAGGTATTTTTGTCAAATTTTAGGCGCTTTTCCAGCTTTTTTTTACATTTTCCAGACTTTTTCATGAAGGTGTAATCTCATGCCTGGTATTAAATATTTATCCATGATTAACAGTTGACACTACTGCACCATTACTACAATGTACCGATAGCATCACCGTAACAGTTCCCTTGGGAATACCGGGTACATCGGTAACCTGGCTTGCACCCACTGCAACTGATAATTCTGGCACAGTGTCCATCCTGAGCAACAACTACCAGTCCGGAGACTTCTTCCCCGTCGGCGTGACCACAGTGACCTACACGTTCGGAGATCCATCTCTAAACAGTGCTAGCTGCACTTGGCCCGTGACTGTTAATGCGGGTGAGTTGGGGCATCTACAGTTCAACAAATAAGTTCCCCTTAGATTATGCCCGATTTAAAATGAGTTGCTCCATCGAAACAATTTTTCGCACCCATAATCGATGTGTTCACAGCAACACTAGAACGGGGCTATAGAACTACGTAGGTGTTGTAATACTTGAATGAGCACCCATTGAATGGAGAATACCTCGATTCCAAAGTTGCTAAATGATGTATTGAAGGAGGGGATGGTCAAGCAGCATGAACCAGGGTCAAGCAGCTTGAACCAAGGCTTTGCTTGCACCAGGGTCTTTGCTTGAACACCGCACAAGTGTTGTACTGCTTGAATGATCACACATTGAACTTTTAGCAACTTTTGAAAGGAGGTATTCCTCCATTCAATGCGTGCTCATTCAAGCATTGCAACACCTGTGTAGTTATAGCCCCGTTCTAGTGTTGCTGGGAACACATACATTATGTGTGCCAAAAATAGTTTCGATGGAGTAACAAAAATATCAGGCATAATCTAAAGGGGAACTTTTGTTGAACTGTGTTTTAAGCTATTACTTTTTATCAAATCACTTGCCAATTTCTGCCCAACGTTACTGTAAAAGCCAATATTTTCCGCGTAAAGATTTTCATGCATTTTTAGATCGCAGACATTTCGCAATTTTTTTTCTTCGCGGACGACCTTCTGGATGCATTGCATGAATGTTGAAAACAATATTTTCGAATTTTCACGGAAAAATGTTTTGCGCGAAAAGCGAAAATTTCAGCTTTTACAGTATTTTCTCATTAAATATTTTCATGCAATTTTTCAACTTGGAACCCAAATTCTTCCCCAAAGAATTTTTCAACACTTGGGATCATTCGTTATTGCAGTTCCTCGTCTCTGGAATGAACTACCTATCAAAATATGAACTGCAAAAAGTTCACTTTGTAGTTATGTTCCTTCATGGTCCATTTCTTTTGCACTGGGAAGGTTTGCTTTTGTTTGTTATTTACCGTTTGTCCTTTCTATTTATATTGTTCTAAATGTTATGTGCCTCTAGCTCTTTTAATTGAGTGGATATGCGCCTTGTCGCCATTTTATTTGGTTGGTTCGGTCATGATTGACAGCTCGTGACCTTACAGAGACTATCCACAGATAACGATTTTCAGCAAAGGAGAGTGTGTCCAGTAATCAATTTCATTTGGTCAATCCACCGGGAACAAGGTCTGCCTTTCTCTTCCCTTCAATCATGCCTTGCATGATCATCTTCTCTAGGTTGTTACCCTTGCATGCAATGAGAGATATGGCCTAAGCAGCTCGGCATTTGGGTGTTGATAGCATGAAGAAGGTATAATTATTATGACCCGCCGTCTCATGACTAATTAATTGCCATGATAACTCCACTTGGGGCATTAGGGTCACAAACTTTAAACGGTGTCCTTTCTTTCCTCTGCAGTCGACAGCGAGAGTCCAGTTATCATATGTCCTAATGACATTGCCCGTACTATACCTCTGAACATTGGTGGGGCCATTATGACATGGTCTACTCCGCAAATATCGGACAACTCTGGGCAAATGAGCATTGCAAGCAGCACACATAGTCCTGGTCAGTTCTTCCTTCCTGGGACCGCGGCGGTAGTGTACACGGCAACTGATCCATCCGGCAACACGGCAGAATGTAGTTTCCTTGTCACCATCATTGAAGGTAAGGTTATCTGACGGATCATGTAATTAGGCCAAAAAAGTTGACTTGACCTTTCAGGGCCAGAGTCTGGGTCGGACGGTCGGAATTTTTTTATTTCAAAATTTAAACTGAGATACTACACCCAAGTTTTTTAAGTTAATTTTTTTTGTTGATTTGTTTAATTTTTAAACAAGCAGATACTACTCAAAGCACGTTTTCATCTTTCGTTATTGTTATGTGCTGCTTCTTTAAAAAAAATTAAAAACCTTTTTGAAAAAAATAAAATAAATAGCGACCCTAGATTTCCAAAAATGTGGGTCGGTCGGAAAGGGAAAGTCAACTATTTATTTTTTGCCTTGGGTGGAGAATGGAGAGGTAGTTGTATGAAAAAAACTAACAGTGGGTGATAGGAGACCAGCTGGAAGGAGACTGAGGTGGACTTGGGCGATGTGAATTGGTCTAGGCCAGGGGTGGGCACCTTTTTGAATGAATGGGCCAGATATAAGGAGTGAGAAATTGACTGGGCCGCACCTAACCCAAATTTTCTAGCAATAACCTGCTGTTGAATTCAAACCTTTGATTTTCGAAGACTTTCAAGCACTAGGTGTGTGTGCGTAATAATCTTCAAAAAACGTAACCTCAATACAGTAAAGATGTAAATTAATGGGGAAAATAAACTTGTGCACGTTGAACACCATTTGTGTCGATAAATGCCAAGCAGCTAGCTCGTTTTTTGTGATGTAAAATATATTGATTTTTTTCCTCTTTTTCTTAACACATCTCGCGGGCCACAAAAAAGTAGGTTGCCCACCACTGGTCTAGGCGATGGAATCTGTCCACAGTGGACAGTTGAAAGGGTGAATTAGTCTAGGGGAACGGGAACAAGATGGACTAGTTGAAAGGAGATGTGGGTGGGCCAGTAGGAAGGGGAGCATGATGGACCAATAGGGTGGAATTAAATGGAGAGATTGGAGAGTTGATCATGAATGCAATACAACTTATGGGTACAAGTGGTTGCAACTATTGCCTTGCTCCTAAATCAACTTGTCATTTTTAAACTTAATGTTAAGCAAATGTTGACTTGGGATGTTGAGGTTCATTAAATAAATTTAGAAGCACTTGGGATATTTCCAACTTTTGATATTTTCAATTTCCAGTCGACGCAATTCCACCAAGAGTTCTTGGCTGCCCCGCTAATATCTTGGACTCGGTTGATCTCGGAGAACGTGGAAAGACCATCACTTGGGAAGAACCTTCCAGCAACGATGACTCTGGAGTGTCCTCCACTCTGAGCCTATCCCACCAACCAGGCAGTTACTTCCTTGTCGGCGCTACCATCGTTACCTATACCTTCTCTGATGAGTCTTCCAACACTGCAGAATGTAGATTTACAGTTTCCATTGTTGAAGGTAATAATTATTCCGGATATTTAATGATCACATGCATAAGCAAATGTGATGCAATCAATCCGGTCTCATCCGATGTTGGGACATTTTATTTTGAGATGGGTGAAATGGCTGCAGAGGAGTCAAAATATCAAAATGTTTTTTCCAAGAAATTGAAAAGGGAATCTATTTTCAAAACTCCAACAATAAAGGGTAAAAACATGATTTTTGAAAGCTATCTCAATCGTTTTATTAAAATAGTGCAATCTTGAAATCCGTTTTTCTCCGTTTCGGTCTTTTCAATGTATGTGGCTTCAAAACGTTTCTTGAGAACCGAAGGTCGTATCAACGCTCTAATTAAAACCATAATACAAAAAAACCTGAAAGACAATTGATTTGGGTTGACATTCGACAACGGATCCGCTCGATTGCATCTCAAATGTGGAACAATTTGTTTTTCTGTGGTTCCATGTACAATTAGCAATCATGGTTTTAAGATGCTCCATCATACTCTTATTTGGCACGTGAATTTGTCTGAAATAAATTGATCACAAGAAATTGAAAATTGCCTTGGTGTGCTGTGCATCTGAAACAAGTACATTAACGACATTGAAAATTGTAATACAGGGTCATTCAATAAGTTCTACCTTCTCACTCATAACATCGCCAATATGAATGTGAATGCCTCGTGACATTTGTCATGATTATAGCTCAGAATCATAGCTTTACATTTATAGTAAATCATCAATATCTGTTTCACTTTTATGATGCAGTCAAAGCCAGATTTTGGACATGGAAACCGCAAATCACCTTTAATATAAATTTTTCTTATTTATTGTATGGTTAGATACAAGAGCATGTTTTAAATACTGAAAATGAAAATCATAAATAAGATTGTAAGCGATATTAACTCTTGTAAGCTTGCAAATAATATAAACTCTAATGTATTGCAATGCCTTTGGTATACTGGAATATAAGCAGTCAAATTATCACTGTTGCAAGTCAAGCCGCAGCGATGCCTTGTATGTTAAATCGTCACTTTATGAATTTTCCTTATGGGCAACCTTCAGAATCGTCAATCAGGTAGTCAATGATAGAAAATTATCTATTTGAGACTCAATTTAGTCCTGTATATTTAAGATCTCTTAGTTATGAAAAACATGACTTTTGCAGGGTTTGCTAGGGGTGGGGGTGAACTTAATAGTTGATCTGGTTGATCGGTCACCTTTATTGTTTATAGTCTGTTAAAGAGATATCTTTCATTTAGAATGGTTATACTTGACCGATAGGCAAGTTTTGTCTCTTAAAATAGGTCAAATGATTAGCACTTCAGTGATATTTTGTTTTCATCAGTTTCAGTCGCACTAAATGAAAGTTTGGTTTTCATTGCATCTCCAGAAAAGTACAATTAATACTCCAATTGATTTACAATGAATTTGTAGCAGAGGATCCAAGCTACAATGGTGTAATATTTCATAACTGGCTTATATAATAACAAAGTTATGAGGTAGAACTTGATTTCTTTGCAGAAATTTATTGTCCAACCAGTGGTTCAAATATTTGCTAATACAATATTTTAGTAGCCAACTCAGTTCATGTAGCTTCTTAAATAGAGCTTCACCGAGGTCATTGGGCTTCTAACGTGTGATTTCACTGCACTAGTGTATTTGCACAGGTGAACTATGCGAAGTTTACACTATTGGCATAGATAATAGCAATAGCTGCAAAGTCATCTAATTAACATATTTATCCCCTTGTATATCCCCCCTTGTAGTTGACAATGCCCCGCCATCTGTTTCGTGTCCAGCGGACATCTCCCTCACCGTCAGGACTGGTGAAACCGGCGCCTACATTGATTACGCAGAGCCAACCGCCGCCGACAACTCCGGCGTTGCCACCTTGCTTTCGCGGACGCATCAACCTGGCGCAAACTTTGCTGTTGGAGCCACCACTGTGACCTATAGATTTTCTGACGATTCTGGCAACGTTGGATCTTGTAGCTTCACCGTGATTATGAGTGAAGGTAAGAGTTTTCGAGCATTGCAGCATCCCAGAATGCATTGCAGATGACCAAAATGCGGCATTTTCAAAAGTGGATAAAAATGTAGAACTATCTATACTTTGGCAACCCATTTGGTCAGTGTGTAAACGGAACACTTTTACATGTTGTAGCTTAAAACTTGGTCTATTCGGGGTATTAATGTCGACCAGGGCTGGAAAAATGTTTATTTACCGGGAAGAAAACGTATATTTCCCTCTACTTTTGTATTGCTTCTTGGAAAAGCAAAATTTCTCACAATTTCCCAGGAATGCGATTCTCCAATTCCCCATTTTTTCCAGAACTGATTTTTTGACATTGTCAATGTATTGGTTTCTGTATTTAATACCGAAATACTGAAACTTGAGTTGTATCATTAATGTTATGTTGGTACGTCAATTCATCCATGCATTCGACTTAAAACCTGTGATGGATAGGTGTCGAGTCTTTGCTTGTCTCGCTTACCTCAATCTTCTACATTAATCTATTCACTTCAGGAAAATGCCTATTAATTTTTCTAGGCCTTTAAATAACGCAGCAATTTTGAGGTTAAAGGAACAAAAGATGGAGAATTCCTGCCTGGTCGATAAAGGTGTCAAAATCTGATCGTGCCAAAAACGCCTTGATTTTGCCTTGGTATTAATTGTTGGAGATACTTAGTCTGATGTCAAAATGCCAAGCGGCCATTATTTCAAAATATCTATGCTTGCTTTCATGTGCTTTCATATACATCTCTTGCAGCTAACCCGTGTTTCAACGAACCATGTCTGAACGGTGGCGCCTGTGTGGCTGAAAGTCTGACTGAGCACTCTTGTATCTGTCCGGATTGCTACAGCGGGGAAAGATGTGAAAATGGTAAGTTTTACGTTACGAAGACCAAAAATTCTTGACTTATGCATTCATCAATGCTCAAGCATTTGATAAGTATGACTTGAATTAATAGATATTGGCCTCCTTATAGCAGCGAATGAATACCGAAGGGTGTCAGCGCACCTGAAGGCATCAAGCGCACTTTGCATCATATGCGTGACGTGTGCGTGCGTCCAAAACCGGATTTCTTGCCATAATTTGGGGCGACTTTACGCGCGGAGATAAAAAACAATATTTCTCGCCAGTATCAGACTAACTAAACTCTGCTAAATCCATACCAGAATTTGATTAGTGTTAGTCGGTGTAACACGCTTCAAAAATTGGGTCAATTTTGCACAGAAAATCACTAAAAAGCTCAATCACCAATTTTTTTGGTGCGATATATTCGTATTGGGATGAATTATATTGGAAAGCAGTGTTCATCTTTCCAACGACCACATTTGTATACTTAACAGGCGCAGCTTTTACGCACGCGCGTGTATCTTCCGCCTTTCAACGCTCGTGTGTGTACGCCAGCGCCGCGAGTAGGCGCACGCGTTATGTGCTGCAATTAGTAGAATACGCGGTTACGTCACCGTCTCGAGATGGCCAAACAGAGTATAGCAATCGGCTACTTGCTCAAGCATGTGAAGTCCGATTTTTAATTTGCAGAATTCACCTCTATTTTGTGTTCTTAAGAACAACTCTGTCATCTGTCCATGAAGTGTTACACAGACAGCTACAGTGTAGAGAGAATGATGCTCTGGCACTGAAACAAGTAATTGCAACAAATTTGGTATAATTGGAAAGATTATCACGTAGCTTCACGTGTACGGTCACAGCAAAAGAATGCAGTTGTCCGTCTCTCAAAGAAAAAAGTTTATCCTAATACCCACTTTTTTGGGTAACTTATTCGATAATGCTTTCCGATTTTATAAAGAAATATAAAGGCAAATCTTTTTTTGAATTCCATCAATATCTCTTCAATTCATCAACTGCACCCTTTGTCGCGACACTACACGTATGACAAACGATAACAATTTGTTGGTGTTTATCTATATATGGGACTAATTTATTTAAAAAGTGTCGTCCCTACATGATGGAATGACCATACATTTGTTTTCCATTTTAAATAGCTGCCAATGCTTGCGATAACAACCAGTGTGGCAATGGAGCTGCCTGTTTACCCATTGAAGGATCATGTGCTCAATACTCTTGTGAATGTCCAGACTGTTACTATGGGCAATACTGCAATCAACGTAAGTAGATGTGTATACAATGCCACAACAGCCCTGGCTACATAATAGCAGGGTTGGACTTAGGCTGCCGCCCGCCCGCTCATGGCGGGTAAATTTGGCGTTGGGTAGGTAAAATTGCAAAAGTACCCGTCCCACTGGCGGGTACATTTTTTCAAACTATCAAAGTGAAGATTCCTCAATTCTACATAGTTGTTGAGATAATAAAAAACACTGCAAAATGCGGATTGATTTTTTAAAAATAAATAGATAATAGGAAATCCCCAAGTTTTTTTTGCAAACTGAAGCTTTTTAAAAATCGACCCACGAATTATGCTATTTGGTGCACATTGTTGACACTTTTGGGCAGTATAGGGACACGCTAGAAGTTTAGCAGAAATTGGTGCTCTCAACAAAATTGATCACAAAACAAGTTACGATCATTTCAAACAAATTGTCCATAATAAATTATCCAAGAACTAAATTCACATCTCACTGAATATCAATATGTTGTACAACATGCAAGTAAAGGTTCTGCTAACGAAATAGTGAGACAATCAACTCAACTTGTAATTGCATGCTATACAGGGTGTATCAAAAAAATTAGGACACTTTTTGATGACGGTTCAAATCCTTGTTAAATCACTGAAGCATGACCAAATTTTATTTTAATGTAAAGAACAACCAATAAAGATAAAATCCTGAAAAGATGAGAACAATCCATTATAAATTAAGGAAATTGTGACCTATTAGGCAAGGCAATCTATTTTGTAGAATGTACAATGGTCATTCACACAGTAATAGTAACATTAACGCGCACACTATTAATGCCAATTCTACTACTTATCATGCTAATGAACCATCTACAGTGGGTTCGAGAACTTTTTTTAATTTGCACAGAATATGCATGCATCTGATTTGTGGATTAGGCCTATTTAGCCAGTATTGATTTGTGCCAGAATTAAATGGATTACCAAACTAATCTTTGCTATTGACTGATATGTTATTTTCTATGTTTATAATTATTGAAACGTATTGAAACGTAAACCATGTTATTTACTGGTCTATACATGTAAATCCCATTGTACAAACCAGTAAATGACATGGTTTACGCAAAGTACGCTAGTTTTCTTATTTTGAATCGGATTGAGCTCATATCTTCAGGACATCATAATAATTAATTGGGCTTTACATTGAGACTAAATTGGTCATGGTCCAATGATTATAACAAGTATTACACCGTCATGAAAAAGTGTCCTAATTTTTTTGATACACCCTGTAGTAGCTCGGAGAGCTATTAATAATAAAATTATGGTTTTAATATTGATAGGTGCAAACGCATGCGACAACAACCAGTGTGCTAACGGAGCTCAGTGTACCCCACACCCTACCGACTGCCACATCTACTCCTGCGAATGTCCATTGTGTTACCAGGGACAATTCTGCCAGATTCGTAAGTATAATGCAGGGCTTAAATGCTTTCCTGGTTTGAAAACAAATTTTACTTTGTATAAAAAGGCCAAATATATCCCTCCTAAATGTCAAATATCCTTCCAAATGCCAATATCTCCCAGGAAACTGCTTCCACGTTTCTTTTTCCCCAGTATGCCCACATCGTACCATCCTGCAAATATCCATTTTGGTACAAAGGACAATTTTGTCAGATCCGTAATGAACTCTCCTAAACTTCACTCTCAAATAGGCAAAATATTTGAGACTGATCTGATATTTGTCTATGGGAAAAAGAAATCTCGCCCTAGTCTACTGGTGTAAGAATGCATTGCACATGTTGTGATGCAGCAAAGTGAATTGCAAGATCAGGCCTGCACAAGATATACCAGTAAAACAGAACCGAACAGAATCGAAAAGAATAATAGAATAAAAATTCGATGTATTTTTTTCTCATTGTATTTGGAAATTCCATGGGCAGAGTCTGACCCTACGTGAATTGGTCAACCCAGTAGACATGTTGTATTGCGTGGCACATTACCATACCATACTATCAAACAAATTCAAAATGGTTGCAATTTTGTCACGTTATTTCGAACCTTTTCAACATACGGTTATACTTTCAGCCGCCCAAGCTTGCAGCAATCACCTTTGCCAGAATGGCGGGCAGTGTGTAGCAGATTTAGCTGGTGGTTCCTGCACACAATACGCCTGCTCTTGCAGTGGATGCTATACCGGACAGTATTGCGACCTGCGTAAGTATAGACTACCATTAAACCTTGCATTCCCTTGCATCTTAAACCTAATGATCATTCAGTTTAGTACTAATTCTTCCTTGCGCACAAGGCATACTTGATATCATATCCAGTGTTTCAAACTGATCATCTGTGGAACTAGATCACTTTGAATCTCCCCCCATCTGATTGAGAAAAGTTTGAACACCAAAAATCTTGCCAAAGGATAATTCTGTGAACCCAAAAGCATGTTACTTTCCATGGGAAATTGCTCAAAACGCAAATCGGAATGCCAACAGAATTCAGTGCGTTTCAAATGCGTTTACTGATATGTCTTTTTTTTGCAGCTCGTAACCCATGTGCGCTAGACACATGCAAAAATGGCGCCCTCTGCAGACCGCAACAAGGATCGTGCAACGCCTACACGTGCGAATGCCAAGGATGCTACACAGGATACAACTGCGAATTACGTAAGTATATAAATGTTTTGTTAATGATGTCTGAATGAATTGCACGCGGGGACTATAAAAATGAGCCCAACGATGATGATGCCTTACATACTGACTAAGCGTCTTGCTCAATGTATTTGCATTTACTTAGTGTACAGTCAGAGGTTGGCATGATATTATTAGTTATCCCCTATTTGTAAGGTCTATAATAGGCACAGGGAAAACAGGAAAATTACCTTTAAAATATATGAAAAGTCCATGAAAAGCAACGGCGTGATAATACTGCACGTATATTGCACAGCAGTGTGCATGATCTTTGGACATGGCACTACACGCAGAATAATAAGATGCACTACCGACAAGAAGACCATACGCAGTCATATCCTATAAAATTCTATGAACATTGAATAGTTTCACTAGTAACAATGTTGCATGTGTGCATTATATCGTTTTTCATAAATTCATGTTTTTTGCATACATCAAATCATCAGATTTCATACAAAACTCAATAAACCGAGAAAAGTCAATCTACACAGTAAAATCCCATAGACATTTGCCTCATTAATATTTATGAGCTCACCGTCGACATTGCGCTATGGGAAAATTCTCTCTCCTACACCTTCTGTGAAAAATGCAGTGTTTTAATAATTGCTATATTTACAAATGCAATATACTAAAGGGTTCAACAAAAGAAAGTATACCACTTTGTTTGTCATTTTGAGTAACTTTCAATTTGTTTTTGACCAAACAGGCTAGATAGGCATTTAGATAAATCTTTTAGGCATAATTTGATACCAAATTTTACTCCCTAACAACAAAGATAAACCATGATTAGCACCATTTAAAGGAAAATATCCCATTTTCAAAAGTCGCATTTCCAATACACAGCACGAGAAGATTTGGTTAATCTGTCCATGTTCTCCCCATCCATGTTCTCCCCATCCATAACATTCCTTTACATTCAAATCCTTCACCCATGCATCAGTTTACATTTGAATTAGCCCGCGCATTGAGGGATATGCGCGGTGATCAGTACGGGATAAATACGGCATATGTGTGTGTTAACAATTGGCCTATTCTTCTCGTGCTCTATTGGAAATGCGACTTTTGAAAATGGGATATTTTCATCTAAATGCATATCTAGCCTGTTTGGACAAAAACAAATTGAAAGTTACTCAAAATGACATAAACAAAGTGGTATACTTTCTTTTGTTGAACCCTTTATACAGGGTGTCCCAAAAGTCTATGCACGTTTTTGAAGAGTCATATCTCATAAAATATAAATCATATGGTATAAATTTAACCATATTTTGATAGACGAGATTTGGGAAAATATTTTGATACCAAACATAACCCTATTGGTGAACCCACAACATTATAAAACTGGTTGAAAGTTTTTGGCCGTGTGAGACCCACCCATACCAACTACCACACATTGTTGCTAAAACAGGTGCGCATAAATTAACGGTATGAAAGCAACGTTGCGCATTAGTCACAGTTCACTGCTTACCTTGCAACATTAATGTTATTACTAAACTCCGTCACTCACAACATAAATAGGCGTAAGTAGACAACAGCAAAAGTCTTCATTCAAGAGGGTTTACAGCATAGATAAGCGAATACAAATTGTATGGTTCTACGCTGAAACAAATACAGTTCAACTTACTTTATAAAAGTTCAGAAAACATTTTAAAGTGAAACGCGCACCAGGAAGAATATCCATTCTTTAGTTGGTGGATACATTTTTGAACACAGGAACTGCATTATTTGTCTCGATGTGGTAGAAAAAAGACTGGTTAAGATCAACAAGTCACATTGATGTCATAGACATAAGACATGCAGTAGCCAAAAGTCCAAAGAGATATATTCGCTGTGTGATGTGTGTGTTCACTTTTCTGTTATGTTATTCAATTTGTTTAGGTCTGTGTTTTTGCATTAGCACACGTCTGTATAAATGGAAAACATTTAAACTAGATTTCACTATAGAAACGAAAAATATGTGTGATATAGTTTGTCATTATGATGGGATCACTGTAATGTAAAATTTTAAATATTACAATTGACGGATCACTTTCAGTGTAACAAACTCTACCCGTCTTTTTGTTAATCTCGATAGGTATGGATTTATGAACTTTATTCCTCCGAAGTATAAAATTACATTTTTGCAGTAATATATATTTCACTTCTAGGGTGGCATTACAAACAGATGTTACTCCAATGTTTGGTATCAAAATTATTTCCCACTTCTCTTTCTAAATATGTATTCATATTTTCAATACGACTTATATTTTGTGAAATACAAAGCTTCAAAGTCGTGCATAGACTTTTGGGACACCCTGTACATGTTATAAGGATGCACAGTCCTTATAAAAGTCTAAAACATGGTAATTTTCGGAGGAGGTAATTCGAATTTTCAAGAAACATGACATTTCATGAAATTTAAAAGACTATTTAAATATTTTGGTTTAAAAATCAGTGTTCCAATACACTATAGAAAACCACGCAGATTGAATATTTTTCACATGAGGCAGCACGGAGCCCTAGCCGGTTTTAAAATTACAGCGACGATGATTTGCATAATAAAATGAATATTTTTGCGAAGGTTAGTCGATATATCTTTGACATCAGTTGTGCCATTTTTTTAGTAACATATCACCATACTATGTAAACCCGAACTTACTGCCAGGTGTGCTGTAATTGGGCGATATTACGATATTACGATATTGCCACCTTTCACATTGTAATGGTCATCTCTCATTCATAAAAGAATGCGCTAAAAGGGTGATCGATTCTAGTCTAACAAGGATTCGAACAAGTCCATTCAAAATGATGTATGCTCTGGATCGCGCAATAACTAAACTTATATTTAGTGATTAGTATTTTCTTATAGCGTAGGTCGGGCTTGTCTAGTCTCAAAATTCGTCTCTCTAGGGGAAGTCGCTACTTGGAGCATTTTTCTAACTCAATTAATTTGAAGATTTACAATTTAACCAGATATTTTCTCTAAGATCAGCTCAATGGTGTGTAAAAATGCATGGTGTGCTTTGTGTACATTTCATGTCCATCAGTTTATAACCCATGTTCTATGCACATTTCAATGTGACCGTATACCCCTGTTTGTAAAATTGTAATTGCTGCAAGTTTTAGTCGGAACATTTGGCTTATAACTCTAGTTTTAGTATGACTTATAGCACGAGGCAGCGTAGCTGCCGAGAGCTATAAGGAATTAATAGCACTCATCGACAGTACTGGTATCAGTGATGATTTATGTGGCAGAACTCTGCTGTACAAACCCGTGCACAGTTGGACACTGATAGAACTTAGTGTTGCTTGAATTTAATCAAAACTTCTGATCAAGATAGACAGACGATCATCTACTAAACACACACACCAAAGTTGGGATATAATTAATCATGTTATTTTATGATGTCAAATTTACAGCACTCTGAAGCTGTACAATAAGTGAAATTTGTGGAACTCTGGACTGTCTGTGTATGTGCTATTAGTCAAATTATTTCACTGCTTTGCCACAATTTTTTGGTTGGTCTTCAAGGTTATACATGCTGTACATGATTCAAGTTGGGTAGAAGCTATCTGGGGGTTTAGACAAATCTGATATGTAACACTTTCCACACGGCTATCGGTTTTACCAACAAAACAGATTTATCAGAAACCTTTCCAACTTTCAAAGTGTCTCAAGGATTACTGAACTAATACTAGGCATGTTTGTACTTATTTTAATGCATTTCTCATGTTGATTTCAAATATGGCAATGAAATTTATTATTGAATTTTCAGAAACATTTTCGAATGTCGTCTGCAGACTCCAACCACGTGGAAAGCGTTACATCTATGGATTCATAGATTTAACATCAAATTCATGAAAGTAACATAACAGATTTACAAATTTTGGATAGTAATTAGTACATGAAAGCATGTGTGAAGTAAAATGAGTGGAAAGTTGCAAATATTGATCATGAGATAACTAAAAAAGATAATTTTCTATTGTTTTGAAAAACCTTTATGTATTAGATAAAGGACGAATAGCAGACCATCAGCAATAATAATGGGCGCCCGGCTAGCCTCTTTTGCAGGCGAGGCCGCAGGCCGAGCCTGCAAAAGGGGCGCGCCGGCGACCATTATTATTGCTGATGGTCTGCTATGAGGGGTTTATCTTTCATACACGGCGAAACACCGTATCTGTACAAATAAAGATGATAAATCATAATTCGTAATTTACCTTATACAAATTGGGCAATGGATCTTGGAATCGTTTGTTATAATGTTGACATCGCTAAATTTTGCAAGAGGCTATCAAATAAAGCTGGCCTGGTGCTTAGGCCCCCATGACGCACTAACATAATACAATCACCTTCAGACCCAGCTTAAAGTTAACTATCCATGAACTAGTTACAAACACTGCAATAACGAATTCAATATTACTGAGTGCAAGGGAGCGTGTTGAGGAATAAAAAAGCTTGTCTGATCAAGAGTTATACTTGAATGCACGAGTGAGCGTTTTAAATATCTACAATGGTTGACTATATCTGATGAACCTTCCAAGGATGAACACAAACTATTATCAGCAGAAGGTATTATATAAACATTAGAATTGGTTCAATAAAACGATTTGTCCTCTGGCTTAAGCAAGTAGATTATTTGACCCATGAGCTACTTTAGTTATATAATGTGGTACAACACAAACTTAATAGTCGATATAAAGGAATTAGCATAATCTGCAGTTCTTTTAACTGATCGGTCAGGTGTATCAGTAGGCCATCAACTTTCATCAGGATAACATCACATTGGTTCTTCGTCTGATCAGGGACAATCAAATGGAGGGACTAGAAACGGCCTATGGTATCGTTACATCATTGTATTCAATTACAAAAAAAGAACAAAACATGCGTGTTGCGGGTTAGCTCTAGTAGTTGCGGTGTGTTTTTATTCAAGGAACTCAAAGGTTGCCCTATAATCTTTCGAAAAATGATCAAAATATAATTTTCCAAAAAACTTGGGCCTAGGTCAAACTGAATACAATTTATACGTGATTTGTTCAATGAATAACGTTCTAATGTTAATAATAATCGGTATATTTGTGAAAAATGTGATAATTTTAGATTTATAAAAAATGTGAAAACATGCTAGAACAAAGAAATTAATATTTTTCCTGGGAAGTTTAAACTATAGACATTTTGTTCCTATTGAATCCAATATCCAAATTAATCGGAAAATGATGTTCTTTGGTGATATATATTTGCATTTCTAGAGTATAGTAGTTCAGTAGGAATTGCACAGGTATGTAGTCAAGTAGATATCTTCACAATTATGACATGACCGTGAAGTAGGTACAAATGCAATTTTTATTGCTGAAAATGTTACATGAGGGGGAATGTCTAGATTCAGAATTTTTTTTAATGACGTCAAGTCACGCCCTTTTCGATAATGTTATATTTATGACAAGTATAGTTGGTCTTATAAACAAAATATCATGTTTGGTATCAAATTTAAGCTGTTGACTCCTGGAATACATATAAAATTATATAATAAATACATACAAAAGTCAAAAGAGGTCAAACGTGATTAAAATGTATACATGTCATGTCACCTGTAATTTCATGTCACCTGTGATTTCATGTCACCTGTAATTTCATGTAACGTACATAAAACGCTATATCCTGCCTGTCTATTTCAAGATGTGATACTTCATCCATGGTACAAGTAAAACTGTCAATGCCTGTCTCCATACACATCAGGTGCTTGTTAGTAATATATTTGGAGTTAGAGGCACATCAGCATACTGATATTTTTTTCTTTTGAAAACGTTCAAATATTTAATACAAGTAGATTGAGACCATGGTCTTCATTATTTGTGGTTATTTTGTTTAATTAAAACCGTGCCTTGTTGAAGGCAACAGTATATAATACTTCACAATTCCACCCTCAGAACATAAGACACCCCTATACTGCAGTTACCGGTATTCTCATTATATTACTTCTCCACTGATTTTCTTAAGGAGATATGAATAGTTGCGTACAGGCATGTAAAAACAACATTAGGCCTCATTAATTTGGAAACACTGTGAGATAGCATATAACATTGCGGGTAAAGTGATTCAAAATAAGCTGGAAATAGAAGCAAAGACTTATATTTTGAAACTAACAACATTGAGAACAGCTAAGACACTAAAAATGCTTTAAAAAAACCCGGTTGCGTCATTAGCCTGAATTTGAATCTATAGGCCGTGCTTTAATTTCATACCAAACACAAGATGTTTGTGTTGCAAATATATTTGTCATTATTATAACTGTCATTATTATGGCTTAAGACGTCAATAAAAAAAAAGTTGCCCAAGAGTACCATTTTGGCACCCGGTGGTGTGAAGCTAGACTTACTTATCCATGATTTTCAGCAATAAAATCACATTTGTACCCTACTTCACGGTCATGTCGAGCTTTCACCCGACTAAGGGTCCATCCGTATCGAGCAAGACACACAGCGACTCGTGCAGTGATTGCTGAGATTTGTACCAGTGCCCATTCATGAATGTATTGTGTATGCTTGCTCAACTGATGATATTTGTACCCCCGCAACACGCATACTTATATAATAGTACAATAGTTTCTTGTCCCTCCATTTGATTGTCCCTGGTCTGATGCTCCTAAATGTTATACCATCTTCGAAATCCATGCAACCGAGAGTGTCTTTATTACCAAGATCAAATGAAGTCTTGTAAACTATCGCCGATAACAAGGACTACGCATATGTATGTTTGGATATACTTGGAAAATGCCTATTCATGGGACTTGACAAGAAAACTAAGAGAATGTGCGTGAGTTATCTATGATTTTGTATCATATTCTACTAAATTATTATATTACACATATTTTCAGTTGCGTATAGATTTATACGGAAAATAAAATAATAATATCATGACCTCTTTGCCCTCCCATTCAGCTCACCAACAAGCCCTACGCATTTGGATCCCAACCAATCGAAAATGCTTACTTTTTATATTAAAATTACATACATTTAGTTGAAATAGTTTAAATTCAGTTAATTTAGGCCTTGTTGCATTAATGAATGATATTTCACGGGCGCGAACTCAAAAATGTATTTTGCCCCAACATTTTGTCTTGCCCAACCTCTCGCCCCCGTTTCAGTTTGACCCCCACCCCTGATTGACCCTCCCCCAACAACACCAACAGTGTTACTGGCGCCGCCACTGTTTTTATACTAATTTGCTGTTCGGTTCCCCAATTGACGTCTTGAAAATGTGATTTGTTTACCTCCAAAATCATGAAAATCAAATTGTTGGCACTTATTTTGACAAAACGTAAAATGGGTCAAAAACCGTGTTTTTATAATAAAAAATAAAAATAAAAATTGTGAATTTCATGTTCATAATGGACCCTTTTTAAATGAATAATGGAGGAGTTACAGCAGTATTACGGAGGCTATGCTAAGGGTCCACACCCCATTTAAAGGGTGGGGTGACTCAAGAAAGTCACTTTTTTGAATTTTGTGAATGCTGACTCAAATGTATATAAAAGTAGACAGTTTTGGAAAGGAATGGATCAGAGAATCCAAAATGTTCTCATTTTTTAACCTAATCCAATATTTTTTTGAAATTGACCAAAAATTGCCACAAAAGTGATTTTCCCAAAATTTGGGAAATGGATAAGAAAATCCAAATTTGGCATCAATTTTAACCAAACATTTTGATTTTTTGAGAAAATCACACACAAAAAATCACTTTTTTGACCCAACATTTTTAACAAAGCTAACAAAAAATAATTTTGAGTACAAAATGCCCAAAGCGCTTGATTATGGTGTAAAGTTTAAAAATTTGGAAAAATCACTATTTTGGCAATTTTTGGTCAAAATATCAAAAAAATATTGGATTAGGTTAAAAGATGAGAAATTCGTCCCCAAACTAGTGTCTTTACATTATAATCAAGCGATTTGGACATTTTCTACAACAACAAAAATTGTTAGCTTTGTTAAAAAATGTTGGGTCAAAAAGGTTTTGTTGTTGTAATTTTTGGTTAAAATTGATGCCAAATTTGGATTCTCTTATCCATTTCCTTTCCAAAAATGCCCAAATCGCTTGATTATGATGTTTAAAAATTTGTTTTCTGGCACTTTTCAAAATTTCAAAAAATATTGGATTAGGTTAAAAAATGAGAAAATTCGTCCCCAAGTTAGTGTCTTTACATTATAATCAAACGATTAGGACAATTTTTACTCACAGTTAACTTTGTTACAAAATGTTGGGTCAAAAAGTTGTTTGTTTGTGATTTTTTCAAATTTGGACATTTTTTAGAGCACTCACAAAATTCCAAAAATCAAATAAAAAAAACTTCCTTGAGTCCCCCTTTAATGTCCCCGAATGTGTGCCCTCCTTGGATACACCATTTTCAATTTCCCCCCTAAATTGAAGAATTGGTAATGAAAAATCCACTACTATAAAGTTTGTTTCTGGTGCTATTTATGCACATCCTATTAATAATAAGGCTTGATTGTATATCCCGATCTAAATTGTAATAATTGCATTATTATAAGGCCTACCTTATCATTAAAATAAATTATTTTCATTGCAAGCATGTCGATATGAATTCAATAAAATACCATTGCCAACTATGTGTGATATTTATCCGTTTTAAACTCATAATTGTCTCTATATATCAATCATTGATGCATACTTGATCAGGATCAGGATTTAAAACTATTGAAAAACTATTGATCATGTTCACTGTTGCTAGGCCTACTTAAAATATGTTATGAGATGTTTACTCAGAAGTGTTAATCTTATCCGATAGGTGATAGTTTAAAAATCTATTGATCATGTTCACTGTTGCTAGGCCTACTTAAAATCTTTTATGAGATGTTTACTCAGAAGTGTTAATCTTATCCAATAGGTAATAGTTTAAAAAACCTTCTTCGTAGGTAATCCACTTATCTTTTCTTTGTTACTATTGTCTTCTTGTTGATCATCTGCTCAATATTTTTGAAGAGGTCACTACAGGGCAGAAGACGTTATGTGAGCTAAAGGACGTTATCAAAAACCTTTGTCTAATAATTGGCTCTTGGCTTGATAACGGGCTGTTCATACGCCGTAACCAGAATGGTGACCTCTTCCTACAAAATAAAGGGCTGATGCAACAATAGAAAGACAATAGATAATAATGAAAGGAAAGGTGGCTAGACGTGTATTTACTCATAACATCTGAAACAATTGAGGGCTCCCTTCTCGATGGATCTCTCCATGCCTTTTTCAAAGAAAACATTGCCAAATTAAATCATACACTCTTTATATTTCTAATGTTTATGTGTACACAATTCAATCTTTTCTGCATCCAGGTATCGCTTCGGCTTGTGAACGAAACCCATGTCAGAACGGCGCACAGTGCAATCCGATTCCTGGCCAATGTTCCGCCTATTCGTGCCAATGCCCAGAGGGTTACGGTGGGATTAACTGCCAATTGGGTAAGTCTGAATGAAATTTTCCAAAATGAGGTTGCTGCAGTTCATTTTCGCGCATTCATTGCATGGACCAAAGATATTTAAAATGATTTAAGCAAATATATTTGCGATAATTGGAATTTTATGGAAACTGTTGAGAATGCCAATGTTGAGGAACATTATACAGGCCCGACTGATCCAAAAATAAATAAAATTCTTAACAATAATCTACCAAAATTGAAAAGAAAAGACTGCCCCTACCTGACCAAAAAGCGCAGCTAGATCAAAATGTTTAAGGGAAAGGGATGTAGTTTGGCATTAACTAAAATGGACTTGTGAAATAACCAATTTTATTAAGGGGCTTGATAAAAGCACATTTGGTTATTTATCGTTGCTACATTTTTGTTTTCAGTTACCACAACCAATGTGAATCCTTGCAGCTCATTCCCCTGCATCAACGGTGGATATTGTCTGACAACTGAGGGTATCCACTATATTTGTATGTGTAGAGAAGACTATGCTGGCATCAACTGCCAGACCAGTTTAGGTAAGTTTTGAACAATTCTGGTTTAATAAAAAGAAAACATTGTCCCTTTTTTTATCCACCCCAATTGTAATTTCAATAAAAACAACCAACAGACCAACCCCACCTGAGGTCTATTTGCCCGTACAACAGGGTGGGTGTCCCCCCCCCCCCCACCCAGTTGCCTTACAATCAACTTTTTTTGTCATGGGATAATTCGGTTGTAAATAGACTATTTCAAATCCGAAAATATTTGATCGGTTCAGATTGGCAGCGTTTTGGCACCCAGTTGCAGTAAAACAAATGTGATTTCACCCGGCTGTCTTTTATAACCTGTGGATTTTGCTGGTGTTGGCGAGTTGTATTTTGCGGTGTTTCAGAATCAAAAACGCAGAGATAAAATATTTGGGGGAATATCTTCACATTTTACCTTTGGCTCGATACATTTTGAAGTTGCCAGTATCGACGCTATTGTTGATTAAAACAATGATCTCGCTACTAGTTCACTTCTCATGGTTGTACAATTAATTGTATACAAACATAGTAAACCACTAAGCAGACAAATGTTGTGAATGCGATCAACCGCTTCATTACGCTGTGTAAATCCATATATCACAATCTGTAATCCGACAAATTTAATCTTTTTGCAGGAAGTGTAGGTACATTGTACGACGGTTGCTTCAATCCAAATGGCAATGAGAAATGCGCCAACGGAGGGGAATGCCACAATAGCTGGCACAGCGATAATGACAATAATGGCTTGTTTACGTCACAGTATACCTGCATCTGTGCAGAGGGATACACCGGCTTGAACTGCCAGGAATCAACAGGTATGTTGGGTTTGGGGAACCCTCCTAAGCTTTATCAACATTAAAAAGGTGCACTGTGGTAAATTTCCAGAAAACCACATGCTTGAAATGCACGACTCCTATAAAAGCACGCGCACATATTTACTTAATTCTAGCTATGGAAACTTTAATTAAGGTATTTGACTTGCTATCGGCGTCTTTCGGTACACTCACTTCTGACCCTTCCAAAAATCGGCTTGATAATGAATTTAAAATGCAGCATATTTGCACCTGTGACGTCACTTCGTTCATAGAAAAAAAAGCTATGCTCTGTATTGAAAGTTGTGAATTAAGTTTAAGCTTATGTTTGGGTGGTTAAACGAGACATTGCCAAAAATGCTGGTCTTTAACCCTAACTCCCACGGCTATGTTTTTGCGTGTATCGGGGGAGGGGGAAAAAGTACCATTTTTTTAACCCGAAAAATCACCGAGCACCCCCCCCCCCCCGGGATTCGATCCCGGGACCATTCGCACCCAAGTCTGTGCCCCTATCAACTGAGCTAACTCCCCAGCGCACATGCGGCCACAAACTTCGTGGCCACATATGCCTGCGGTAGGTGACGTAATCGAGCCAATGCAGCAGCACGCGCGTGGAGATAGTTTTATTGTGGATGATTTTGTATGGTCTAGTGGGGTTAGGTTTATGGAACATTGAAAAATTGTGTTAATTAACCCTAACTCCCACGAACTCCCACGGCTATGTTTTTGCGTGTATCGGGGGGAGGGGGAAAAGTACCATTTTTTAACCCGAAAAATCACCGAGCACCCCCCCGGGATTCGATCCCGGGACCATTCGCACCCAAGTCTGTGCCCATATCAACTGAGCTAACTCCCCAGCGCACATGCGGCCACAAACTTCGTGGCCACATATGCCTGCGGTAGGTGACGTAATCGAGCCAATGCAGCAGCACGCGCGTGGAGATAGTTTTATTGTGGATGATTTTGTATGGTCTAGTGGGGTTAGGGTTATGAAAGGTTAAATTGATGTATTTTGATGTCCCTTGTGCCTTGCGTCATTTTAGTAGAACCCCTACCGTCTTCCGGTCTTAAATTCTATAAATCCCTACAAATGAAAAGAGACGGCTATGACTGCTGCGGCAATGAGTCGGATTTGTGTTTCTCAACTGCCAACTAATCCACCAACTAAACTTTTCTACATCGTTTTTAAACTTATTTCAAGGATATCCATTACATGCAAATTTCTGATCAAGAAAAAAGATCTAAGATCGGTTTAAATGTTAGATTTGGGGTCAAGTTCAATTTTCTGTTGAAGGTGCGATTGATGAGGAAGGAAATTGTCTTCAACTACCCCAACACATGTTGAACTAAGCCAATGTTTGATGCTAATTTTTCAGCTTTGCGGCTAGACTTGGATTACTGCTCCGACCCATTGCGCCCACGATGTGACAATGGTGGCATCTGTCTCCATGCTTACCATTCCTATGGAAGCGACCTGGATTACATCTGCGATTGCCCGTCGGGTACCTACGGACGTAACTGCGATTTGATCTGTAAGTATATCTGAGAGGGACATCACATTGAAAATTTCTCGAAATATGAAACTCACTGAATACAATAACAAGATCTTGATTTTAAACGGAGTATGGCTAACAGCTAGATTTTCCTATCTGGTTGGGTGACAACACTTGGGAAGATATATGCCATAGAAATGTGGAATTAATCCCCTGATCTTTTTATATTGTTCATAGAATTTTAACCACGGCAATTATAACTTTCTTCTATAGTACCCGATCCATGCAACAGCGATCCTTGTCTAAACAATGGACAGTGCCAGTCATTCCGTAGCTACTACATCTGTTCCTGTGCTAATAGATATTACGGAATTAACTGCAACATTGACCTGGGTAAGTGTATGGTAGTTTTAGTGATTGGGGACATTTTAGAGTTTCTCTTCTATAGATTTGTTTGCCAGGTTTATGTCCTACCAGTAAGAAATATTATGCATGATTTTTTCTGAGTAACTTGTTATGTTCCAATATCATGGAAGTAGCTAGTTAGGTCAACTCAAATGCACATGAGCAATTGTCATCCGACTTGCATAAGTTGCATTAGAGGTTATACTTCAGAATATAGTTCCCCATGGATGTAAAAACAAAATGGAAGCCGCAGATTCGAATTTCTGGGAGGTTTGGTGTAGAAGTCCCATGCATGCCAATGAGATTTATTCAGTTGAGTACTGTGTTCGATGCGTGGTAGCTAGAGCATGACATTGTATTCTGAGATCATATGCATACTTGGGGACTTCTACACCAAATTGCTACCGAATTTCCAGTATTATATAATTAATCTTGCTTCCCCCTCCCCCCTCCACAGCAAGCGACGATTTACCACCGACTGTGCTGAATCTGCCCAGATCGCGTTACGCAGTTACCGACGGCAACGGCGTCAACATGGGATGGGACGAGCCAACTGCCAGCGACAATTCCGGCACGGCCAACTTGATCCACAGATCGCACGCGCCAGGAGCATACTTCCCACTTGGAACCACCCCGGTCACCTACGTGTTTGCCGATCCTTCCAACAACGCTGTGAGCGTGATTTTCTTTGTTACAGTGTTGTCATGTAAGTTATGGGTGCACAATAAATTGTCTTTATATAATAAATGGTTTGGACTAAATAGGAGCAGGCAGTGTGGTGGAAAAGTGTTCTGGATCGTCAAATGAGTGCTGTAAATTGGTCTTGCTACTTTTAATTTGATTAATGGGTTTAAAAAATGTCAGATGTGAAAATAATGTGAGAAATTGTAAACTTTCTGATAATAATTTTGATAAGGGTAGATACTTTTTAAGGAAACAACTGTCAATTTTTGTTATATCTACAAGTAACCTTCCAATGATTCTATTTCATTTGCAGCTTCAGCACCGCAGCTAGACTTTCTCCCACCAGTCATCTCCAACTGTCCAGCAGATCTCGCATTGACAGCCGCACAAGGTGCATCCTCTGCCATTGCCTTATGGCAATTGCCCACGGCAACGGACAACTCTGGTGACTTGCCATCAAGGATCAGCTCGCACAACCCAGGACAAGCTTTCAACATTGGATCCACATTGGTTTCTATAAGCTTTAGTGATGCTGCAGGAAACAGTGCTGCGTGTAGATTTGCTGTCACAGTAGCACAAGCAGGCATACCAGGTGAGTCATAAATAATTGAAATAAACTTAATAACTAACAAATGTTTGGAATTCAGACGTAGCTTGCAAGTGAACGCTTTAGGATTTATGCATATACACAATCGGAGCATTTTCAATCGGATTTTGGTCTCATTCCATGAATAGAAAGTGTCATCCCAGACAATGTACTTAAAAAATGGATATCTATTGGCTAATTGTTATCAGGTGCAGACCTTATTTTACCAGTGATCAGCAACTGTCCATCCGATATCACTGTCCAGGCCACAACAGCATTCACCCTGGTAGAATGGATCGCTCCAACAGCAACAGACAATTCTGGCGAGGCAACATTGATCTTCTCCAACTACCAACAACCGAGTGCGTTTGTCAATCGTGACATGGACCCATTCCAAGTGCGCTACACGTTCAGTGATCCGTCTGGCAATGAGGCCTCGTGCGAGTTTACCATTACAATGGCTGGTAGGTTTGGAATGATAATGTTATTAAACTTGCATTTGGATGTTTTATCTCCTAGTAAATCGAGTGTTGCACTCAATCCAACTACCCTCGATCCTCCGTGAGATTAGGGTATTCCGTCCTGTACGTGATCATATTTGCAGGGTTTTCAATGTTGACATTGGCATGATAATCTATAGTTTTTTCCCAGTTGATAAAAGTGGACCATTAGCTGGTTTCACGAGAGTGCAATGATCATTTCTCAACGGATTATAGGGCTAATAAAAACATAAACGCAGCACGCATGTTATGTAATGGATATGATATATAGCGATACATTAGGCCGCTTCTAAAATTAGTTCCATCAATAGATTGCGCCTGGTAGAAAGCACATTTTCTAATCTCCAGTGATGGTAGAATTTTACTTCCTGTAGGAGGACTACTTGTCATGATCCTTTTCAAATTTTGCTTTAAATTAATTTGAAAACAAGTTTAACCAACTTGCCCTGAATAGAGTCGTCAAAAAGTAACTTGCCAGGTAATAAACTTGCTGACAACTCTTAAAAAGTTAAAGTACAACTCCTACATAAAATATAAAGTTGAGAAATATCTCCTTTAATTTGAGATAGTGCACGCTAATAGTAGGTAGGCCTATAGCACATTCGCTACACTAGGGTCTGCCACACAGAGTGTGTACACACTCAGGTGAATTTACTTGTTTTCAGGCTAAACTTAATGGACTGGTTTGAAAAAACTTAATAATTTATAAATGTACACTCTTCACCATTAATTAGATTGATCTCTTCTCAATCTGAAGTTTGGTGATTATTCTACACCTGGAAGTTTTTTGTTTTTTTAAAATCTTTGCAAGTACTTTTTATGCCTTGCCTGAAAGTCGCACACTTGGGTCCCATTGACAGCCCACACTAAGCAATGCAGCTCAGCATTGAAAAACACCCATACCAATAATTGACCATTCTGTTATGATGCACTCCTTATTTGGCACTGAGCTTGCTATATATGGTAGCTATGACCTCTCTGTACATGACCCTGGGTCATACATATCAATCGAATATTATTCGGCCGCGTTGTGGCTAGTTACATAATGTTTGGGAATTTGCTCTAAATTTTGATATAATTGCCCGATTTGAAAATTTGAAGGCCCAATTTGAAAGGTAGAAGGTACCAGATGCTAGTAAAAACTCTCTACTTTTGGCTGATATGCTTAGTTTGTATATCCATTGAATGCATCACACCAGAAAAAGACCCCAAAACACAGAATAAGCTTATTATGGTAGCTTACTGCAAACCTCTCCACGGCAATATTGCACTGATCGATAGCAACATACTGGAAATGGCTAGAGAATATGTTCAGGAATAAACTAATGTAAACAAAATGCGAGTCAAACTGACATAATTTGCATATATGCAAAATGTGAATACATAATGAGCTCATTTGCATATTTAATGAGATAATTAACTACATTTTTCATTTTAATATAAGTCTTGTCACAGGTAAACAGTATACCAAAGCTCATCTCTCTACTGCTTGTAGAACTTCAAATATTCACGTTACGCATATTAATTAGCTGGACTTAGTCATTTTTTGGCGATTTTCAGAGTTGCGATTATGAATTTTGAATAAAATGGCACATTCTGGAGTCTGCTGTACAAATATGAAATAAATATCATGTCTGATTTTAATAGAAATGGATAAACCTATGGCCAGTATCTTGCATCTGTGTTTTGTAGCTACTGTATGTACATAGTTTTATAATTAGAAGGGTGTAAACTTGCTAAAACGTCAGTTTTGACCATAAATGGCACTTTTTGGCAGATTTCCGGTCATGTTTTCCAATCATCAATGGACAACATCTTGAGAACCGTACAACCGTTTTGCATGATTTTTTACCAAATTTCTACTTTTGCAATTATCTACAACATGAGACTAATTTTGTACACTTTCAGTGCATTTGAATTTTTTGGGTGCTATACCTACTAATAGTAATGGTTGATTATTGAGGAAGTTACAATCCCAAATGTAAGGTGAAGTTAAGATTTTAATTTTCACAATTATCTCTTTACCACTGGAGAGAGCGAGGCGGGCAACGCGCGTTTGCCATATTGATGCATCGGAACTATACGACCAGCAGACTATCCTAGGCAATGACTGGTGTATTGACGGTAATCAATAATTTGTCCGTAACGGGGTCGGAGTGTCGAAAAGCATGATTCAAAAATGCTTTTGGTACTGTAACGTCCTTAATATCAAACCCTACTATTTTGAATTAAATAGGGGAAATGCCCCAACAACTTTATAGTTTGATATTTTTAAGTAAGACTTGCAAGCATATTTATTATCTGGTAACTTACTTTCTTTGATGATCGTAGTTAAATTTCTTTGCCAAGCTACAATATTAAAAGTATTGTTAAAGTTATATTGAATCGCACAATGTTTCCACCATTGGCACATCGGCACAATTGGAAGGGGAGTGGACAGGTATGACCCAAACGTACATGTGTTTTGGTAAAAACCAGTCAATTGGGTCCATTTTCGAACACATTGTTTAATTGTAGCATCTCATTTGATGACGGCACATTCAATTTTGAAATGGGCAACCATCTTGGCATCTCCAGATAATGTGGCGTCAATTTAAAGACTAATATTTCTTTTTTCTTCAGGTGGAGGCAGCCAAGTTGACGCAATCGCTCCGGTGATCAGCAACTGCCCATCGGGCATCACCGAGAACTCTCTTCCTGGAACCCAAATTTCCGCCATCTGGTTAGAGCCAACTGCCATCGATAACTCTGGTGCTACTCCTAGCGTTGCCAGATCCCATGCTCCCGGATCCTCCTTCCCTCTTGGAAACACTCTGGTGACGTATATATTCTCAGATGCCACTGGCAACGCAGCTGTTTGCGAATTCAGTGTTGAAATCCGAGGTAAGATTCCAAATTAGTTTCGATTTGATTTACAATGAGAGGCATTTACTAGTGTTCTTGGATTTCTTTTCATACAAGTGATCGCCATTTGTATTAAAAAAGAACGGCAAATCTCGATCTGAATGTACATTGTGTGGTGCTCTAGTCGATAGAGCATCTCTCTACACGGTCAATGTAACACTTCATTGAGCAGACTACAATTTGGTACGTTGAGATCGAGACCTCTCCCCACATTCTCAAGCAAGTGGCTGACCACTGAAACAAGTGATTGCTGTAGACGATGTCACCTGTAACGTCACGGCAGACAAGCAAACAAAGGCTTGCCTGCCGGTGTGCGCTCAAATTACAGTGCTACACAAAAGCTTGCCTGTCGGTATGCGAGCGCATTTGAAGGGGGTTGTCCATTATAAACCATACAATAAACCAACCAGTCAACTGTAACGGCAGTCAATGCAACGGTCAATGCATGTTCCCCATGCATGGAGTGGAACCGGGCACTTAACATTGTTGATCAACAAGAGGTTACATGGTCTATACAAATGTGGTATTGCTGGAAAATGAACACAGCAGCTTTTCATTGATATGTAGCACAATATGAACGTCACAAAATCTGAAATGTAACCATTTCTGAACTTAATTTGAGGAGTTTACATTGTTCTAAAATGAATGTAAAGGATCGTAAAGGCAAGGAATTAGGCACATCAGTTGCAGTTGGTTGATAAGACTGGTGATACAGTATGTTTGTGCCTTTGACCTGTAATTTTAATGAAGCGTCACTATACAATTGAATTTTAGATGTTAGCAGTCTGTCAAGCACGGAATGTTACACGGATCCATTGGGCCATGACTACCGTGGGGATATATCAGTGAGCCGCAGCGGCCGACAGTGCCAACAGTGGACAGCTCAAAGCCCTCATACCCACGAACGGACACCAGCGAATTATCCCAACGGAGGCCTCGGTGACCACAACTATTGCAGGAACCCATACGATGGGCCAGAAGGAGCTTGGTGTTTCACGACAGATTCTAATCAACGATGGGAGTATTGCAACATAGGACTCGCTAGTGCTACCTGCCAAGGCTCAAATGGTGAGATTCAAATAATTAATTGTGCACGATTGTATAATATAAAGCAGTTTACCAACCCACAGTTTAATATACGATATGATAAACAATAGACGATATAATGTCCCAACCGGAGAAATAGGATAATTAATATTTGCAAATTAAATTTCCCTTCAGGAGGTTGTCCAGACGGTGTTCAGCCTACCAACTGTGCCACCAATCCTTGCGATATCAACAACTGCCCATCCCAGCCCGACGCCATCTGTACACCCAACTATTGCGGAGGATGCTATGCGGAGTACTACAATGTCAATGGAGCTAGAGTGGATTGTTCTGCCGGTAAGGATGTCGGACAGTAGGGCTCAAAGAGCTTATTCACATAAATGAGATGCAACTTTATTTGCCTTGACTAACATTTGCGATAATTTTTTTTTTTTAATAATTTTTTTTTTTAATACAATCCGAGATTCTAATAACCAGCTGTAATGTATCATTCACATTGATATGGTTTGTATCCTATAGAAACGGAAATTCCCCATCGAAATTTGTAAATATTATCCAATTTATGAGAAATTAAATGCATGGAAAAACAAGAATATGCACCATATCGGGAATTTGATGTTTGAACTTGATCTGCGTTACATGAGTATAATTGGGGCTTCTGATGATCGCTCGAAATTGGTTGATCACATAAAATCTCTATCTACAAACACTTGACTGCTGTTATACAAAGAATAATTTATTGACTGCGTTTTATCATGTACAAATATCTCGCTTTTGCTACAAATACACCCCCCCCCCCCCAAGCGCGCAAGTTCTCCTGTATGACATTGGTTAACATTTACATTTGAAACCTCAAGAAGAGCAAGAGGTTTTTTAGCTCATCTGGTAAATGAATCCAGTTTCAACATCTTCCAGCCAAAAGTCTGGTGGAAAACCAAAGATTAACCCCTGAGAACTACCTGCCGATATGTTCGAAAGATGGCTACATCATTTATTGAACCAATGCCAGACATTGTTAGAATAATTGTATCCCTGATAAAGATAGGAGTGAAACATTTTAGAAGCAAATAAGTATATCTTGAAATCGACCATCGTAAACATTGTTAAAATATATTTGTAGGTAGGTCAGGGGTTAAACTAACCAATCATTGCTGGTTAAAATTTACATTTTGCAAAAATCAAGACTCTGGATCCTTGCTGCCATTTTGCATTCATATCAAATTTTGCCATGATCCAGTCTGGGTTTCCATGGAAATGTGCTTATTACAGATCAATTTCGTTTTGTTTTAACAGTTGCCACCACACCCTGTTCTAGCAACCCGTGCACAGCCGGACAAAACTGTTTCTACACCCCCACCCAGTACATCTGTCTACGTAAGTATTTCATACAGTGTATAGACAAACTACTTGGAGAGCGCCTGTTTATGCATACCAATACATGCAATTCTTTGAAGTATTTATATCCGGCCATGCAATTTGAACTCGCCACCCTTCCGGTTGCATGTCCTGATTTTTACATTTTACACTATTAAGATTCGAATTGGCATATCGCAATCACTACAGGGCAACCGAGCATAAATTTCCAAATGTGCATGTTATTGAAATTAAGCTTGAATTCAAAGTAAGATATGTTAGACAAGGAGACATTATCATATACAGCTTGGTGATTCAATGGCATAGAGAAAAAAATAGTTTGACCTTATTTGCATATAATTAGCATATTATAAAGAAATACATTAAAAATTTGCTTTTTGTAATTTCCAGCAGCTATACATGCCATTAACTCCAAATTCACAGGATATGAGGTTTCCATCATTGTCAACAATTCTGTCTGAGAAAGTTAAAAATTATTTTTATTTTTTGAAAAAAGCCCAAAATCCGTCTTAATTAAGCTTAATTAATGACCAAACTCGTGGAAATTATTATGTATCCAGACCCGACTTGAAATGTATCAAATTAAAGGTAAAGATGTGCTCAAAACAATGGTCGATAATTCAATATCCCTTTAGTATTTAAAATATTTTCCTTCAAACATTTATATTTTTAAAAACCACAAATGGTGTTTTTGTATTTTTCTCATGAATTAAACATGTAATAAACACTATAATCACAGATGTTTGTGGTTACCCACACATCTGTGTCAAGCCATTCATTAACATGTTTGCTGTGTAATTTATGCGCGTAATTAATCAATTAATTAGGCGTTAAATGGAATAATTTTGAACCACTTGTATGCCCAATTAAGTTATGTAAAGTTTCAAATTAATGCTTAATAAAATGGTCAAGCCACATTAATCAATTTCGTTAGTCTTTTTCTGTAATATTAATCAAAACTTTAGATACATTCATTTTGCAACTTTTCTTACAATAACAATGTATTTCATACAACTGTGCACAGACTTGACAAGTCTATTATATTTGTCCGGCCATGCATGCAAACAATAGAAGCAATCTTCAAGGACATGCTCGCGCTAGGGGACCAATGCTTTGAAATCCGCGCTACAAGAAATGCCATTCAGCAGTGTGCAGTCAATGGTTTTAAGCATAAAGGTGTATGTTACTTTAGGTGACCATGTGCTGACATGCAAGCCTGTATATACAGGTACCGCCGTAAGGCCTGTTATTCGTAAGGGTAGCGGTATGGTGTAGAAGTCCCAAGTATGCAAATGAGCTCACTGAATACAATGTCATGCTCTACCACACATCTACCCAGTACTCAACAACGAAATAAATCTCATTATCCTCATTTGCATACTTGGGACTTATACACCATACCCTTACCGTAGTAAGTCTTAATGGTCAAGGCCATAAAACCCAGTAGCCAGTAGCTGGTTGGATAATCAAGTATTGACCAATCCGAAATGAGGTTTAATAAGAAATGTAACGATGCTGATAATCATACAAAGACAACACAGAACTTTAAAACTAAGCTATTTCGATTATACATGTGTATGATACACATACTAAGGATTGAAATTTTCATGGTTGTACAACGATCAGGAGGCACTATATTTATAATTCAATATTTGGTAATTTATGCTCTGTTGCACTTTACATGTTCTACCCCACAGAAACGGTAATCTCACAAGGAATCCAAATATGCTATTGGAATTTAGATAAAACCTAATGGTAACATGTTGTGATTAAGAATGTTCAAAAATATCATTTTTTTTTCTTATTTTGATTAAAGCTCAGTATTTCTATACCTATCCCAATCATAATTTTACTGTGCATATTAGTTCCTCATGCAATTACCCATCAGAACATAATGATTGTCAAGGTCAACTTGTTTAAATATACTATATCGGGAAGTGAATGAGCACAAGTTTAAATTTCATATTTATTGTTTTTTAAATTTATACTGCATTTTATGTTGGTGCCTTGAGCGCTCTTATTCGTAGTGGAATTGTGCCTTGTCGCTATTAGTTTACAAATATATTTTTGGGTATGCACCTTATCCAAATTTAAACGGCATCTTTGAATTCCCCATTTGAGAGCTTTCCAAAATGTATAATTTTGTTATTATCGGTTGGATACTTTTTTAATAGTCGTATATGTAAAACCGAAGAATTAGGGCAAGTTCACTGTTGCAAATAGGAAGAAAGCCCAGGACAATGCAATAGATTCATGATTACAATTGTTACATAATAGTTGACACGTTTGTTGAAACGGAAACTTATAGAATATAAAATAGGGCAATATCATGTTTGTACCATACAGGGATGATGACTTATTGTATATTGAATGTAGAATTGGGAACCTTTTACATTCTCCAGATATATTGTGCACAGCGCCACCGCCACCATTGCCGCCACCACCGCCGCCATCCCCGAGTTTTGAAATAGTCCTCAAAATAAGTAACTGACCAGGTAATACATATGCTCAACTCCAACACTATAGCTCCTACGTAAAAATATCAAATTATAAAGTTGTACGGACATTTCTTTTCTTTAATGTGAGATATTACACGTGAAGATTGAATGAATATTAACTCGGTTATGTGCCTAAAACTAACTGCTTTTTATTTTAACATTTTGTTTGCTTACACTTGGCCTCGGACTAGCTACAGGCATATTATCGATTAACTGGTAGCGACAACTCGCAGGTCGATAGTGTTCAAAGATCGGTTAATAGTTAAGAACTTACTATCTTAAAGAAAAGTAATTTCCGTATAACTTTATAATTTAATATTTGTACGTAGGAGCTATAGTTTTGTAGTCGGAGTATATTTATTACCTGGTCAGTTACTTAATTTGAGGACTGTATATCAATCATGGTCATCCACAGATATTGGTACACATGGATTATCATCTGTATTGTAATTTCTGAAAAAGCCGATGCCATGCATGCTGCGCTCGCACCTGTATGACTGATCATCAAGTTATAAAGCACGGGTGATCAATATGGGCATTGGTAGTCTGTTCGCACAACGGAATGTTGCTTTTTTAGTGGCAGTCATAATACAAAACTCATTAGAAAATTGAAAGTTAATATACTTCAAACTTGACATTGTGAATATGTTTAATTAATAAATCTACAGTTAAATTAAAACCCACGTGGACAGATCATGCAACGAGACGTAATCGTGGGATCCTTCAATGGCTTTTCAGAAGCTATTTCATGACGGTGCTAGAGACAACTCTGGCTTTTGCGTTGGTTCCTATTGGCAATCTTGACCAATCAAAAGTGTTGATAAATGCACAATTTCAATTATGCCTAAGTCAGCATTGTGAGTTGGGCAGATTGTAATAATTATGTAACATGTTTAAAATGTGTCATTTTAACTCTTATTAGGCTTATAACAAGCCACATTTCACTTAAAGGTATATCCGCAACCTAATTCTATCCAACAGTTAGAGCTGTTGGAATTCACCTGCATTTGTCATGGCGCTATTCAACATATCGTCAGCCTGCTTCGATAATTGCCCAACACGCTTTTCATATTTATATTTTCTAAAAACTAGAAAAAATGAATTGGGCAATTATCGAAGCAGACTGACGACTGTTGGGTTCATCTTGCAATATTTGAAAAGCGTTTTAAGCCTACATATGCAATATCAATGTATGAAGAACAGATATGTAGATAAAAACAATACGTGCGAAAACCCTAAACTACTTTTTTTCTCAACTTTCAGCTGCTTCAGGGAAGAAGCGACGCAGCGCAGATGAAGATGGTAACTGGACACTCTACCGGTAGCTTTCCGAGATGAGGCAATACAAAGTGATAGATACATGATAGTGGATACGTTTTGGTTGAACTTTATGATCAAAGACTAGTATTAGTTCCAGCAGTTTACCATGCTTTATCCGCATCCTTGATACATTCTCGCCCGATTCCGGAATTGGTAAAAGGCGATATGAGAGATTGGCAGATTTCGGTATCGAAATGTTCGTTTTTGCCATGCAGGTAATTTCATGGACCAATTTATATCCGATACAAACTTAGTTTTGTCATCTGAATGGTCCAGATCAGATCGGCGTCGGTCCAGAAACATGTGGTAACTTTGTAATATAATTGAGGTTACTTTGTAATATAATATATAAATATACATAGTTTATTTTATACATATTTATCATTGGGCATATGATCTTTGGTTTACACTATAGTTTAATTCCAATTTGACAAAAATAATTTGCAATTTTTTGAAAAATAATGGTCCAATTTTGTTCCGAAGGCTAACCACTCATATTTTTAGAAAAAGAATTGCCCACAGTGCAGTTGGATTTATGGTGCTAGTTTGATTGTTTGGAAAAGAAACTATTTGCAGGGCGTCATTTACAAAATGGATTAAAATTTGATATTTTGAATTTTGAATAAGTTCCCCTCAAGAATAGAGCTTGAATTGCAATTACATAAAATTCACTAATTGCATGACACCACGTGCATACAATGGCATTCAAATGATAGCAAATAAAAAATGTAGCATTTCTCATCCCTAAATTTTCCCATTCACGGACTTCATAATATGCAAATGAAATCCTAGGCTAGTATTGCTGTCCAATGGAAAATACCAAGCCATGAGTGAAATCTCTCTGGCAAGAGCCATTTTCTACCAAAATAAAATCCAAAAGTAAAATGAATGGGAATTTTTTGATGAAAGACCTGTATGAGAAACTCATTATTATTTTATTTGCCCTTGTGCCATGGGATATGAAGCGAGTATACTATATAATATTGTAAATCTTCTGAATACTTGCTAAGAATTGCTTTTGTAAACCCCTCAAAAATAAAAATCAGATTTTTCTTCAATCTTTCAAAATATTTTGTAATTCATAGTGTTGAACGGAAGGCTGATACCAAATTTGTAGCAATTACTGGTCTCTGTGCTCTGCCATTAGAGGGTAATGGAGAGATCTGAATGTGCCAAAATCATCACTATAATGTTAATCATGCTTCACTCTGCACTGTAGTTGTCAATAACACTTCATTGAAAAGACTACGGAGTTGTTCTTGCGCATGAAATCGTGGGGAATTTGGCACTTTTTGAATGAGACCTCTCCACATTCACAAGGTGGCCAAGCACCGAAACGAGCGATTGCTATAGTTGACGTATTGTTGAACAGAAAAAACCATCGGATTATAATTGATATGAAATGCAATATGAAATTATCACAATGTTTGAAATTCTTTCGATTGAAAATTATTTCAGCAATTTTGCCTTAAATTGTCAAAGATCCCTTGTAATTCCCTTAAAAACGTCTCAAAGTTTATTCATTGGTAAAATCTCATCCATTCAAAATTGACTAACAAGCTGGATTGAAAGATATTTGAGTGAAGAGATTTGAATTCGCAAAATAAATTTCTCCATTTGCCAAAAAAATGGATTTGGAGAAACTTTGATAAAACTAGACATAATTCTTTGCAAAAACTACCAGAGGGATGTCATCACGGTAAGAGTTGTTTTCTACTCGCCGGAGGGATGTTACGGAATAAACGGTGAATGAAGTATACGGTTTATTCCGTGACATCCCTCCGGCAAGTGGAAAACGATGTTTACCTATCAACACAAGTGGTATATAAATATTATTTGAATGTGTGCTGGGTTCAGTTATTAAAATAAATACTTTGGAGAGATCACTACAATATCGTCTAGTTGTGTACTTATTTGTCTCCCCCCCCCCCATCACTCGCCAGAGAATCGTACTGTACTTAAAAGAGATTTGTTTTTAACAAATTGTAGTCTGTAAACGATGTGCGTTTAAGCTCGAGTAAGTTAACTGGAATTGTTCCATTTTGTTCGCCTATTTTTGGAACGTTTTGAAAATATGGAAAATTCTCAAATACACTAAGGTATTTCAATTGCTAATCTTTAGATTCTTGATGTCCATTTGTGTTACAAATTTATCAATGGAAGGCTGATTTGTTGTTTCCAACGATATCACAATTGTAGCAATTTTATAACCCGTGTCAATGGTCGGCCACTTGACTTTAGAATGTGGGAAGGTCTATCAAAACAGCCAATAGTTAGGTCACCTAAGCCCTATATGAAAGCTATGAAGATTGTTAAACGTCAGTCGTCGCAAACCTGCACAAACACAATAGCCAAAGGACCTTGCTTTTGTCAACTCTCCCCACACAGGACTGCAGTGCAAATCTCTACGATTTTCGCTATGCAATCTCTATGGCGGATTTCATTCCGTTGTATGAAGCTATGATGTTTGCGTGGTCTTCGCCATCTCCAAGCAGATATATAGAGCAATACGTACATGGACTTTTTTTTGTAGACGAGGGTTCATTTCATGATTTGGCGAGGTTTAGAATGAGTTGGGATTCCTGTAATTGCGTTTAGTTAAACGATGAGTTTAAAGCCGAAGTTAAACGTGTTTAGCTTAAAACAGTGTTTAAATACGTACAAACAGTCGGATGCCAACGTTGAGGGAGTCTATTGTATACGACGCGATTTTGTTTTCCCTTGAAAAGAGGATGTCTATCTTGTGCAATTGTAAATGTGGTTTAACGCCATGTGACTAGGGGATTTTCACTTAGTGGAGAATATTAATCCATTATTTTGATATGGTATAAAGTCATGCTTCAGGGACGTTTCTGCTTGAAAATGCCATTTTCTGAAGATCTTTTTGTCATTACTGAAAAAATAAGGTATATTTCCGGTGGCCCTGACCCCGGTATCATTAGAAGCCTTGCATTAATAACCTGTTAAGATCATCAATTTATTGCTCTTTACATTGAATCCAAACCTAATGTAGCTTGCAGCGACACCGATTTCTCATTTAAAATACAATTTAGAAACTGGGTTCAATTTGGCCAAAATGTCGAATACTCAATAGTTCACCAATAGTTCATTATAAAGACATCAAAAAAAGTAACGCGGCTGTTGTAAAAGCACCTATAATTTTAAAATTGTTACTCATATTCTAAAAATGAGAACGCCAGGAGACGGACAATTTAATTACGGTGATTTTGACACCTTGTTTGTTAAAATCGATAAAGTATTGTTGTCGCGGTATGTGCTTACAGATAAAAAGTGCCATTTCCATTGTTGCATTAACTCCTATTGAACTTTCTGATTCAGCGTGAATATAATAGCGGGAATCTTGATTAGCTGTTCTTGTTGTGCTGTAAACTTGATTAGCATAATCCGGGACAAATTTAATGGGGATGACAGGCGTACTTCTTTACAATTAAAAAGGATGAATTTAAAACTCCAAATGCTCAGAAGGTCCGAAAAGACACAGGACAGGTCATCGCCATGGACAAACTATCAAAATTCCCCTATACGCTGAATCAGATCAATAGGAGTTAATGCAACAATGGAAATGGCACTTTTCATCTGTAAGCACATACCGCGACAACAATACTTTATCGATTTTAACAAACAAGGTGTCAAAATCACCGTAATTAAATTGTCCGTCTCCTGGTATTTTCATTTTAAGAATATGAGTAACAATTTTAAAATTATAGGTGCTTTTACAACAGCCGCGTTACTTTTTTTGATGTCTTTATAAAGAACACTTAGACAAGTCAATGAGTAGTTATGGCCTAGCAGTTGCGACTATGGACTAGTAATCTGGATTCTCCCCCCCCCCCTCCCCCGGTTCGAATCCTTCTGAATACCTTTTGTTAGAAAAAACGGTTTAGTCTGTGTGTTGGAAAATGGCGTATATTTTTACAGTAGGTGAATATAAGTCATGGCCCTGACCCCTGTCCAAAAATGTAATACAAATAAACATTTTTTGATAAAGTTTAATACGTTAGGAACATTTCTTGTGCCCAAAGTTTTTGCTACGACGTCGAAAAATCATCAAAATTACGATGTTTACGATCGCATTGAAAATACATCTTTATCGACTCAAAAAAAGTAACAAATCTTAATCGGAAATAATATCCTAAATAAATAGGACTTGCCCTTCAAAATGAGTCGAAGATGATCAAAATTGATGGAGGCAATCCGCCACAATCGCGAGTTGTAAATGATCCAATTTCTATTTGTTTTCTTGAAATTTCGCTTTACTTAATGGCGGGCCGGGGCGAACAAAATTAGACGGTATTTTCATGCCTTGACAGTCAGCACGCAGGTATCGCTTTCAATGAGTGACCTTGCCGATTTCTAACCCACGCAAAGATCGATTTCAGGATGTCAACCTTACGCTAAAACCTTACGAGAAGTTTGTTTTCCCTGAATTAATTGAGGTAGGGTTAGCTGGCAGCCATGATGGCGAAGTAGGTGGATTGTTCGTAATTTTCTCTATAATATGATGCCAAAGCCGACATATTTGGTCCACAAACAGTGATTTTATCGCTAATTTTAGAATTTAACAACTTTCGTGACTTTGCTTCTTGTAACTATTCACTTGATCGGACTAAAATTCGTACGATATTTTAAGAGCAATTTCCATACTAACGGAATCTTAAGTGACTTTGCTTCTTGTAACTATTCACTTGACCGGACTAAAATTCGTACGATATTTTAAGAGCAATTTCCGTACTAACGGAATCTTAAGCTTTAATTTCATATCAAAAACATTGATGCCCGACTTCTTTTTTGATAAGAAAAACCGAGTTTGATTTTCACCGATTTTCGGTCAGAAAACGAAACTTACGATCCCGCGTTAGGCCTCGCCAACTTGATTTTTAGTTTCCCGTAACACGCCCGCGCTTCATTTTCATGCCCGCGTTTGAATTCATTATTGACATTTTTGGAAAAAATACCGTTTTTCCAATGAAAACGTCCGAATTCATGCATTTTGTGTGATGAAATTGTGAAATGTTTATTCATTTTGACCAGAATAGCCTTTCTGTAAAAAAAATATCATATGACATTGTGCAGAGCAGAAGGATCGATTTTGAACCCCGGACCTCCCGTTCCCAAAGCGAACCCTTTACCATCTGAGCTATCAAGCGAATCTGAAAATATACGTGAGATTTAAACAGTTGATCAACAACCCATCGACGCTACGAAATGAATTTAGCTCGAGACAAGATTCGCGGAGCTATATTATAAGCATTCACTTGACCGGACTAAATAATTTTATAAAATTTTAAGCATGTTTCTAGTTACAAAAAGACTATGAATATTATGATACGATGGATAAAATTGATGCCCAATTCTTCAGAAGTGACTTTTTACCGTGGATTTGGCTTTAGTTTCGTCAAGTTTTTCTTGAATTCGGGTTTGTGTGATTGCAATAATTTGCACCGAAAATACAACGTCATAAAGTTCACAGATAATATTAGATAATATTATTTGCGTAATATGCCTTTTTATTTTACAATTTCATGGCAAATGTGTTTGAAATGTGTGGTTATAATCATGAAAAGAGCTCATTTACATCGTGCTATTACGAGGTCAAATATGACTGCGAAGCCGTATCGCTACGGGTGAGTACTTCCGGGTCGCTTTGCTGGGTTAGAAAAGGAACGGCTTTTCGCGTGGCTGCATACCGACTGTTGACTTCTGACTGCAAGAAAATTAAAGGTGTCCCGCAAGCATAAACGTGTGCATTATATGTTAGAAAAATAACTATCGAGCCCAACTTTTGTAATTAAATAGAACAAAACACCACACTTATGACAAAAACAAATAAAATCCGCAATCTCTCAACATGCACTTTTTAAAATTCGTGGTGATCGAAAGTCCCAGTGTCGATGATGTCATAGTTATACAATGCACATGCGCAAATTTGAGCACCGATACCCATGACGTCATCGACACCGGGACTTTCGATCGCCGCGAATTTAAAAAAATGCATGTTGAGTGATGGCATTTTTTATTCATTTTTGTGACTAGTATGGTGTTTTGTTCTGTATAGTTACGTAATTTCGCCTCGAAAATTATATTTCTAACAAATAATGCCAAATGTAGTGCTTGCGGGACCCTTCCTTTAACCATCTTGTAAGATCAGTCCACCTGTTGAATACAGTTTGGATTTTGCATTGGTGAGACATGTGTTAAAATAAAAGGCAACACTTCAATGCATTGGTATTCTTAAAGGAAGTGTTAACAAAATAATTATTGAGCCCAAATCGCGTACATATAGAACAAAACATGCCATATTTAAAAATTGCATGTTGAGATATTAGTTTTTATGATAAAGTGCTCAACAAAATAAAGTCGTACACTTTAGGTCATTTAAAGTAAGTTTCGATTTTTTTTACCCAACAGGCTAGATAGACATTTGGATGAATCTTTTAGGTACATTTTGATACCAAACATAACACCCAGAAACAACACTGAAAACATTACTTTGTCATTTGACAAAAACAAATTTGTCATGCAGACTGTCTTATATGACAAATTAAATATTTGTCTTTCCAACTAAATAATTTGTCATGCAGCATGGAATGACAAATTATAATTTGTCATGAAAAGGTGTCTTATTTGACAAATTAAAATAATAATTTGTAATGCAACAACATTAATTTGTATTGCAACAAAAGTAATTTGTATTGCAACAAAATGTATTTGTCATGCTAGCAGTGTAATTTGTCATGTGACAAACATTAATTTGTCATGCTGCAGTGTAATTTGTCATGTGACAAACCTTAATTTGTCATGCTGCAGACTGCAGTGTAATTTGTCATGTGACAAACATTAATTTGTCATGATATATAGCATAGCAGTGTAATTTGTCATGTGACAAACATTAATTTGTCACATTAATAATAAAGATTCATAGAAAAATTCCAAATTTGAACTTACTGTTCCAGACAGTTTCGACGTCCGTTCGGATGTCTTTATCAATGGTGTATGACCGCTGATCCAGTGTTACCAGAAGATGTTGATTTTCTGGTGACGTCACGTGATGATTTTGATGACGTAATCCTGGACACACTCATCGTACGCAAACCAGATGGCAGCGTGAAGCTCCTAGTTTACAGAAAGCCCACACACACCAACCAATATCTGAACTTCCAATCGGCCCATCCGTTGCATCACAAATTAGGTGTTATCCGCACTTTGCTAGACAGGAAAGATAAAATTGTCACAGAACCAGAAGACAAGATCGCTGAGGAAGAAATCATCAGGTCAGCCCTCAAGCAATGTGGATACCCGCAATGGTCGATTGACAAAGTAAAGAAAGCGAGACAACAGCCAAAGAAAAAGGACAGTAAAAATGCCAAAAGTGAGAACAAAACTCTAACTAACGTCACTCTACCGTATATAGCCGGGGTCACGGAAAAGGTTCAGCGAATCTTCAGAAAACACAACATAGGTTCAGCGGTAAAACCACACACCAGCCTCCGGAATATATTAGTGCACGCGAAAGACAAACAGGACAATGAGGACAAAGCAGGCGTGGTCTATGAGATCCCTTGTCAGAACTGTGACAAGACGTACATAGGCGAGACAGGCCGCCGGTTCGGCACCCGTAAAAAGGAACATAAAACTGAAACGGACAAAATGACCGACCGCAAATTCACCCGCACGGCAAGGAAAGACTCTCAAAGCATAGAGATGAAGTCTTCCATCGCAGACCACGCTGCTACGGAAAACCACTTAATAAATTGGGACAATACAAACATTCTCGCGAGGGACGACGCCAGAAATACCAGATGGATCAGAGAATCCATTTGGATCCGTCGAAAAGCCAATAATGACATGAAACAGCACCTAATGAATGGCGACGAGGGGGCCTACCAACTTAGTCACCTGTACGACCCTTTGATCCGGATTACGTCATCAAAATCATCACGTGACGTCACCAGAAAATCAACATCTTCTGGTAACACTGGATCAGCGGTCATACACCATTGATAAAGACATCCGAACGGACGTCGAAACTGTCTGGAACAGTAAGTTCAAATTTGGAATTTTTCTATGAATCTTTATTATTAATTTTCCTTGGATTCCTGATGAAATTATTCTCAAATTTGTCACATTATTTACATCGTTTTTTGTATTGTATTGTCATTTATTATTGTAATTTTTCTTGTATGTAAAATAGAGTGCATGAAAGATGAATCATGCAGGGCGCCAGGCCGAGATGTTTTATGTTACATGGCTGTATATGTGCTGTGCTGTACCTAGTCTGCTGAGATAGTCTGCCAGAATAACTACAACTTCAAGCATCCCGGTAAGCTTATACATTGCAGACTATCTCAGCAGACAAGGTAAAAAGCACACCACAACATACAACCATGTAACATAAATCATCTCGGACGGGCGCCCTAAATGATTCATCTTTCATGCATTTCTTTACAAACCACAGGCAAAATTACAATAATCAGTTACAATACCTTAAAAAAACGGTGTAAATAATGTGACTTCTGCCTGCTGGCCGCCGGCTCACAATTACAATGGCGGCCGTGAGGAGAGAAATGCGAATCCTGCAAGACATCGCAGGAAACCCCGCAATCCGTGGTTGTATTGCAAACTTGTATCGTTTATTGCATTTTAATTCGTACTGCTCAAATTAAGTTGTCATGCAATTTGTAATGCAAGCAATACCTCGGCACTTCTAGTCTAACTGACGATGTTTATTTGTCAAGTAAGCGATGGTAGGGTTGTCAAATCAATCGAATTAGTTTTGCATTGTTTTTAATTTGTATCGCAATTCCAATGATTTGTATCATATCTTGTTTGATTCGTAGGCCACAGTAACATAATCGTAACATGACAGGTTTCTTGCATTACAATTTTTATTTATCCGTTTGACGAATTTTCTTCAACAAATGACGAAATAATTTTTTCAGTGAAAGATAAACCATGATTAGCACCATTTATAGACAATTAGTCCCTTTTTAAGTCACATTTTCAATACACTAGCTGAAGAAAACACCAATTGTTAAACACATAAGCCGTGTCCCGTGTTGATCGCTGCGCATTTCCCCTCAATACGCGGGCTAATTCAAATTCAAAGTGTCATACATGGGTGAAGGATGGGTAAATGTGTGTTATTTGAAATGCTTCATTGATATCTACAGCTAAAAAACACCCCGAAATCCAACTAAGGCGTATTCCTAAGGCTTGGTAAAGCAGTTTAATGTAATGCCCTTTATGTTCGAATCAAATATCCCGCTCACTAAGTGTACGACCTAACGCAGCACTGATCGATTGCCCGCCGGTCAATCCTGGTTATAACAGTGTCACACGGGGTGAGCCTCACAAACCCATTTTCCTCCCGCTAGTGTATTGAAAATGTGACTTTTGAAAAGTGACTAATTGTCTTTAAATGGCGCTAATCATAGTTTATCTTTGTTGCTTAGGTGTTATGCTTGGTATCAAAATGTGCCTAAAAGATTCATCCAAATGTCTATCTGTCTTGTTAGGTAATAAGAAAATAACCGAAAGTTACTTTAAATAACCTTAAGGAGGTGTCCCGCAAGCATAAAAGTGTGCATTATATGTTAGAAATATAACTATCGAGCCCAACTTTTGTAATTATATAGAAGAAAACACCACACTTATGACAAAAACAAATAAAAACCGCAATCTCTCAACATGCCCTTTTTAAAAATTCGCGGCGATCAAAAGTCCCAGTGTCGATGATGTCATAGTTGTACAATACACATGCGCAAATTTGAGCACCGATACCCATGACGTCATCGACACCGGGACTTTCAATCGCCGCGAATTTTAAAAAGTGCATGTTGAGTGATGGCAGTTTTTATTCATTTTTGTGACTAGTACGGTGTTTTGTTCTATATAATTACGTAACTTCGGCTCGATAATTATGTTTCTAACAAATAATGCTCAATGTTGTGCTTGCGGGACCCTTCCTTTAATAAGTTTACGACTTTCTTTTGTTGAGCACTTTAGCATGATGCTTTGTTCTATAGCTACGCGATTTGGCTTCTATATCTAACATAAAAATGCACAATGATGTGCTTGCCGACACCTCTAAAGAAAATCGTTCTCTCCAATGTCATTCGCTGCTCAGCATTTCAACTACGTAATATTAGCAGCCCTATTTCAACCTACCGCTGTGAATCCTGGACAACTGCCAGCTGCAACAAAATCAATGCATTTGAAATGTGGTGTTGGCGCCGGATGCTAAGACGAGGCTACTTGGGCTGATCAATTCCCAAACTCTTATTTTGGTCATATTGCCAGACGCCAAGGAAACTGTCAAGAGAAGGTGATCATGCAGGGCAAGACTGATGGTGCACGCGGACGAGGCCGGCCAAGGTCAAGATGGTTTGACAGAATAAAAACTCTGGTTGGGCATCCTACTTCAGTCATTTATCGATTGGTTGCTGACCGACAGAAGTGGCGTGTCATCACCAAAGTCACGAGCTGTCAGTCATGATAGAAAAACGTACCAACCAACAAATATTAGCAGAATCCGCAAATATCTTAGTCATGATGCTACAGAACAAATAATTCATTAGTTTATAACCTCTCGTTTTGATAACAACAATGCTCCTCTTTATGGATTACCAGCTAATGAACTCTATCGTGTTCAAAAAATTCAAAACACTGCAGCTTGCATTCTCACATTCTCTAAAAGATCTTGCCATATTTACGCCAATTTTAAAGGGACTCCATTGGCTCCGATCCCTGTAGCTCATAAAATTGTTTTCAAACTACTGCTGATTGTGTATAAGCATGATAAATGTATCAACAATGTTGCCCCATCATATTTATCTTGTTATCAAACTATGTGCACTCGCACTCTTCGTTATGGACAAATGCAACTTCTTCAAGAAACTATCTAAGCGCTCTTGGGGAGACTGATCTCTTGCTATTGTAGCTGCTCGTCTCTTGAATGAACTTCCTATATAAAAACTGCAAACACTGTTACAATCTTCAAAAAAACTGTTGAAAACACATCTGATGTCTTAGACTACTTGCAATACTTAAGTAGTTTTATTGTTGTTTATCGGTTTTTATTTTGTATTGTATTTTTTATGTGTTGTGCCTTGAGCGTTCTTATTTAGAGTGGCTATGTGCCTTGTCACTATAGTGCAACCGAGCATAAACTACAGAATATTGAATTATAAATATAGTGCCTCCAGAGTGTTGTAACACCATAAAAATTTCAATCCTTCCTGAGTGTTGTAACACCATACAAATTTCAATCTTAAGTATAACACTGCACAAAAAGAAAGTATCCACTTTTTTCTGTGTTTAATTCTTAGGACCTTAAATAAATTCAACAAGTGGGAAAAACAGGCATTTCCTCCCGCGCATTTTGACACCTCATTTGTCACAATAGCACCAATATTGATGAAGCAAGCAATAGCCATTTGAATAACAAATTATGCGGTTCCATTGTTGCACTTAACCCTATATCCATGAAAAGAGCGCCAACGAAACAGTGAATCTTAAGTGTACCTCTTCCTTTTCTCCATAAAAAGACAATCATAATCCGAACATCTCACATCGTCAATTGTTTCCAACACCTGTATTTACTGGTGTGAGACTCATCCATCATCGACAATGACCAGTATCCTTCATGATGTTTGTAAGCCAACACAACTGTCTCTCCATTTCCATACAATCTTCCTTGTAACTCCAAATCAGTACAAAAACTCCAGAAACATTTAATGGAAAGAAAGAAGTGGTACTGACACTTTAGATTTACTGTTTTGTCTACGCACTTTTCATGGGTATAGGGGGGCATTTGAATACAAAATGATAGTTTAGTTTTCATTGTTGCACTTAACCCTACACCCGAACGTTTTTGAGTAGTTTAGAACAAAGCATCATACTTATCATAAAAATCAATACAAACTGTCATTTTTAAAAAAATGCGATGATCGAAAGTCCCAGTATCAATGAAGTAATGTTGTACAATGCATATGCGCAAATTGAGCACCAATAATCATGACGTCATTGATGCCGGGACTTTCGATTGCCGCGAATTTTTAAACATGTCATGTTGAGATAGCGGTTTGTATACGTTCACGATAAGTAAAGGGTTCAACAAAAGAAAGTATACCACTTTGTTTATGTTATTTTGAGTAACTTTCAAATTGTTTTTGTCCAAACAGGCTAGATAGGCATTTAGATGAATCTTTTAGGCATAATTTGCCCCCTAACAACAAAGATAAACCATAATTAGCACCATTTAAAGGAAAATATCCTATTTTCAAAAGTCGCATTTCCAATACACAGCACGAGAAGAAAGGGCCAATTGTTAACACACACATATGCCGTATTTATCCCGTACTGATCACCGCGCATATCCCTCAATGCGCGGGCTAATTCAAATGTAAACTGATGCATGGGTGAAGGATTTGAATGTAAAGGAATGTTAATGGATGGGGAGAACATGGACAGATTAACCAACTCTTCTCGTGCTGTGTATTGGAAATACTACTGGAAGGGTAGCAACTGATGGTGGAGGCAGCAGGGGAGCCCGATTCTTACAATGTAAGAACACAGTAAATGTGGCAACAATGAATACTAGGACATTGAGAAGCCCACATAAACAAATTGAACTATGTGCATTGGCAAAGAAATACAAGATTGATGTCATTGGAATTCAGGAACACAAGATAGTACACACTGACAATAGCCAACTCCAGTATGAGAATCTACCTGAAGGTTACCAGCTTATAACAGCATCTGCCTCCAGAAATAGAGTGGGAGCTGCAGTAGGTGGAGTGGGATTTCTACTTAGTCCATCAGCCAAAAAGGCCATGCTGTCTGCCAGGTATATTACACCAAGAATACTGCAAACTACATATGGTGGAAACCCTAAGACTACCATACTTGTTGTTTATGCACCAACCAATGTCTCAGATGAGAAGGAATCCAAGGAGTTTTATCATCATCTAGCTGTAGCAACAAAATCTGTCCCAGCCCACAACGTATTAATCGTAACGGGGGATTTCAATGCCAGAATAGGACTAGATAATGCAAACTTTGCCTATCATGAAACTACAAACAGAAACGGTGACCTGCTACTTGAATATGTACAGGAAAATGATTTTGTCATCACCAATACTACTTTTCAAAAGCGGTCATCCAAACTGTGGACGTGTGAGCTCCCAAGTGGATTCAGAGTCCAACTAGACTATGTGTTGATTAGGAGGAAGTGGAAGAATAGTATAACAAACGCTGAAGCCTACAACTCATTTGCAAGCATTGGATCTGACCACAGGATAGTAACAACAAAGGTACGACTCAGTTTAAGAGCCAATAACAAATCACCACAAAAAAAGGTCAAATATGACTGGACGAAGTTAGCAACAGACCCTGAACTCCAGGATAGGTATACATTGGAAGTACGTAACCGATATGCGTTACTATCTGAGGAAAAATGTGAAGATCAATCAGAGCGATATGAGTGCTTGATCCAGGCAAACAAGGAAGCTGCAGAAAAAGTAATGCCAAAGGTGCCTAAAAAGCAGAGAAAAGCTTTGTGCTATGATTCAAAGGTTGAAGAAGCAAGGGAACATCTGAAAGAAGTGCATAAGAGACATGTCCAAGAAAACACCAAGGATACTCATGCAGAACTAGAAGAAAGTAAAGCACAGCTAGACAGAGCTTATGAAAAGGCAAATACTGAATTTATTGAGAAGAAATTGAAAGAATATGAGGAGGCAAACCTGAATCACAGACACCACCTAGCTTGGAGCATTATCAATGATGTAAGCAACAGGAAAGTGTCAAGGAGTGGTCGACTAAAAGGAAGTACAAAGGAGGAAAGGATAAACAACTGGCATGAGCACTTCCAAAAACTGCTTGGAAACCCTCCAGAAGTCACAAATGAGGATGAGATTATTCCAGTTGTTTTTGACGAACTGCCTATAAGAACAGATGCATTTGATATGGATGAATATCTAAAGGCAAAAAATGCTATAAAGGAAGGAAAAAGCTTTGGGGAAGATGGAATACCACCTGAGGTTATCAAGAGATGCTCAATTGATGATATAGTCCTTGATTACTGTAATAAAGCTCTTCTGAACCGGCAAAAACCCAACCAGTGGTCCATTCTGAATCTCATCCCTGTGCCCAAGAGTGGAGACCTCAGTTTGACAGCAAACTACAGAGGAATCAGCCTAAGCTCAATCATTGCAAAAACATACAACAGGATGTTACTTAATAGAATTCGACCACATCTTGATGACAAGCTTAGAGCAAATCAATGTGGCTTCAGGGAAAGAAGATCCACTACTGAACAGATCCTAGCCTTGAGGAGAATAATTGAAGGTATAAAAGACAAACACCTCCCAGCTGTAATAACGTTCATAGACTTTAAGAAAGCCTTCGATACCATCCACCGAGGCAAGATGATACAAATCCTTAAAGCATATGGTATTCCAGGCACCATAGCTCATGCAATTGAAGACACATACCAGGGTACCAAGGCCAAAGTTATAACATCAGATGGTGACACAGATGAATTTGACATCCTGGCTGGAGTGCTACAAGGTGACACGCTTGCCCCTTATCTGTTCATCATAGTATTGGACTATTGCCTTAGATCTGCAATCAGTGGTGAAGAGGAGAGACTAGGATTCACAATCACACCTAGGAAGAGTCGCAGAGTTGGTCCTTTGAATATGATAGACCTCGACTTCGCTGACGACATTGCACTCCTTTCAGACACTGCCACACAAGCACAAGAACTGCTTAATAAGGTTGAGGATGCTGCACTCTGTGTTGGACTGCACATGAATGCCAAGAAGACTCAGTTCATGGCATATAACCAACCAAGTTGTGTCACAATACAAACAGTAGACGGCAGCTCTCTGAAAGAAGTTCATGACTTCAAATATCTTGGGTCATGGGTCCAGAGTTCTGAGCAAGACATCAAGGTCAGAAAAGCACTGGCATGGAAGGCATGCAACAAATTGAATAGCATATGGAAGTCCAACCTCCCGAGGCCCCTGAAAATTAAACTATTCCAAGCCACAGTTGAAAGTGTGCTGTTGTATGGTTGTGAGACCTGGACCATAACAAAGAAAATCAGGAAAGCCTTGGATGGGTGTTACACCAGAATGCTAAGGGCAGCTCTGAATGTGAGTTGGAAACAACACATGACAAACAAAGAACTGTATGGTGACATACCTCATGTCACCTCCAAAATCACTACCCGGAGGCTAACATTTGCAGGGCATTGTAAGAGAGCTGAAGGAAGTCCAGTATCCAAACTAGTCACATGGCAGCCTACCCAGGGAAAGAGAACCCAAGGACGTCCCATGAAGACCTATGTGGACTTGCTGCAAGATGACACCGGATACCAAACCAAGGAAATTGAAACCAGCATGCAGGACAGACGTTTTTGGAGAGCCATCATTAGTGCCCGACAGCAAGAGTCGACGGAGTGAGTGAGTGAGTGAGTATTGGAAATGCGACTTTTGAAAATGGGATATTTCCCTTTAAATGGTGCTAATCATGGTTTATCTTTGTTGTTAGGGAGCAAATTTGGTATCAAATTATGCCTAAAAGATTCATCTAAATGCCTGTTTGGTCAAAAACAAATTGAAAGTTACTCAAAATGACATAAACAAAGTGGTATACTTTCTTTTGTTCTATAAATCTACGCAATTTGGGTTCGATAATTTTTTCCAACATATGATGCACAGTGGTGTGCTTACTGGATACCTCCTTTAAACACGTTTAAAAAGATTTACTTTGGTTTAATTAGACACAAGTTTAGGTAGACACGGTTTGAAGCAAAACACGTGTTTAGTACGAGAATACGACCCAGTGTTGACATCATTTGAAAGCGGGTATTATCATGGCAGGTAATAGAGCTAAATCGCAGATTAGCCCTATTTCTAATCCTAAATCGCAGATTAGCCCTATTTCTAATCCTATTCCCTTCTTTCATGATCAATTATCACCCTATTGTATATCGTAAGAATAATCTCCTTGAATCGGCCTTTCAAGGTATGTGTATAGGGTCATGTGTTATAAGCTCGCCTCTTTTCGCGTTACACACGGATTTTGGTTTTGGTCAGAAGTCACAAACTGGTCCAAAAAAATGTTTCACTTCTAATAACGGGACAAAACTTAAGTTTTATATACTTAATGACCCACAAACTATATATTGTTGATAAGCTTATGATTCAAGGTTTTTCATTTTGCAAAAGAAAATCAAATTATACAGGGTGTGTAACATTTTTATAGGGTGGAACATAAACAAGTTGATCGTTTTTGCTCCTCACAAAATATTTTGATAGTTTGTACAATTAGGGTTTAGCTGAAGTTAGTCACCAAAATCAGAACAATCCGTAGAAGGTGCTACCAAATTTGCTAAGAATCACTTGCCCAAAAAGTACAGGGTGTCTAAAATTATGATGAAATAATGCATAAAATGAAGGTTTGTATATAATATTCTATGAAATTAAGTTAGCATGGACTATTTAATTTAAAAGAAAATGGTTATCAAAATGAACTACATGAATATCGATAAAGTTCCTTTTATTTTAAATACAGGATGGTCCAAAATAGGTCTAGATAGCAAATTTTTCATAAATCTATGAACAATTCTATGAAGAAACACTTCTGGCTTTGTTAGTTAAATGTTTTACTACCCAGGGTAGAAAAGGACCGAAGAGTCACACAAATGAAAGAGAGGCTGCGATTTGGCCATTGTTTAATCAATAAAATGAATAAAACTGTATTTTTTACATTAAAACACTCCCTGAATTGAACATCATATTCTAGTAGAAAATGTCTAGATATCAATTCAATATTATTATTCATAGTAGCAAGCGCATGTTATTAACACATATGAGAAGTTTGAAAATTTCCTATGTATACTTTTAAAATGGCATCAATTTCAAAAGTTCCAGTTTTCCGCTATTTTGTGTAGAAACCTATGGGCGCCACATCCACCGGCGCCACATCCACCGGCCCCACCCTTGACTCACTCGACGTTTAGATTGATAACTTCACTGTTGCGAAACATGTGGCTTTAATCTTTATTTCATTCGGTAGCTGGACAAATTGTCTTTAATATGATACCAAACATGTAATGTTTTTTTGACAACTTCTATTTAAAATAGAGACACGTATCACGATTTAAAGGATTTTTCATCTGTGTACAAATTTTCCGGGGAAGATTTTCAAAGGGGGGGGGGGGGGGGGGGGGGCGATCGCCACCATCGCCCCCCCCCCCCCCTTCTTACGGGCCTGAATACTAATGATTTTTGTTAGAAAAATCAATAAATAACCTTCTGAGACACTACAATCTTTGAAGCAGTTCAAGAACAATTTCTTCGAAATTGGAAACCAGCCGTTAAGTCAGTCATCTCATCAAAGGAATTAGAGGCAGGGCTGGAACCTTTTTCCCAACCAGCCAGTCGGGATTGGGCAGGTAACTCACAAAAATACCCGACAGAAATCTCACCAGCCAGTGTAACTCTCACACTTGCACCGTAAGTTTGAAATTGTTTACCCGCCATCAGTCGGTTGCCGGGGTACTTTTTCCCGACACAAAATTTACCCGCTATGGGCAGGTAGTGCTATTTCCAGGCATGGTATCAGGGTAACAGTTGCTCTGTTTTTGTATATATTCAACGACAAGGTTACTGTAATGGGTATTTATAATGCTGAATATTGATCCAAAATACCTATAATTTAACCCTTTTCTACCAAACATAAGATATTTCGGAGAATAAACACCATGCACATGATGTAGGGAAAACTTGCACACAACGCAAATGCAAGGCATAAGGTGGCTTATTGCTAAATTGGAAAAACGGGTTCTAACCACGCACTGTTGAAAGCTCTGTATTTCAGAAAGTTGCCATTTGATTGGTTTCACATTTTAACCAATTAAAGTCAGGTATATATTCCTTAATATCCTTAAATATGAAGCAGCTACGTTTTCAACTTTTAAAGTTACAAGCTCTGCAGATTTTGGACCCAGTTTTTTGGGACACGCTGTATTAAAGAATATGCCAGCATGAAACTAAAAAGTGTAACATCACCACCCTATTAGGAGGCGAGTTCATAACGCGTGACCATAGCCGCGATCAACCTCCACACTCGAGTGGTGTTGACGTCCCGTGTACGTATCACACTAAATGTGTTTCTAGATTTTATTTGTAAACTTTTATCACGCATGCGTACTAGGGGCATAACATCTATTTTCTTAAATGGTCCCTCGTAATCACGCATGATAATATTTTATACCACCGAAAGAGATTAGGGAAACGAACATACATTTCAGCAAAACTTCTGCGGTATATTCGGAAAGTTACGAATTATTGAATACGTCATTCCGTTGAGGGAAATTTGGTTCCCAAACCGAATTCTTAAGAAATAAGTCAGACAATTTGGTCATTTTCATGTATTTCCTGCTATTTCCTGTCATTCAGACATAGTTCAAAATAAACTTACTCGTATATCGTACCGATTTGTGATGATATTATGATCGTGACCGCAGTTGACCGAAAAATGTAATACTGAATCAAATATTGCTACAATTCTGATGTATACAGCAGAATCGAGGCAGACTATCGAGCTTTGTTCACCAAAACTAGAAGCTAAAAATCACTTTCAAAAATCCCGCGTCAATTCAAAGAATAAACTGAATGGATTGCATGCATCATTGCAGTGAATGAAGCATGGTTGATTCCTTTCTGTAAAGCCGACCGAAGCACGTACAATGCCTCTATAGACATGATAAACAAGTGACATAAAAACCGCTCGAGCATGGAAGTCGATCGCGGCTAAACAATAGTCTTCAAAGGCCACTTCAAGGAGGGTTATTCTTAGGACGTTAACAAGTGAATTACGATAAGCCTACAGTGCAACAGAGCATAAATGTCCAAATATTGAATTATAAATATAGTGCCTCCTGATTGTTGTACAACAATGAACATTTCAATCCTAAGTATGTGTATCATATATAATTAAAACAGCTTTGTTTTAAAGTACTATTCCGTGTCCTTGTATGAATATCAGCATGGTTACATTTCTTATTAAACCCGATTTCGGATTGGCCAATACTTGATTATCCATACACGCTAATCCAACCAACTACTGCCTACTTTCTTTCATGGCCTTTACTATTTAAACATTTCTTTTTTTATTTAGACTTAGTGCAGGCCTTTAACACGATACCTGTTTGTACACCCATGCATGTTAGCACACGGTCACCTAAAGTTACATACACCATTATGACTGCACATTGGCGAATTGCATTTCAAATTTCATGTAGCGCGAATTTTAAATCACTGGTCCCTTAGCATGAGCATGTCCTTGAATATTCCTTCCATTGTTTGCGTGCATGGCTGCACAAGTATTAATAGACTTTTGCCAAGTCTGTGTACAGTTGTATGAAATAGTGGTTACATGTGTTTTTTTCTCTTTTTAAATATATTAAATGTTTGGAGGACGATATTTTAAATACTAAAGGGATATTGAATTATCTGCTCAGACCGTTCTTTTAAGCACATCTTTACCTTTAATTTGATACCATGCAAGTCTGGTTTGGATACACAGTATTACTTAATAATTTCAACGAGTTTGGTCATTAATTAAGCTTAATTAAGACAGATTTTGGGTTTTTGTTAAAAGTAAAGATAAATGTGAACTTTTTCTCAGACAGTATTGTTGGCAATGATTGGAACTTCATTTGCTGTATTTCTGGTATTAATAGCAATTAAAGTTTTTGCTGGAAATTCCAAAAAGCAAAATGTTAATGTATTTCTTTATAATATGCTAATCATATGCAAATAAGGTCAAACTTTTTTTCTCTCTATGACATTAAATCACCAAGCTGTATTCTATAATATAGTCTCCTTGTCTTACATACGTTTCTTTTTGAATTAGCGTAATTTCAATAACATGCACTTTTGGAAATTTATGCTCCGTTGCACTGTAGCAATGAATAGGCGGCTGCGGCTACAAACATCTCGTTTGAGTAGTGTCGCGATTAGCCTCTTCTATTACCTGCCATGGGGTTATAAACACAAAAGTAAGTCTCCCTCTTAACAGTTCGTCATAACATCGTAAGGCAAAACATTTTGCCAATAACACTTGGTTAGAAATAATCCTATGACCGTTTCATAAGTATTGTTTGAAAATGAACAATGTCTATGACTTCATGGCTGAATGAGCTCAAATGGAAGACAACTGCCCTTCTCAAGTCAAAAGTGTATCAAATCTGAGGGTTAGAAACAACTCGCTATGCTAAGCTCCGAGCCAAGAGGGTTTACATGGTTGAATGATCATGAATTGATTACACTTTAGAGTAATGTTCACTTGGTGGGCATTTTAAACTGCACTTTTGCGACTTGAGAAGGGCAGTTTTTGTCTTCCAGTTGAGCTCATTCTATTCAGCGATGTCATGGTCATCTTTCATTTTCAATCAACACTTAAAAAATAGTCAAGATGATTATTTCTAACCAAGTTTTATTGGCAAAATGTTTTAACTTGCGATGTTATAACGAACTGATGAGGGGGGGCTGGGCTTACTTTTGGTGTTGTGTTTGGATCTTTTCAATGATACCAAATGTTACTTCATTGAACAGATACGAGTTGTTATTTTGAGCTCAAAATGAATGCATTTTGCACATTTTGATAGAGACGTTCACGTCACACGCTATACAATTGCCACAAATGTGATATCTTTGTTAAGAACAAATCGGCCTTCCATTGATAAATTTGTCGTATAAATCTACATCTCAAGAATCGAGAGAAAATTGATACCTTATTTCGAATTTATTTCGAATTTATTAATATTTTCAGAATTTTCAAAACGTTCAAAAATAGAAAGATGGAACAATTCCAGTTGACTTACTAGAGCTTTAACGCACATTGTTTTTAACAAAATGTAGCTGGTAAAAAATCACTTTTAGGCATGTTTCTCTGGCGAGTGATAGGTAGACAAATAGGTACACAACTAGACTATAATATATAGTGATCTCTCCAAAGTATTTATTTTGATAACCGAATCCAGCACATGCAAATAATATTTATAGACCAATATACCACTTATTGCGTTGATAGGTAAACTTTGTTTTCCACTTGCCGGAGGGATGTTAGGGAATAAACCGTATACCTCCTTCACTTTTAATTCCGTAACATCCTCCTGCAAGTGGAAAACAATGCTTACCGTGTCGATACCCCTCTGGCAGTTTTTAAAAGGGAATATGGCTAGTTCCATCAACGATTCTCGAAATCTTTTCTTTTGGCAAATGGACATTTGGCGAATTCCATCCCTTCATACTCTTCATGTCTTTCAATCCAGCTAGATTGTTAGTACATTCCGATATGGATGAGATTACCAAAAATGTCAAAGGTCAGTTAACAAACTTGGATGAGAGACGCTTTAAGGGAATTACAAAGGATCTTTAACAATTTATGGCAAAATTGCCCAAATATTTCTCAATCTAAAATTGTTCAAACATTGTGATAATTTCATATTGCATTTCATATCAATACAAATACGATGGTTTTTTTCTTCCCAACGATACGTCTTCTATTATTAGCAATCGCTCGTTTCAGTGCTTGGCTACCTCCTTGTATTGTAAACATGGAGGTCTTATTCAAAATGTTAAGTTCACCATTATTTCATGCGCAATAACAAATCTGTAGTCTTTTCAAATGAAGTGTTATTGACAACTACAGTGTAGAGTGAAGCGCGATTAACATTCAGAGCCCAAAATAGTGACGATTCTGGCACATTCAGATTGAGACCTCCACTATCCTAGAGTCGCTGAGCACGGAGACCAGTATATTGCTACAAATTTTGGTATCATCAGCTTTCCATTCACACTATGAATAACAAAATATTTGAAAGATTGAAACAAAATCAGATACACATTCCATTCTTTGCAAGTACTCTGAAGATTTACAATCTTATATAGTATATTCTCTTCATATCCCATGGCACAAGGGCAAATAAAATAATGCATTTCTCAAACAGTTCCCATTTATTTTACTTTTGGATTATATTTTCGTAGAAAATGGCCAATCTCACGACTTGGTATTTTCCATTGGACGGCAATACGAGCAAAGGATTCAATTTGTATATTCTGAAGATGTCCGAATGGAAAATGTAGGGATGAGAAATGCTATAGTTTTTTATTTGCAATCATTTGAATGCCACTCTATGCACTTGGCGTCATGCAATTAGTGAATTTTATATAATTGAAATTCAAGCTCTATTATTGAGGGGAACTTATTCAAATTTTGAAGAGTTATCAAATTTTAATCTAATTTATTTTGTAAATGACAATTTTGCGAAGGATTTTGGTAATATCCAGGTAAAATCTGTTACGCCAATTTTGAAATGTTGAAATTCATATACTGCAGAATTAGGAACCAATATTTGGTTTCATTCAATTGTATATTGTCTTCTATACGATTTCATGATTGATACATTGTCCATAACACTGTATTGCTTCCAAGTCTTCCATTGGTCAAACTGGGTTTATTTCCTCCATGTCTGAAAATATTTCTCTTGGTTTTTGTTTCAGAATGTGATGAAATTTTGCAATTGCACATACTTAAATTCCTTCCTGAACAACTCCAATATGTAAAGCCTCCATCATATCACACCCTGCAAATAGTTTATCAAACTAGCACCATAAATCCAACTACACTGTGGGTAATTCTTTTTCTAAAACAAAGAGGGGTTAGTCTTCGGAACAAAATGAGACCATTATTTTTCAAAATATTGCAAATGATGTCAAATTGGAATTAAACTAGTGAAACTAAAGATCATATGCCCTTTGATAAATATGTATAAAATAAACTGTATATTTATATATTATATTACAAAGTAATCTCAATTATATTACAAAGTTACCAGATGAATATCATGTTTCTTTCTGGATCTTGCGCCAACCTGATCTTGACCATTCAGATAAACAGTTTGTATTTGATGGTCAATGAAATGATGGCAAATACAAACATTTCGATACCGATATCTGCCAAAGCCTCATATCGCGTTTGACCAATTCCGGAACCGGGCGAGAATGTATCACGGATGCGGATAAAGTATGGTAAACTGCTGGAACTAATACTAGTCTTTGATCATAAAGTTCAACCAAAACGTATCCACTATCATGTATCTATCACTTTGTATTGCCTCATCTCGGAAAGCTATCGGTAGAGTGTCCAGTTACCATCTTCATCTGCACTGCGTCGCCTCTTCCCCGAAGCAGCTGAAATTTGATAAAATAGTTTGGTTTAGGTTTTTGCACCTTGCATTGTTTTTATCTACATATTTGTTCTTCATACATTGATATTGCATATCGCACTAATAAAACTCTATTGTACATTTCACGGACATAAATTATGCTAATGAGCTCATTAAATGACGTCGCTCGCATCATCGGGTTTTTCCGATGATTGAAATACGTTGATTGAAATTCTAGGTCGAGTAAAATGATGTTCTTATTTGTTGTCTGTGAGCTTTTCTGATTTTTTTCCCGTATTGGAGTATTTTTTTATTGAAAATAGACAGTTCAAATTAAACGTTGGTTCCAAGTTCAACTGACAGCACATGTATTAAAGGCGACAGCAACGGCAATATGCAAGCAACATTTGAGAAAAAACGATGCCCGACTTTGCAAGAAAATGGGAAGTGTACGGGTGAACATGACAAACCAAAACAGCCTAGTAAATAATCACCTCCGTGGCGCAATTGGTTAGCGCGTTCGGCTGTTAAACGAAAGGTTGGTGGTTCGAGTCCAGCCGGGGGCGTTGTTACTTTTTGCACTTAATGCAATCGACAAATCACAGTAAAAATATAATATTGACAAAATCACAGACCACTTGCACAAAAATCGCATCTGCGCATGCTCCTGTCGTGATCGAAATCCACCACACAAGCAATGGGCGAGTTTTATAAGTGTATCGATAATTGCCCAACTCATTTTTTCTAGTTCTTAGAAAACAACAAATGTATGAAACCTGTTACCCGTGTACCTGTTACTCATTTTGCATTATTGATGGATGGCTATTCATTATGTGGAATGAGGCTTGCATTGTTGATGCCTCAATAGGCGTGCATGGATGCACTAATCCAAGTCATGAACATAGCCATAAAATAATTTGATTAATTCCATGGATTTGTCAATGCAAATTCAATAATGCAAAATGAGTAACATGTTGGAGTGGTCCGGTGGCCCTTTTGCAACAAAGCTCTTCATTTATCAACACTTTTGATTGGTCAATGACTTGGGTATTATAACAGCATGTGCATAATGTAATGAAGTCATGATTTATGCAAAAAACTCAATTTTGCTGAAAAGCGAGTTAGGCAATTATCGAAGCAGGCTGACGATATGTAGGCTTAACGCCTTTTCAAATATTGCAGATAAACCCGGGGATAAACCCAACTGTCAGAGGATGGCCATTTTTACATTTTCTGTTACCCCCAGTACCACTTGGGCCCAAAAAGAAGGTTGCGTTGCCCCTGGTGACGGACCTTAAAATAGTAAAACTAGGGTTGCAATTTTGTCTTCTTTTTCTTCATTTTTCATTTTTCAGATTTAAATTTGATGTTTAAGGCCCCGTATTCTCGTACGTAGTTAAACCCGGTTTTAAGCTAAACATACGCGTCTAACTTATTTTTTGCGCTTCATTATCAAACGCTATTCATGATGGCGTGGCTTTATGAATAGGGCTGATCATGTAGCTTTACAATCACGACAACCAAATACTTAATCCAACAGGTTAAAATATGTTATCCCTTTGGAAGCGGTCCCTACAATAAAAACAAATGGACCATCATTGACCGGATTCATTTTTCTAAAGAAAAATATTATGGTTGTCATTTCACCTCTTCATAATTCAATGGATACTTGTTATTATTTTCCATTTTCATTATGAACGTGGAATAAAGGCGAAACATTAAAATATACGTTCTACCTATCTATTTGAGAAAAAATGAAATGCAATCATTAATTTTTGTATAAACCTAGGTTACAAAAAAAACATTTGTCCTATAAATAAATAAAGTTTTCAACCCACGCAAGCCGCGAGAAAATGCTGTGCGTGGCACTTTGAATGGCCGGGAGTGAAATGGATATTGATCACACAGTGCAACAGCGTTGGGTTGTGCCTGAGCGAGCGAGCGGGCTATTTGATTTTGAACAGATAACATGTGTATTGAAAATGTGACTTTTGAAAAGTGACTAATTTTCTTTAAATGGTGCTAATCATAGTTTATCTTTGTTAGGGGGGTAAATTTGGTATCAAATTATGCCTAAAAGATTCATCTAAATGCCTATCTAGCCCGTTTGGTCCCAACAAAATTAAATGTTACTCAAAATGACAAACAAAGTGGTATACTTTCTTTTGCTGAACCCTTTAGTTTGTCTATACACTTTATGATATACTTACGTAGACAGATGTACTGGGTGGGGGTGTAGAAACAGTTTTGTGTGGCTGTGCATGGGTTGCTTGAACAGGGTGTGGCGGCAACTGTTAAAACAAAAAGAAATTGATTATCAGTAATAAGCAAGCACATTTCCATGGAGACCCAGACTGGATCATGGCAAAATTTGATAATATGAATGCAAAATGGCGGCAAGGATCCAGAGTCTTATTTTTACAAAATGTAAATTTTAACCAGCAATGATTGGTTAGTTTAACCCCTGGGCACTACCTACCTACAAATGCATTTGATGTTTATGATTGGTTAATTTCAAGATATACTTATTTGCTTCTAAAATGTTTCGCTCTTATCCAACAATGTCTGGCATTGGTGCAATAAATGGTGTATCCATCTTTTTGACCAATCGGCAGGTAGTTCTCAGGGGGTTACTTTTAGGGTTTCCACCAGACTTTTGGCTGGAAGATTTTGAAACTGGATTCATTTACCAGATGAGCTAAAAAACCTCTTGCTCTTCTTGAGGTTTCAAATGTAAATGTTAACCAATGTCATACAGGAGAACTTGCGCGCGCTTGGGGGGGGGGGGGGGGGGTATTTGTATCAAAAGTGAGATATTTGTACCATAGGTGGAAAATGTACATGATAAAACGCAGTCAATCAATTATTCTTTGTATAACAGCAGTCAAGTGTTTGTAGATAGAGATTTTATGTGATCAACCAATTTCGAGCGATCATCAGAAGCCCCAATTATACTCATGTAACGCAGATCAAGTTCAAACATCAACTTCCCGATATGGTGCATATTCTTGTTTTTCCATGCATTTAATTTCTCATAAATTGGATAATATTTACAAATTTCGATGGGGAATTTCCGTTTCTATACGATACAAACCATATCAATGTGAATGATACATTACAGCTGGTTATTAGAATCCACGATTGTGTTAAAAAAAACAAATTTATCATTTCGCCAATGTTAGTTAAGGCAAATAAAGTTGCATCTCATTCATGTGAATAAGCTCTTTGAGCCCTACTGTCCTTACCGGCAGAACAATCCACTCTAGCTCCATTGACATTGTAGTACTCCGCATAGCATCCTCCGCAATAGTTGGGTGTACATATGGCGTCTGGCTGGGATGGGCAGTTGTTGACATCACAAGGATTGGTGGCACAGTTGGTAGGCTGAACACCGTCTGGACAACCTCCTGAAGGGAAATTTAATTTGCAAATATTAATGATCCTATTTCTCCGGTTGGGACATTATATCGTCTATTGTTTATCATATCGTATATTAAACCATGTAAACTGTGGGTTGGTAAAATGCTTTATATTATACAATCGTGCACAATTAATGATTTGAATCTCACCATTTGAGCCTTGGCAGGTAGCACTAGCGAGTCCTACGTTGCAATACTCCCATCGTTGGCTAGAATCTGTCGTGAAACACCAAGCTCCTTCTGGCTCACTGTCTGGGTTCCTGCAATAGTTGTGGTCACCGAGGCCTGCGTTGGGATGATTTGCTGGCGTCCGATCGTGGGGATGAGGGCTTTGAGCTGTCCACTGTTGGCACTGTCTGCCGCTGCGGCTCACTGATATATCCCCACGGTAGTCACGGCCCAATGGATCCGTGTAACATTCTGTGCTTAGCAGACTGCTAACATCTAAAATTCAATTGTATAGCGACGCTTCATTAAAATTACAGATCAAAGGCACAAACATACTGTAGCACCAGTCTAATCAACCAACTGCAACTGATGTGCCTACAATTCAGGAAAATTGGTGTTGGACCACAGTCCATTTCTTTGCTAATATCCCACTTTAAGGGACTATTTTCAAGCGCTGATTTTGCAACAAACTTGTGGAGAGCTTGAGCTATCTACTAAGTGATATCCCTCCCCCGCCCCCACCAATCAATGTTGAGGGTCCCAACGACCGTGTTGATAAACGGTTCCGAACAACATTGAATGGGGGGACTGGGGGTTGATTTCAACGAAGTCCTCAAAGTGGTTCAACAGTTATTTCCGGAATTGTAGTTCTTTGTCTAATTTACGATCCTTTACATTCATTTTAGAACAATGTAAACTCCAAATTAAGTTCAGAAATAGTTACATTTTAGATTGTGATGTTCACATTGTGTTACATATCAATGAAAAGCCGTTTTGTTCATTTTTCCAACAATACCCCATTTGTATAGAACATGTAACCTCTTGTTGATCAAAAATGTTAAGTGCCCGGTTTCACTCCATACATGGGGGAACATGCATTGACCGTTGCATTGACTGCCGTTACAGTTTACTGGTTGGTTTATTGTATGGTTTATAATGGACAACCCCCTTCAAATGCGCTCGCATACCGACAGGCAAGCTTTTGTGTAGCACTGTAATTTTAGCGCACACCGGCAAGCAAGACTTTGTTTGCTTGTCTGCCGTGACGTTACAGGTGACATCGTCTATAGCAATCACTTGTTTCAGTGGTCAGCCACTTGCTTGAGAATGTGGGGAGAGGTCTCGATCTCAACGTACCAAATTGTAGTCTGCTCAATGAAGTGTTACATTGACAGTGTAGAGAGATGCTCTATCGACTAGAGCACCACACAATGGTACATTCAGATCGAGATTTGCCGTTCTTTTTTAATACAAATGGCGATCACTTGTATGAAAAGAAACCCAAGGAGACCAGTAAATGCCTCTCATTGTAAATCAAATCAAAACTAATTTGTAATCTTACCTCTGATTTCAACACTGAATTCGCAAAAAGCGGCGTTGCCAGCGGCATCTGAGAATACGTACGTCACCAGAGTGTTTCCAATAGGGAAGGAGGATCCGGGAGCATGGGATCTGGCAACGCTAGGGGTAGCACCAGAGTTATCGATGGCAGTTGGCTCTAACCAGATGGCGGAAATTTGCGTTCCAGGAAGAGAGGTCTCGGTGATGCCCGATGGGCAGTTGCTGATCACCGGAGCGATTAAGTCAACTTGGCTGCCTCCACCTGAAGAAGAAGAAGAAATAATAGTCTTTAAATTGACGCCACATTATCTGGAGATGCCAAGATGGTTGCCCATTTCAAAATTGAATGTGCTGACATCACGAGATGCTACAATTAAACAATGTGTTCGAACATGGACCCAATTGACACAATTTTACCAAAACACATGTACCGTTTGGGTCATACCTGTCCACTCCCTTCCAATTATGCCGATGTGCCAATGGTGGAAACATTGTGCGATTCAATATAACTTTAACAATACTTTTTAATATTGTAGCTTGGCAAAGAAATTTAACTACTGTCAAAGAAAGTAAGTTACCAGATAATAAATATGCTTCTAAGTCTTACTTAAAAATATCAAACTAAACACAACACCAAAAGTAAGTCCCCCCCTAAACAATTCGTCATAACACCGTAAGATAAAACATTTTACCAATAAAACTTAGTTAGAAATAATCCTATGACTGTTTCCTAAGTGGTGTTTGAAAATGAAAGATGTCCATGACTTCATGGCTGAATAAGCTCAAAAATAAGACAAAAACTGCCCTTCTCAAAAGTCACAACTCACTATGCTAATATCTGAGCCAAGAATGGGATTTAGATGGCTGAATGATCATGAATTGATTACACATTACAGTAAATTTTGCTCAGCCACGGGTACTTTTCCATTAGTGAGAAGCAATTCATAAACTTTTGTGACTTTTGAGAAGGGCAGTTTTTGTCTTCCATTTGAGCTCATTCATCCATGAAGTAATGGAAATCTTTCATTTTCAAACACCACTTAGGAAACAGTCATAGGATTATTTCTAACTAAGTTTTATTGGTAAAATGTTTTATCTTACGATGTTATGACGAATTGTTTAGGGGGGGACTTACTTTTGGTGTTGTGTTTATATAAAGTTGTTGGGCAATTTCCCCTATTTAATTCAAAATAGTAGGGTTTGATATCAAGGACGTTACAGTACCAACAGCATTTTTGAATCCTGCTTTTCGACACTCCGACCCCGTTACGGACAAATTATTGATTACCGTCAATACACCAGTCATTGCCTAGGATAGTCTGCTGGTCGTATAGTTCCGATGCATCAATATGGCAAACGCGCGTTGCCCGCCTCGCTCTCCCCAGTGGTGAAGAGAAAATTGTGAAAATTAAAATTAAAATCTAACTTTACCTTACATTTGGGATTGTACCTTCCTCAATAATCAACCATTACTATTAGCGTGCAATATCTCAAATTAAAGGAGATATTTCTCAACTTTATATTTTATGTAGGAGTTGTACTTTTTAACTTTTTAAGAGTTGTCAGCAAGTTTATTAACTGGCAAGTTACTTTTTTGACGACTATTCAGGGCAAGTTGGTTAACTTGTTTTCAAAGTAATTTAAAGCAAAATTTGAAAAGGATCATGACAAGTAGTCGTACTACAGAAAGTAAAATTCTACCATCACTGGAGATTAGAAAATGTGCTTTCTACCAGGCACAATCTATTGAAGGAACTAGAAGCGGCCTAATGTATCGCTATACATGTATATCATATCCATTACATAACATGCGTGCTGCGGTTATGTTTTTATTAGCCCTATACTCCGTTGAGAAATGATCATTGCACTCTCGTGAAACCAGCTAATGGTCCACTTTTTATCAACCGGGAAAAAACTTATCATGCCAATGTCAACATTGAAAACCCTGCAAATATGATCACGTAAAGGACGGAATACCCTAATCTCACCGAGGGTCGAGGGTAGTTGGATTGAGTGTAAACACTCAATTTACTAGGAGATAGATAATAAACATCCAAATGCAAGTTTGATAACATTATCATTTCAAACTTACCAGCAGTTCTAATGGTAAACTCGCACGAGGCCTCATTGCCAGACGGATCACTGAACGTGTAGCGCACTTGGAATGGGTCCATGTCACGATTGACAAACGCACTCGGTTGTTGGTAGTTGGAGAAGATCAATGTTGCCTCGCCAGAATTGTCTGTTGCTGTTGGAGCGGTCCATTCTACCAGGGTGAAGGCCGCTGTGGCCTGGACAGTGATATCGGATGGACAGTTGCTGATCACTGGTAAAATAAGGTCTGCACCTGTTGAAAAAAAATGGATCTCTATTGGTTAATTGTTAAGTACATTGTATGGGATGACACTCTTCTATTTATGGAATGATACAAAAAGCAAAATCCGATCGACACTGCAGCCGATTGTGTGCATGCATAAATCCTAAAATGTTCGCTTATTAGTTACCTGATATCAAAACCCGTTCACTCTGAAGTTTGAATTGCAAACATTTGTTCTTTATTAACGGATTATTTCAAAAGATTATGACTCGCCTGGTATGCCTGCTTGCGCTACTGTGACAACAAATCTGCATGCAGCACTGTTTCCTGCAGCATCACTAAAGCTTATAGAAACCAACGTGGATCCAATGTTGAAAGCTTGTCCTGTGTTGTGCGAGCTGATTCTTGATGGCAAGTCACCAGAGTTGTCCGTTGCCGTAGGCAATTGCCACAAGGCAATGGCAGAGGATGCACCTTGTGCGGCTGTCAATGTAATATCTGCTGGACAGTTGGAGATGACTGGTGGGAGAAAGTCTAGCTGCGGAGCTGAGGCTGCAAATTAAATTTAATCATTGGAAGGTTACTTAATAACAAAAATTGACATTTGTTTCCTTAAAAAGTATAGCTATCCTTATCAAAATTAGTATCTGAAAGTTTAAAAATTTCTCACATTTCCACATTACTGACATTTTTAAACCCATAAACAAATTAAAAGTAGCAAGACCAATTTACAGCACTTTCTCATTTAACGATCCATACAAGGTAGAACACTTTCCCACCATACTGCCTGCTCCTATTTAGTCTAAACCATTTATTCTATAAAGACCATTTGTTGTGCACCCCCAAGAACCATAACACTTACATGACAGCACTGTAACAAAGAAGATCCCGCTCGCAGCGTTGTTGGAAGGATCGGCAAACACGTAGGTGACCGGGGTGGTTCCGAGCGGGAAGTATGCTCCTGGCGCGTGCGATCTGTGGATCAAGTTGGCCGTGCCGGAATTGTCGCTGGCAGTTGGTTCGTCCCATCCCATGTTGACGCCGTTGCCGTCGGTAACTGCGTAACGCGAGCTGGGCAGATTCAGCACAGTCGGTGGTAAATCGTCGCTTGCTGTTGGGGGGGGGGGGGGGGGGGGGGGGGCGGTGGTGAGCAAGAGTGTAATTATATAATACTTGAAATTCGGTAGCAATTTGGTGTAGAAGTCCCAAGTATGCATATGATCTCACAGAATACAATATCATGCTCTAGCTACCACGCATCGAACACAGTACTCAACCGAATAAATCTCATTGGCATGTATGGGACTTCTACACCAAATCTCTACCAGAAATTTGAAACAAATATGTGGCTTCCATTTTGTTTTTGCATCCATAGTGAACTATATTCTGAAGTATGACCTCCAATGCAAGTCTGATGACAATTGCTCATGTGCATTTGAGTTGACCTACTTCCATGATTTGGAACGTAACAAGCTACTCTCAGAAAAACATGCATACTATTTCTTACTGGTAGTGCACAAATCTGGCAAACAAATCTATAGAAGAGAAACTCTCCAATTCCCCAATCACTAAAACTACCATACACTTACCCAGGTCATTGTTGCAGTTAATTCCGGAATATCTTCTAGCACAGGAACAGATGTAGTAGCTACGGAATGACTGGCACTGTCCATTGTTTAGACAAGGATCGCTGTTGCATGGATCGGGTACTATAGAAAGTGATAATTGTCGTGGTTACAATTCTATGAAATATAGAAAAAGATGCGTTTCAGATTACAAGAAATTGTCAATGCGATATCCCTCTCGGATATACTTACAGATTAAATCGCAGTTACGTCCGTAGGTACCCGACGGGCAATCGCAGATGTAATCCAGGTCGCTTCCATAGGAATGGTAAGCATGGAGACAGATGCCACCATTGTCGCATCGTGGGCGCAATGGGTCCGAGCAGTAATCCAAGTTAAGCAGCAAAGCTGAAAATAAGCATCGACATATTGGCTTAGTTCAACAGTGTTGAGGTGGTTACATACCATTTCCTTCCTTATAATAAACACTTGCAGTGGCACCTTCAACAGAAAATTGAATTCTACCCACGGCTGTTTGACTGTCCGATTTATAATTAAATATATGGAATAAAAAAAGATTACATACATGTAGTTGCCCAGTTATGCTTTGACCTGATTTAGGTAGCGCTAATGAATACGAGTAGGCCTATACGGTGAAAATTTCACGAAAATTGTAGGAGCCATTTCTAAATTATCGGCATTTTCTACTTTATACACACATTTTACATGCAACTATGGGAAATATGGCCGATGAGGGCGCTATTATAGTTAAGTAAATAATAATATTCAAAGCTCTATTTCTCAGAAATGGCACCAACAAATGTTCTGAAATTTCTACAAAAGATGGCCAATATATTCAGGTACTTGAATAAGTTAAAACCAGATCCGGGCCAGCAAGTTACGGTGTTCTCAGAATAAAACGGACAAATTATGTGGGATCAAACAGCCGTGTACCCCAAATCTAACATTACCGATCTAGACGGATCTTTTTTCTTGATCAGAAATAACAATGCAGAAAGTTTTCAAACATAGGGCTCTAGTTTTGGTGGGCTAGTTGGCAGTTGAGAAACACAAATACGACTCATTGCCGCAGCAGTCTTAGCCGTCTCTTTTCCTTTGTGGAGATTTATTAGTCTTGGCCGTCTCTTTTCATTTGTAGGGATTTATAGAATTTAGACCGGAAGACGGTAGGGGTTCTACTGAAATGACGCAAGGCACAATGGACTTCAAAATACTTCAATTTAACCTTTAATAAAGATGAGCATATTTGGCAATGTCTCGTTTAACCACCCAAACATAAGCTTAAACTTAATTCACAACTTTCAATACAGTGCACAGCTTTTTCCCATGAACGAAGTGATTTCACAGGTGCAAAATCAAATATGCTGCATTTGACATTAATTAATTATCAAGCCGTTTGTAGTGGGTTTTTCGGAAGGGTCAGATGTACCGGAAGACGCTGATAGCAAGTCAAATACCTTCCATAGCTAGAATAGAGTAAATGTTTGCGCATGCATTTATGGGTGGGAGTCGTGCATTTCAGGCATAATGTGGTTTTCTGGAAATTTCTCACAATGTACCATTTTAATGTTTAAAAAGTTTATTTATTTGAGGGTTTCCTCAGAACCCAACATACCTGTTGATTCCTGGCAGTTCAAGCCGGTGTATCCCTCTGCACAGATGCAGGTATACTGTGACGAAAACAAGCCATTGTTGTCATTATCGCTGTGCCAGCTATTGTGGCATTCCCCTCCGTTGGCGCATTTCTCATTGCCATTTGAACTGGAGCAACCATCGTACAATGGACCTACACTTCCTGCAAATATATTAAATTTGTCGGATTACAGATTGTGATATATGGATTTACACAGGGTAATGAAGCGGTTGATCGCACTCACAACAGTTGTTGTCCGCTTAGTGGTTTACTATGTACCGTACAACCATGAGAAGTAAACTAGAAGCAAGACAATTGATTTTATCAACAGTATCGTCGATACTGGCAACTTCAAAATTTATCGAGCTGTAGGTAAAATGTGAAGGTATTACCAAATATTTTCTTTGCGTTTTTGTTTCCGAAACGCAGCAAAATAGAACATTCGCCAACACAAGCGAAATCCACAGGTTATTAAAGACACCCGGGTGAAATGACATTTGTTTTTCTGCAACTGCGTGCCAAAACACTCTGCTAATCGGAACCGATGAAATATTTTCGGATTTGGAATGTTCTATATTCTGTTATACCCTTCGGAGGTATTCATAGTGCATGATTTTTAAGAACGACGCATACTACCGATGTTGGTGTGTGTAGGGTAAAACATAATTATGCCGTCTATACATCCGAATTGTCCTATGGCCATGCGTTTTGAACTGGGCCTGCAAAAAGGTGGAGTTGTGACATCGGCACATCAAAAATGACATTGTCTATTCAATTTCTTGTATAAAGATACCACCTACATAGCTAAATTTGGTATCAAAATAAAGCTCTTATGCAGGGCAAGATAAAAGTATTAGCATGTGTTAACATTTTGTCATTTTTGTTAATTAATGGCTAATTAACCAACATCAGGGGTGGAGGAGAGTCCGGCGCAGGAGAGTCCGGCGCAGCAAATTTGGCATCTACAGTACAGTTCAGTGCAATTGAGTTAAATCATGTTTATGGAATGAAATTGTTGCATCTAAGTACATAAACTCTGGTAAATAAACTGATTTGAATAATTTAGATGTTTAATAATGGGTAATCACCTTAGTTAATAAAGAATTAATCAATAATTACAGACCCGCAATGCATTGAAGAACTACATGTGTATGACTGGATGGATATGTACCGACGCAGCGTCTTTTACCAGCACATACGGTTAGGCAAAGTGATCATGGTATGGGATGCATGAGTGATTCTATTGAGGGGATAATGTGATCAATACAAAGTATGAACCTTTGTCTTTCAAACAATACACTTTTGGATTGTTAGATACCTTTGGTTATGTAACGTCATTAACATAAACACAATAGGTTTCAGACACTGACTGAAATCTGCCAATTATTTGGCTGGATATGTAATATGTTGAATATGGGTTGATTGATACATTTGCGTATATCTCGGCAGTGCAAGCATACAAACAGATAACACTTGGCACATAGTTAGAATACACACTTATCTCTGTTTGACACTCTTTTTTAGATCTGAATGCCTTAATACGAACAAGGGACCATCTCAATTACGCTTTTATTTAGCAAAATCCACAATAATATACCTTAGAAAACAACAAAGGATAAAGAACAATAGAGGGATTATAATTTAATAAATTGTTGTGGGATGTAAAGCAATAATAGTGGGGATTTCAAAAGGAGCTGTTCATAAAATTTCCTCAAACCATTGAAATTATATGACGATTACTTACACAATACATATCTAGTAGCTCTAAAGATAACAGTAATAAGAGAGGTTGTGGCAGCCATCTTTGATTGATACATTCCTGTATATCTTCATTTTGACTATCACAATATGTTTACACATTGATTTAAACATTTTTCATTATTTCTGATTAGAATTTGAAGGCACAGTAAGCTTTTATCTGGTAAATTTCATGATTTTAGCCATTTTGGGCCCGTTTCAAAATTATCTGCCGTCTGCGCATGCGCATTTTTTCTGCAGGTTTCATGCGAATAAGTTCAGATAATTAGTTAACTATCATATGGAATCTTCCAAACTGGTTAATTGCTTGAATTTTTCCTAAATTGTTTGATTTTCCGCCATATTAGTGATTCACTGACTGGGCATTTTTAAATAAAAATTAGCTATTTGAAATACTGATAATTGTATACCTTTTATTCAATTGCTTCTCCTTACTTTTTCCTCTTATACTACACATTCCAAATTACACAGGGATTAAGGTTATTGTCTTTAGTATCATATTTATGCGGGAACAAAAATCGGGATTTACCTGCTTCTGATGTCATGCAATCTTCTTACCACGTGTTTCATAAAAACAATTCAAATTTCCCGCCAAATAACTGATTTAGCAGTGTCCCAAGTGTACTTACTTTGAGACAGTGTTATGACGTCATAGTTCACATTTAAAAAGCCAAAAGTGTATTGTTTGAAAGACAGAGGTTCATACTTTGTATTGATCACATTATCCCCTCAATAGAATCACTCATGCATCCCATACCATGATCACTTTCATAATTTATTGACTGCCCCTCGTATGTCAGATTTTTTTCTTCGCAAAATGACATTTTTTCCAGCCCGGTGCAAAATACTGTAAACATTACCTAGATATAGAAAATTATATATGCTTGGAAAGCTTTAACTGTCAGGAATCCAAATCTGCAATAATTAACCTTGTAGGGTATGCAGAATTTTTTCATATTTTGTTTTTCTCAGCAGATTTTTTTCAGAAATTGTTGACCTTTTCAAATTCATAACCTTCTAGGGGTTCATCCTATGTTAATTTTAAGTGCATTTTTGAACTCCTAAGACAATTTTAATCAAGAAAATGTATACTTTTGTGGGGGTAATGCCTAGTATAGAAAAGTTATCGCCATTCAAATGAAAATACACGCGATATTCACCAATTTTAAGTTCGTCACACGAGACCGGCCCAACTTAAAACGCATGGCCCTATGACAAAAAAGTTCATCAGCCAACTGAGGAAAAAACACCCACCCCGTTGCACGGGCAAATGGACCTCGGGTGGGGTTGATCCCAAGGGCGGAAATCCGGGGGGGGGGGGGGATGGGGGGGATATATCCCCCACTTTTTGACCTGGGGGGGATGGTCAATGTAATCATCCCCCCTGATTTTTCACATCTACCAAAAAAAAAAGGAAAAAAGGGGGGGAAAGGAAAAAAAGAAAGAAAAAGAGGGGAAAAAGGAGAAGAAAAAAGGAAAAAGAGAGGGAGGGAGGGAGGGAGGGAGGGAGGGACTAAGAACGTTTGGAGTTTATTGTACGTTGGTTAGGATACATACGCGTATACGTTAAGAATCCATCTTTTGGAGGTAACTAATTAACTTCTTTCTGGTATAGGCCTATCTGCCTATTTAAAAAGCCAATATTGATCAGAAATAAAGTGATTGTTTTTCAATAAAATATTGGTCAAAAGTATACCAGATCGCACGAAATGAGTTTGAAAATTGAAAAAAATTCTACTTCTCAGGGGGGCATATCCCCCCACCCTCAGACGCCCCCTGTTGGAGCTTTTAAACCATCTATACTAAAATCAAGAATATATCAGTATAAAAATGCTCAACTTCTTTCGTGCATTGATAAAAAACAAGATATTTATTGAAAATGAAGTGATGGCCTTTTAATCATACAATATTGGTCAAAAGTATACACCAGATTACACCAAATGAGTTTGAAAATTGAACTTTTTTCTACTTCTGAGGGGGGCACATCCCCCTCAGACTCCCCCTGTTGGAGCTTTTAAACCATCTATACTAAAATCAAGAATATATCAGTATAAAAAATGCTCAACTTCTTTTGTTCATTGATCAAAAACAAAATATTTATTGAAAAAGAAGCGATGGCTTTTCGGTACAATATTGGTCAAAAGTATACACCAGATCGCACCAAATGAGTTTGAAAATTGAAATTTTTTCTACTTCTCAGGGGGGCACATCCCCCCTCAGACTCCCCCCTGTTGGAGCTTTTAAACCATCTATACTAAAATCAATAATATATCAGTATAAAAAATGCTCAACTTCTTTTGTTCATTGATAAAAAACAAAATATTTATTGAAAATGAAGCGATGGCTTTTCAATACAATATTCGTCAAAAGTATACACCAGATCGCACCAAATGAGTTTGAAAATTGAAAAAAATTCTACTTCAGAGAGGGGCACATCCCCCCTCAGACTCCCCCCTGTCCGAGCATAGCTCGGAGTGCGGTGCTGCGCACCGCCTGGATGGTACCAGCTCAATTTAAATTTTTACGGCCCAAACTTATCATACCCCCCCCCACACCTAACAAGAAATTTCCGCCCCTGGTTGATCGTTGGTTGTTTATTGAAATTATTTTCAATTGGATAACAAAAATCAATCTTTTTTTAAACCAAAATTGTTCAAAACTTACCTAAACTGGTCTGGCAGTTGATGCCAGCATAGCCGTCTCTACACATACAAATATAGTGGATACCTTCAGTTGTCAGACAATATCCACCGTTGATGCAGGGGAATGAGCTGCATGGGTTCCTGTTGGTTGTGGTAACTGAAGAAAAACGTAGCAACGATAAATAATGACTACCAAATATGGGATTTTATCAAGCCCTTTAATGAAATTAGTTAGTTCACAAAACCATAATGCCAAACTACACCTTTCCTTTACACATTTTGATCTAGCTTTTTATCAGGTAGGGGTTATCATTCTTCTTTTTCTTTTCAATTTTGGTACATCTTTATTGTTAAAATGTTAAATTTGAAAAAATATGAATCGGTCGGGCCTGTATAACGTTCAACATCGGCCTTACCAGTTTCCATACAATTATTCCAATTATCTTGAATATATTTGCTTAAATCATTTTATATAATTTGGTCCATGCATGCGCAGTGAATGCGCGAAAATGAACTGCCGCAACCTTATTTTGGCAAATATCATTCAGACTTACCCAATTGGCAGTTAATTCCACCATAACCCTCTGGGCATTGGCAAGAATAGGCGGAACATTGACCAGGAATCGGATTGCACTGTGCGCCGTTCTGACATGGGTTTCGTTCACAAGCCGAAGCGACACCTGCATGCGGAAAAGATGGAATTGTGTACACATAAACATTTATATGGTAGTCTAATTTGGCAATGTTTTCTTTGACGATTGACTGGAAGGGGCATGGAGATACTCCAAGGGAGCCCTCAATTTTGTTCAGATGTTATGAGCAAATGAAGGGTTTTCAAAACAATAGAAAATGATGTTTGGTTATATCTCAAAATCAATATTTGCGACTTTCCACTCATTTTACATCACATCGGATGTACTAACTACCATCTGAAATTTGCAAATCTTTCATGTTAATTTCATGAATTATCTATGGATCCATAATTCGACGCTCGACGTGGCAGGCGTCTGCAAAAGTGATTTCCAAAATCTTACAAAATGTTTTTGAAAATTTAAAATTATTGAATGAATTTCATTGCCATATTTGGAATCAACACGAGAAATGTAATAAAATAAGTACAAACATACCTAGTATTGGTCAAGTAATCATCGAGATAGACCTTGAAAGTTGGGAAGTTTCAGATAAATCTTGTTTTGTATAATTATGTTAAACTAATAGCCGCGTGGAAAGTGTTAAATAAAAGCCCAATAAAAGATGTGTCTAAATCACCAGATGGCTCTACCCACAACTTGGAATGTCAAGCATGAATAACCTTGAAGAGCAACCCGATGTTTTGCGACTTGGAGGAGCAAAGCAGCGACATTTAGGCCATGGGTTCGAGTTGGGTCTAATAAATCACCAAGTGAAACTGTTTTATAAAATATTTAAAAAATATTTTTACATAAATCGGGTCTGTGAATTCATGCAATAATCAATAATGAAAGTGGTTCAAAATATTTGAAAGATTCGAAAATCCACCGAATATGGCAATTGAGAAATTTCATAGGCAACTAAAGCATCGCGACGGGATGACTGGGAAGTTAAATAAGAGGTTGGGCGGGGCGCTCGTCTTGATCATCTGCTCAAGTCTGTGCATGGAGTAGTCTTCGACAGGATTTACAAGGTGGAGACAGGCAAGACTACAAGTGGAGTGACGGAGATCCGAAAGATGCATGACGAACACAAACTAATAACATTTGACAGAACAGATGACTGAGTTTACATCGTAGCATCATCTGCTGATAGTTTCAAGGACTATATAGTGCGAAAGACCTCTGGATGTACTACTGAGAATTTCTAGTTGATCTGCAAAGATTGTCGGATATGCGGTCATTCCCATGCACTTGTGTGGATCAATGACAACGCGGGATGATGTACAAGCATGTTCATGTTGTTGGAAGACATGTTTTTGAAAGTCGCCAACTACCACAAGCATCCAATCTCTAAAAAAAGACACTGTAAGCAAAAATGAAGACTGCGGCCATTAAGAAAATGGTCAAGTTAAAACTCCGTACCAATGCTCATCTTTTGTTGCACACATTAGAGGATCGCGAGCACAGACCAGAGATCCCTTTGAGAGGTGAACATAGACATAACATCACCCCTGACCAAACTCGACGCCCTGAAATTGCCAGTAGAAGCACATTACCTTGCCAATCCTGATGACCTAATAAAACCAGGAAATACCAACGTTGTTACCCAGAGGTTAAAGACCACAAAGAGTAATTCCAGGCCTACAAACGCCAAAATAGCAAAACGTCACTGCAGCAGAAATACTATATATTTAAAAAAACATGTTTGCATATTCCGACTTGGTAAAGAAGAAATACCACAAGTAGATGAATTAGTAGATGACCAGTCTGCAACAATCGATAAACAGTCTGCAACAATCGATAAACAGTCTGCAACAATCGATAAACAGTCTGCAACAATCGATAAACAGCCTGCAACAGTAGATGAACAGCCCTGCAATGAAGTAATATCTTGAATGGACATAGACTTAGATCAAGCGTGTGCAACCTGCGGCCCGCGAAGCAGTCCCAAAATTCCCATTGATGCGGCCAGTTTTAACCGGAACTCCCCAAGTTAGACAACAAATGGCGGATTGATTAAGTGGTGTGCTCCCTAATAATTAGGGCGACTCTCTCATTTAGTAAATATAACTAGAGGCATGATTGCGTGTTAATCCATGGTTAAAATGGCGCTTGCAGCAGCAACAGCAAGTAAAGAGGAAATTGCACGACGAGATTTAATGAGCAATGGACTCATTTTTTCTTCCCAAGATTCCCCTTCCCAGCCAGTAGGGAGGTCACGCTGCATGTCATATTTTGTTATACACAAGAAAACAATGGAATCTTAGTGACTGCAATATTTGCTAGAAATAGCTTCGGAAAATGGTCTATTTGGGCATCTCAAATACTAAGAAACGTGTTAAAAATCATGTAGAATTTTAGAGGAGGGTCAATAACATCTGCAGAACGATAAAATGAATAGTTTTAAACACGTTTAGTGACCAAATTTATGTCGTACAATGTCGGGAAATTCACGTTTTGACAATCCGTGGTCTTCAAAATTACAGGAATCCTAACTCATTCTAAACCTCACCAAATCATGAAATGAACCCTCGTCTACAAAAAAGTCCATGTACGTATTGCTCTATCTGCTTGGAGATAGCGAAGACCACGTAAACATCATAGCTTCATAAAACGGAATGAAATCCGCCATAGAGATTACATGGCGAAAATCGTACAGATTTGCACTGCAGACCTCTGTGTAGGGACTGTTGACAATAGCATGACAATAGCAAGGTCGTTTGACTATTGTGTTTGTGCATGTTTGTGACGACTGACCCCGTTTAACAATCTTCATAGCTTTCATATAGGGCTTGGGTGACCTAACTATTGACTGTTCCCGTATTACCCTCCTCTGGACGTGTTTTGGAATGTTTAACAATCACTGCGGCCTGTGAATGGATCTCTAAATCACAATGAGGCCCGGGTGGTAAAAAGGTTGTTCGAAAATGAAAGATGTCCATGACTTCATGTCTGAATGAGATCAAATGGAAGACAAAAACTGCCCTTCTCAAAAGTCAAGTTTATGAATGGCTTCTTGCAAATGGAAACACTGGTGGTTGAGTGAATATTACTCTAAAGTGTAATAAATTCATGATCATTCAGCCATGTAAATCCCTTCTTGGCTCAGAACTATAGCACAGCGAGTTGCGACTTTTGAGAAGGGAAGGTTGTCTTCCATTTGAGCTCATGGACATCTTTCATTTTCGAACAACACTTAGGAAACAGTCTTAGGATAATTTCTAACATAGGTTTATTGGTAACATGTTTTACCTTACCATGTTATGACGAACTGTTGAGGGGGACTTACTTACTTTTGGTGATGTTTATATCACGTCTCTTATTGTTCTGCATGTAGTACCAAATCCAAAGATCACTCGTGCTGCTGTGCAATGAGCGTGCAGTATTAGCACGCAACGGTCATGCTGTTGCTTTTCATTGACTTTCTAGGTATAAATTCTAAAGGTAATTTTCCTGTTTTCCCCATCTTACTAGACCTTGAAAATAAGGGATATAATATCATGCCAACATCCGACTGTACACTTGTCCAATTGAGCTTTGCACCATCTCGAGCCATACATTCAGATAGTGGCAAACAAATATTTATATACTTACGTAATTCGCAGTTGTATCCTGTGTAGCATCCCTGGCATTCGCAAGTGTAGGCGTTGCACGATCCTTGTTGCGGTCTGCAGAGGGCGCCATTTTTGCATGTGTCTAGCGCACATGGGTTACGAGCTGCAAAACAAAGGCATATTAGTCGCATTTGAAACGCACTGAATTCTGTTGGCATTACGATTTGTTTAGAGTGATTTTTCAAGGAAATTAACATGCTTTTGGGTTCACAGAATTATGCTTTATGCAATTCCTTTGGCAACATTTGTGGTGTTCAAGCTTTTCTAAATGAGATAGGGGAGATTCAATTTAAAGCGATCTGGTTCTGGAGATGATTAGTTCGAAACAACGGATATGATATCAAGTATGCCTTGTGCGCAAGGAAGAATTAGTACTAAACCGAATGATCATTGGGTTTAAGATGCAAGACACTAATGCAGTGTCAAATGGTAGTCTATACTTACGCAGGTCGCAATACTGTCCGGTGTAGCATCCACTGCAAGAGCAGGTGTATTCCGTGCAGGAACCGCCAGCTAGATTTGCTACACACTGCCCGCCATTCTCGCAAAGGTGATTGTTGCAGGCTTGGGCGGCTGAAAGTACAACGCATGTTATAGGAGTCGTCAAAAAGGTTCGAAATAACGTTACAAAATTGCAACCATTTTGAAATTGGTTGATTACATTGGCTAGCATTCCGCGACTTTCTTTGAATGAATCGGTATGGTAATCTGCAACGCAATACAACATGTTTACTGGATAGACCATTTCACGTAGGGCATGTAGGGTCAGACTCTGCCCATTGAATTTCCAAAAACAATGAGGAAAAAAATATAGAAAATTTGATAAACAAATTCCATAATTCTTATTCCATTCTACACAGTTCAACAAAAATAAGTTCCCCTTTAGATTATGCCTGATATTTTTAAAATGAGTTCCTCCATCGAAACTATTTTTGGCATTCCATCGAAACGATTTTGGCACACATAATGTACGTGTTCACAGCAACACTAGAACGGCGCTATAACTACGCAGGTGTTGTAATCTTGAATTAGAACACATTGAATGGAGGAATACCTCAATTCAAAAATTGCTAAATGGTTAAGCAGCTTGACCCGGGTCTATGCTTTAACACCGCACAGGTGTTGTACTGCTTGAGTGAGCATACATTGAACTTTTAGCAACCTTTTGAAATGAGGTATTCCTCCATTCAATGTGTGCTCATTTAAGCATTACAACACCTGCGTAATTATAGCTCCGTTCTAGTGTTGCTGTGAACACGTACATTATGTGGCAAAAATCGTTTCGATGGAGTAACCCAATTCAAATATATCAGGGATAATCTAAAGGGGAACTGCTTTTTGTTGAATAGTGTATTATATTCTTTTCTATTCTGTTATTTTTTTTACTATAGTTAAAGTAGAGACTCCATTTTCCCATATCAGATCAGCAGTTTCAAATATTTTGCCTATTCTGGAGTGAAGTTTAGAATAGTTCATTACGGATCTGACAACCTTTTCCCCTGGTACTAAAATGGACATTTGCAGGACATTACCATGATTACGATGTAGGGCATACTTGGCTACCTACCATGATGGGAAAAATGGAACCTGGAAGCAGTTTCCTGGGAGATATTGGTATTTTGGAATCGGGAGGACATTGTCATTTGGAAGGATATTTTTTATATTTAGAGGGATATAAACTGGGCTCCAAAAGAAACTTATAATTTTTCACATGGTCATCTCTTGAAAATCTGTCCATAAAAACGATTACCTTACTCACAGAATTGAAAAATGCACTAGCATGGAACCGCTTGCTGCATCACATATTTCGGCAGTTTTAAGGCACGTGAAGTCAAAACAAATTGAAATTAAGGTAATGTCAGTTACCTAAACACAGACATCAATAGTGCGTGTGTCCACCATGGTGCTCTTGTTCCCCGGACCTTAATCCGATTGAACAACTGTGGGATGAGCTCGGGCGACGTGTTTCGGCAAGGGACAATCAGCTCTACAAGAAGAGTGGCACAATCTCCCCCAAGCCTGCATCAGAAACCTGGTGGACAGCATGCGTAGCAGATGCACTGAATGCTTCCACACACACTATTGATGTCTGGTGTTTGGGTAACTGACATTACCTTCATTTCAATTTGTTTTGACTTCACGTGCCTTGTTATGTTGCCGAAATGTCCAGGATGTGACATGTGATACAGCAAGCGGTTCTATGCCAGTGCATTTTAGTTCTGTCAGTAAGGTAATCGTTTGGATATTGACATGTCATTAGAGTATTGAAGTAATCCTTTGTGTAATTTTGGTTCATTTTGATGTACAGACTTTCATGATATGACCATGTGAAAAATTATAAGTTTCTTTGAGCCCAGTTTAGTTGGCCTTTTCATACAATGTAAAATTTGTTTTCGACCCGGTTAAGCATTTTCCAGCCCTGCATTGATTACTTACGGATCTGGCAGAATTGTCCCTGGTAACACAATGGACATTCGCAGGAGTAGATGTGGCAGTCTGTAGGGTGCGGGGTACACTGAGCTCCGTTAGCACATTGGTTGTTGTCGCATGCGTTTGCACCTATCAATATCAAAAGTATAATTGTATTATCAATAGCTCTCCGAGTTACCACATATAGCATCCTAGAAAGGGGGAAAGTTCGAAGGGTTATTGGTATGTATATCACAGCACTTTAAAATCCTCACCTTTGACAAACACCAAGTGGGGACAACAACAAATGGTAGGGACCAAATCCCCTGCATGCCAGTCTGCATCCAAACCAGGGATGACGGGCTTGCAAAATGTATTTCCCTGCTGGGGCGGTTGTGGCATGGTATACACATATCTACTTACGTTGATTGCAGTATTGCCCATAGTAACAGTCTGGACATTCACAAGAGTATTGAGCACATGATCCTTCAATGGGCTGTTGTGACATGGTACATGGTATACACATATCTACTTACGTTGATTGCAGTATTGCCCATAGTAGCAGTCTGGACATTCACAAGAGTATTGCGTACAGGATCCTTCAATGCGTAAACAGGCCGCTCCATTGCCACACTGGTTGTTATCACAAGCATTGGCAGCTATTCAAAATGGGGAAAAAAAATGTCTGGTCATTCCATCATGTAGGAGGGATGACCTTTTAAAAAAAAAAAAATTGTCCCATTGATAAACAAATTGTTATCGCTTGCCATAATGTGCTGTCGTGACAAAGGGTGCAGTTGGTGAAATGAATAAAGATATTGATTGAATTAGGCATTAAAAACAAACAGATTTACCTTATATTTTTCTTCATAAAATCTGAAAGCAGTATCAAATCTTGCCCCAAAAAAGTGTTTTTGTTGGTATTAAGATCAACTTTTTCTTTAACTGGCAACTGCATCGTTTTGCTCCGACAGTACACATGTTAATCTTTGCAATTTACCAAATGTGTTGCAATTACTTGTTTCAGTGCCAGAGCATCACTCTCTCTACACTGTAGCTGTCTGTGTAACACTTTATGGACAGACGACAGAGTTGTTCTTTAGAGCACAAAATAGAGGTGAATTCTGCAAACTGAAAACCAGACTTCAAGCTCGAGCACGTAGCTGATTGCTACAAATGTTAGTCTGATACTGCTATAGTTTAGTCGGTTCCAAATTGGCGAGAAAGAAAAACTGTCCTTCTCAAAAGTCACAAAAGTGTATGAATTGCTTCTTACTAATGGAAAAACACCCGTGGTTGAGCGATTATTACTCCGTGTAATGTGTAATCAATTCATGATCATTCAGCCATGTAAATCCCCTTTTTGGCTCAGATATTAGCACAGCAAGGTATCAGCGAGTTGTGACTTTTGAGAAGAGTAGTTTTCGTCTTCATTTTGAGCTCATTCAGCCATGAAGTCATGGACATCTTTCATTTTCAAACACTTGGGAAACATTAATAGGATTATTTCTACTAAGTTTTATTGGTAAAATGTTTTACCTTACAATGTTATGACGACATTTTGAGAGGGGGACTTACTTTTGGTGTTGTGTTTAGTTTTTATCTCTCTCCGCAAAGTGCGCTCGCTGCATTTATGCGCGCCCGCATCCTTCGGTATTCATTTGCTGCTGTAAGGAGGCTTCACCAATTTGGAACTGTTCAAACTATCGAATCATGCTTACAGGCCAATATCTATTAATTCAAGTCATACTTATCAAATGCTTGAGCATTGAACATGATGAATGCATCAGTCAAGAATTTCTGGTCTTCAGATAATCATTGTTGGGTAAATAACGCAAGGTAAACTTACCATTTTCACATCTCTCACCGCTGTAGCAATCCGGACAGATACAAGAGTGCTCAGTCAGACTTTCCGCCACACAGGCGCCACCGTTCAGACATGGTTCGTCTAAACATGGGTTAGCTGCAAGAGATTTATATGAAAGCAAGCATAGATATTGTGAAATAATGACCGCTTGGCATTTTGTCACTGGGATTCAGACAAAGTATCTCCAACAATTAATACCAAGGCAACATCTAGGTATTTTTGGCATAAGATTTTGACACTGTTATCGACCAGGCAGGAATTCTCCATCTTTTGTTCCTTTAACCTCAAATTGCTGCGTTATTTAAAGGCCTAGAAGAATTAACAGGCGTTTTCCTGAAGTGCATAGATTAATGTAGAAGATCAAGGTAAGCGAGACGAGCAAAGACTCGACACCTATCCATCACAGGTTTGAAGTCAAATGCATGGATGAATGGACGTACCAACATAACATTAATGATACAACTCAAGTTTCAGTATTTCTGTATTAAATACAGAAACCATCCATTGACGATGTCGACAAATCAGTTATGGAAAAATTGGGGAATTGGAGTCTCATTCCTGGGAAATTGCGAGAAATTTTGCTTTTCCAAGTAGTAATACAAAAGTAGAGGGAAATCTACCTTTTCTTTCTAGGATATTTTGTTTTCTTCCCGGTAAATAAACATTTTCCAGCCCTGGTTGACATTAATACTCCTAACAGACTAAGCTTTAAGCTACAACATGTAAAAGTTTATTCTGTATACACACTGACCACATGGGGTTGCCAAAGTAGATGAATTTTTACCCACTTTGTGAAAATGGCGCATATTAGTTAACTGCAATGCATTCCGAGTGCTTCAATGCATTGTGGGATGCTGCAATACTCGAAAACTTACCTTCATTCACAATCATGGCGAAGCTACAAGATCCAATGTTGCCAGAATCGTCAGAAAATCTATAGGTCACAGTGGTGGGTCCAACGGCAAAGTTTGTGCCGGGTTGATGCGTCCGCGAAAGCAAGGTGGCAACGCCGGAGATGTCGGTGGCGGTTGGCTCTGCGTAATCAATGTAGGCGCCGGTTTCACCAGTCCTGACGGTGAGGGAGATGTCCGCTGGACACAAAGCAGATGGTGGGGTATTGTCAACTACAGGGGGGGGGGGGGGGGGGGGATATATAAAGGGATAAATATGTTAATTAGATGACTTTTTATTTGATTATTAATCAGTACTTATATGGCGCTCTACAAAGAACACTGCGCCTTTTAACGGGCAAAAAATGATGCAAAAAGACAACCACAAACACCTAGCATTTATACAAATGCGTTTTCAACAAACGTTTGAAAACAGGCACAGACACCGCCTCCCCCGACTGAATTGGCAAATCATTCCAGAGCCGTGGAGCGGCAACCGCGAGCTATGGGGTATCCGATGAGCGTAGTTTGGGCCTATTCAACCATTAATGTGTCGCTATAAGCAAGGTAATAAGATCACAGATAAGGTGGAGCGACATTCATCATACATTTGTACACATACAACATTATTTTGAAACATACGATCCTCGACTTGGAGCCAATGTAAGGAATGCAAAAGATTAGCAGAGCACCCGTCCCATCCACACGCAAAAACTAGCCGGGCTGCCTTAATTAACCAGCCGGGCTGCCTTAATGATTGCTATTGCTATTATCTATGCCAAGTGTAGACTTCGCACAGCTCACCTGTGCAAACACACTAGTGCAGTTAAGTGCAGTTAACGCTTTAATGAAATCACAAGTTGGAAGCTAACTACCTAATTGAGGTTCTATTTAAGACGCTACATGAACCGAGTCGGCTAGAAATAGTTCATTAGCCAATATTTTGAACCACTGGTTGCATAATACAATTTCTCTCCGAAATTCATTGTCCAAGTGCCATTCAATAAGTTGTTATTATATAAGCCACGTCTTATAAAATATTACACAATTGTAGTATGGCCATGTGTTTTGAACTCGCCACCCTTCCCGTTGCATGTCCAGATTTTTACATTTTACACCATCTGAGATTCGAATTAGCATATCGCAATAACTACTTGTTCTACCCCATAAAAAGTATATATTTTCTGAACGGTAATCTCACAAGGAATCTAAATATGCGATTGGAATTTGCATAAGATATAATGGTAACATGTTGTGATTAAGAATGTTAAAAAAATATCGATTTTTTTCATATTTTGATTAAAGCTCAATATTTTTTTTATTCCTATCCCAATCATCATTTTACTGTGCACATTAGTTCCTCATGCAATTTACCCATCAGAACATAACGGTTGTCAAGTGTAACTTGTTGAAATATACTATATCGGGAAGTAAATGAGCACAAACGTTTACATTTCAAATTTATTAGAGTTTACACATATATTTTTTTGGTTATTCACCCTATCCTATTTTAAGCAAGATTTCTGAATTCCCCTATTCGAGAGCTTTCCAAAAATGTATAATTTTGCTATAATCGGTTGAATAATTTTGTTGTTATAGTCATGTATGTAAAACCGATGAATTAGGGCAAGTTTACTGTGTAGTGAATAGGGAAAAAGCCAAAGACAATGCAATCGATTCGTGATTATAACTGTTACGTAAGAGTTGACACGTTTGTTGAAACAGAAACTTATAGAATATAAAACAATCGATAAAATGAGAGCAAAATCATGGTTGTTCCATACAGAAATGAGGAGTTATTGTAATTTGAACGTAGAATTGGGAACATTTTCTATATTCCCCATAGAGATTGTACACGACGCCACCGCCACCGCCGCCACCGCCGCCGCCACCCCTGACTTTCGAAGTATAATCAATCATATCTCAGCCAAACAGTTATAGAAATACCTGATTTATTCACACGGTGTAGCTAGATAAATAAGCTTTCAAATGACACCTAAACCATAGCTCTACCACATATAGTTGTTAAGTTAATAGAGAGAGATGGATGATTCGTCACCAAAAATGCAACGCCGCCACCCTTTTTGGGTGGTCAGTTCAAAACACATGGCCGTATAGATTCTTCGCTAAAAATTCATTGTAAATTGATCAGATTAACTATTGTACTTTTCTGGAGATGCAATGGAAACCAAACTTCCATTTAGTGGGACTGAAACTGATCGCCGAAGTGCTATTCATTTGGCCTATTTAAGAGATAAAACGTAGCTATCGGTCAAGTATAACCGTTCTTATCTGTCAAGTATGACCGTTCTAAATGTCGGATATCTCTTAACAGATCATATATAGGAGTGGGCTATAAATGGGCGATATTTTTGTTTTCCCCTGCTTTTTGAATATTTTTTTTTATTATTCCTGGAGCATGACTTCTAGATTGCAGGAATGCGGAACCAGAGTTATCAGTGGCAGTTGGTTCTAGCCAGCTGATTATTGCACCGGGTGTTCCCAATTAAACTGTTTGAACAATGTTATCTAGCAAGCAACGGCTTGGTACGAAAATACCAAACATTTCCCTTAACAACCTCAAGGATTCAATTTTGTTTCGGTTAGACAAATCTTGTTTAGGCTATTGTTTGTTCAATTATTAATTTTGAATATAGGAAATGTAAGAATATGAATGAAAACATTTGCATTTCCCGTCAACGCTACATTACCTGCCGTCAGGATGATATCAAAAATGCAAGTGGCACGATTTCCAGATGGATCCGCAAATGTGTACGAGACCAACGTATCGCCAACGCTGAAGAAACTTCCTGAAGCATGACTTCTAGATTGCAGGATTGCGGAACCAGAGTTGTCGGTAGCGGTTGGTTCTAGCCAGCTAATCTCAACACCGGGTGTTCCTAACTCTACCGTTCGAATGATGTCGTCTAAACAAGTAATGACTGGTGCAGTGGTGTCGACTAGAAAAAACAAATATTGCATTAGTCAATAGTATATTCAAAAAGGCATCACAAGACTCCATAATATTCAAATCTTATAAAATAGTCCGGATTCAAGGATAAATTTGAGAACAATATTGAGAAGTAACCTTTGACAAACTAGAATTGTACAAATTATTTCCACTTGTTTAATAGTGATATGACTGCCAGGTAGAGTACACAAAAATACAACGTCAAAACCAATGAAATCATTTTAATTTACATGGCAAGTAACAAAGCCACTACATTGAAAGCAAATTGTCTGTCTTCAAAATGTCTTTCCAAGATTACAAGGGGTTCAACATTAACCTTCAGAAATCAAGATGTCAAAAATGCAAAGATTAAAATGTAAAGCCGATTATTGCACTGGGTGTTCCCAATTCAACGGTTTGAACGATGTTATCCAAGCAAGCAACGACTAGCGCAGTGCTGCTGTCCACTAATACCAAAAATTTCACTTATTAACTATATCAAGATATGCGATCCAAATGAAATTATGTTCGGTTAGACAAATCTTTCATGCTTCGAGTTGCTAATAGGCACTATTGTTTGTTCAATTATTAATTTGAATATAGAGGGAATGCAAGAATATGAATGAAAATATTCTGCATTTTTCTTCATAAAACCTTTCAAGGCTACGTTACCTGCTGTCAGGAGGATATCAAAAATGCAAGTGGCACGGTTTCCAGATGGATCAACAAATGTGTACGAGACCAACGTATCACCAATGTTAAAGAGACTTCCTGGAGCATGACTTCTCGATTGCAGGGTTGCGGAACCAGAGTTGTCAGTGGCGGTTGGTTCTAGCCAGCTCATTATTGCACCGGGCGTTCCCAACTCTACCGTTTGAATGATGTTATCCAAGCAAGTAATGACTGGTGCAGTGGTGTCGACTAGAAATAAAACACAAATATTGCATTATTTAATAGTATATTCAAAAAGGAATCCCAAGACTCAATATTATTCAAATCTTATAAAATAGTCCAGATTTAATGATTCAATTTGAGAATTTGAGCAAAATATTGAGAAGTAACATTTGAAAAGTAGAATTGTACAAATTCTTTCCAATTGTGAAGAAATACAACTTCAAAGCCATTACATTGAAAGCAAATTATCTGTCTTCAAGATTACAATGAGGTTCAACATTAACTTCAGATATCAAGATGTCAAATGCAAAGATTAAAATGTAAAGCTGATTACTGCACCGGGTGTTCCTAATTTTAACAGTTTGAACGATGTTATCCAATCAAGCAACGACTGGCGCAGTGCTTTCAACTAAAATACCAAACATTTCACTTATTGACTATATCAAGATATGAGATCTAAATACAATGGATAAAACAAAAAAAATCAATTATGTTTCGGTTAGAATAATCTTTCGTGCTTAGACTAGTTTGGGCAATATTGTTGTTCAATTATTAATTTGACTATAGGGAAAAAACCCCGATTTTTTTAAACTTGAAACTTTCAAGGTTGCGTTACCTGCTGTCAGGAGGATATCAAAAATGCAAGTGGCACGGTTTCCAGAAGGATCAGCAAATGTGTAGGAGACCAACGTATCACCAACGTTAAAGAAACTTCCTGGAGCATGACTTCTAGATTGCAGGATTGCTGAACCAGAGTTGTCAGTGGCGGTTGGTTCTAGCCAGCTCATTATTGCACCAGGTGTTCCCAATTCAACAGTTTGAACGATGTTGTCTAAGCAAGCAATGACTGGTGCAGTGGTGTCGACTAGAAATAAAGAATATTGCATTATTCAATAGTATAATTAAAAAGGCATCACGAGACTATAATATTCAAATCTTATAAAATAGTCTAGATTCAAGGATTAAATTTGAAAATTTGAGCTAAATACTGAGAAGTGACATTTGATAAAATAGAAGTGTACAGATTCTTTCCGATTTTGAGGTAGGTTTATGACTGCTAGGTAATGTACACAAAATACAACATCAAAGCCATTACATTGAAAGCAAATCGCCTTACTTCAAAATATCTTTCCAAGATTATAATGAGGTTCAACATTAACTTCAGAAATCAAAATGTCAAATGCAAAAAGCCGATTATTGCACCGGGTGTTCCCAACTAAACGGTTTGAACGATGTTATCCAAGCAAGCAACGACTGGCGCAGTGCCGTCAACTAAAATACCAAACATTTCATTTATTAACAATCTCAAGATATGAGATCCAAATACAATGGATAAGAGAAGGATTCAATTTTGTTTCGGTTAAACAAATCTTTCATGATTGGATTTATTTAAGCACTATTGTTTGTTATTATTAATTTGACTATTGGGAATGCAAGAATATGAATGAACAAATTCTGCATTTTTTTCTTCATAACACCTTTCAAGGCTACGATCCAAATGAATGGATAAATAAAGATTCAATTATGTTCGGTTAGACAAATCTTTCATGCTTGTTGCTAATAGGCACTATTGTTTGTTCAATTATTAATTTGACTATAGGGAGAATGCAAGAATATGAATGAAAATATTCTGCATTTTTCTTCATAAAACCTTTCAAGGCTACGTTACCTGCTGTCAGGAGGATATCAAAAATGCAAGTGGCACGGTTTCCAGATGGATCAGCAAATGTGTACGAGACCAACGTATCACCAATGCTGAAGAAACTTCCTGGAGCATGACTTCTAGATTGCAGGATTGCTGAACCAGAGTTGTCAGTGGCGGTTGGTTCTAGCCAGCTCATTATTGCACCAGGTGTTCCCAATTCAACAGTTTGAACGATGTTGTCTAAGCAAGCAATGACTGGTGCAGTGGTGTCGACTAGAAAAAGAATATTGCATTATTCAATAGTATGATTAAAAAAGCATCACAAGACACGATAATATACAAATCTTATAAAACAGTCCAGATTCAAGGATTACGTTTGAGAATTTGAGCAAAATATTGAGAAGTAACATGTGATAATACAGAATTGTACAAATTCTTTCTGATTGTGAAGTTTTATGACTGCTAGGTAATGTACACAAATACATCGTCAAAGCCATTACATTGAAAGCAAATCGTCTAACTTCAAAATGTCTTTCCAAGATTACAATGAGGTTCAACATTAAGTTTAGAAATCAAGATGTCAAATGCAAAGATTAAAATGTAAAGCCGATTATTGCACAGGGTGTTTCAAATTCAACGGTTTGAACGATGTATCCTAGCAACTAACGACTGGCGCAGTGCTTTCAACTAAAATACCAAACATTTCACTTATTGACTATATCAAGATATGAGATCCAAATACAATGGATAAAACAAAAAATCAATTATGTTTCGGTTAGACAAATCTTTCATGCTTGGACTAGTTTGGGCAATATTGTTGTTCAGTTATTAATTTGACTATAGGAAAAAACCCGATTTTTTACTTTAAACTTTCAAGGTTGCGTTACCTGCTGTCAGGAGGATATCAAAAATGCAAGTGGCACGGTTTCCAGAAGGATCAGCAAATGTGTAGGAGACCAACGTATCACCAATGTTAAAGAAACTTCCTGGAGCATGACTTCTAGATTGCAGGATTGCTGAACCAGAGTTGTCAGTGGCGGTTGGTTCTAGCCAGCTCATTATTGCACCAGGTGTTCCCAATTCAACAGTTTGAACGATGTTGTCTAAGCAAGCAATGACTGGTGCAGTGGTGTCGACTAGAAATAAAGAATATTGCATTATTCAATAGTATAATTAAAAAGGCATCACGAGACTATGATATTCAAATCTTATAAAATAGTCTAGATTCGAGAATTAAATTTGAAAATTTGAGCTAAATACTGAGAAGTGACATTTGATAAAATAGAAGTGTACAGATTCTTTCCGATTGTGAGGTAGGTTTATGACTGCTAGGTAATGTACACAAAATACAACATCAAAGCCATTACATTGAAAGCAAATCGCCTTACTTCAAAATATCTTTCCAAGATTATAATGAGGTTCAACATTAACTTCAGAAATCAAAATGTCAAATGCAAAAAGCCGATTATTGCACCGGGTGTTCCCAACTAAACGGTTTGAACGATGTTATCCAAGCAAGCAACGACTGGCGCAGTGCCGTCAATTAAAATACCAAACATTTCATTTATTAACAATCTCAAGATATGAGATCCAAATACAATGGATAAGAGAAGGATTCAATTTTGTTTCGGTTAAACAAATCTTTCATGATTGGATTTATTTAAGCACTATTGTTTGTTAAATTATTAATTTGACTATAGGGAATGCAAGAATATGAATGAACAAATTCTGCATTTTTGTCTTCATAACACCTTTCAAGGCTACGATCCAAATGAATGGATAAATAAAGATTCAATTATGTTCGGTTAGACAAATCTTTCATGGTTGGAGTTGCTAATAGGCACTATTGTTTGTTCAATGATTAATTTGACTATAGGGAGAATGCAAGAATATGAATGAAAATATTCTGCATTTTTCTTCATAAAACCTTTCAAGGCTACGTTACCTGCTGTCATGAGGATATCAAAAATGCAAGTGGCACGGTTTCCAGATGGATCTGCAAATGTGTACGAGACCAAAGTATCACCAATGCTGAAGAAACTTCCTGGAGCATGACTTCTAGATTGCAGGATTGCGGAACCAGAGTTGTCGGTAGCGGTTGGTTCTAGCCAGCTGATTGCAGCACCAGGTGTTCCTAACTCTACCGTTTGAATGATGTTGTCCAAGCAAGTAACGACTGGTGCAGTAGTGTCGACTGGAAATAAAACGAAAATATTATTCAATAGTATATATATTCAAAAGGCATCACAAGACACAATAATATTCAATTCTTATAAAATGTCCAGATTTAAGGATTACATTTGAAAATTTGAGCAAACTATTTTGCAGTAACATTTGATAAAATAGAATTAAACGCATTCTTTCCAATTGTGAAGTAGTGTTGTTATTGCCAGGCAGTGTACACAAAAATACAACGTCAAAACCAATGAAATCATTTTAATTAACATGGCAAGTAACAAAGCCTTTACATTGAAAGCAAATTGTCTTACTTCGAATTGTCTTTTCAAGATTACAATGAGGTTCAACATTAACTTCAGTAATCTTGATGTCAAATGCAAAGAATAAAATGTAAAGCCGATTATTGCACCGGGCGTTCCCGATTCAACGGTTTGAACGATGTTATCCAAGCAACGACTGGCGCAGTGCTGTAAACTAAAATACCAAACATTTCGCTTATTAGCAATACCAAGATATGCGATCCAAATACAATGGATAAAAACAAAAAGGATTCAATTATATTTCGGTTAAAAAATCGTGCTTGACTGTTTAGGCACTATTGTTCAATTATTAATTTGACTATAGGGATTGCAAGAATATGAATGAAACAATTCGGCAATTTTTTTCATAAAACCCTTCAAGGCTACGTTACCTGCTGTCAGAAGGATATCAAAAATGCAAGTGGCACGGTTTCCAGATGGATCAGCAAATGTGTACGAGACCAACGTATCACCAATGCTGAAGAAACTTCCTGGAGCATGACTTCTAGATTGCAAGATTGCTGAACCAGAGTTGTCAGTGGCGGTTGGTTCTAGCCAGCTGATTATTGCACCTGGTGTTCCTAATTCAATGGTTTGAACAATGTTGTCCAAACAAGCAATGACTGGTGCAGTGCTGTCCACTAAAAACAAAAATATTGCATTTAATAGTATATTCAGAAAAAATAATATTCAATTATTCATTGGTATAATGGTCCAGGTTTGAGGATTGAATTTGAGCAAAATATTGAGTAGCGACGTTTGATCAAATGGAATTGTACAAATCGTTTCCGATTGTGTAGTAGTCGTTGCGACTGCGAGGAGGTGTGCAGAAAAAAAAACATATTTAAATTGCCATGGCAAGTAAAAGCCATTACATTGCTTCTTCCGAGATTACAATGGGTTCAATTCAACATTAATACCTTCAGAAATTAAGATGTCAAAAATGCAAGAGGCACGGTTTCCAGAAGGATCGGCAAATGTGTACGAGACCAAAGTATCACCAATGTTAAAGAAACTTCCTGGAGCATGACTTCCAGATTGCAGGGATGCGGAACCCGAGTTGTCAGTGGTAGTTGGTTATAGCCAGTTGATCGTTGTACCGAGTGTTCATAACTCTACAGTTTGAACGATGTTGTCTAAGCAAACAATGAAAGGTGCAGCACTATCGACTGAAATACCAAACAAATCTATTATTTTGTAGCAATATGAGAGGGAAAGACTCAAAAACGGGCAAAAGGAATAACTTGTTAAGTTAGAAGATAAAAATAATTCCATTGTGTCAAACACTTACCTTCAGAAATAAATATGTCAAAACTGCAAGTGGCACGGTTTCCAGAAGGATCGGCAAATGTGTACGAGACCAACGTATCACCAATGTTAAAGAAACTTCCTGGAGCACGACTTCTAGATTGGAGGATTGCTGAACCAGAGTTGTCAGTGGCAGTTGGTTCTATCCAGCTGATTATTGCACCCGGTGTTCCTAATTCAACGGTTTGAACAATGTTGTCCAAACAAGCAATGATTGGTGCAGTGCTGTCAACTAAAAAAACAAAAATATTGCAATTAATGGTATATTCAAATAGATATACTAAACTGCTCAAAAAAGTGTGAATCTTTTTTCAAGCACAAGATTTTCAAATATCGTGGCATATGTTCATTAAATTGGTAAAAAGTGGTAACATGTGGTCTTTTCTTCCCGCGTATGTGTATTGAAAATGTGACTTGAACAGTGACTAATTTTCTTTAAATGGTGCTAATTATGGTTTATCTTTGTTGTTAGGGGGCAAATTTGGTATCAAATTATGCCTAATAGATTCATCTAAATGCCTAGCTAGCCTGTTTGGTCCAAAAAAATAAATGTTACTCAAAATGACAAACAAAGTGGTATACTTTTTGTTTTTGAACCCTTTATATCCATATAAAAAGCTGATGTGTTCATCTTTACAATGAACCAAATTTGAAGCAATACCTTGGTGTGCTTAGCTACTTGCTTGAGAACATGGGGAGGTCACAATCTGAATGTGCCAAAATCAACACTATTTCGTGCTCAAAAGAACATCTTTGTCGTCTGTTCAATGAAGTTACATTTACCACTACAGTGTAGTGTGATGATCTATTGATTTTAAGCACAAAATAGTGTTGATTTTGGTACTTTCAGATTGCGACCTACCCATGTTCTCAAGCATGTGGCTGAGCACTTGAACAAGGGATTGCTTCAAATTGGATATCATTTGAAAGATGAACACATCAGCTTTTAAATGATATATTACACTTAATGAAATATTCTGCGATATTTGAAAATCTTGTGCTTGAAAAAATATTCCAAATTTTTGAGCAGGTTAGTCTGATGATTGCCGCCGCCCTGTGTGGTTAGTAGACATGACACTGCCAGTTACTAATACTATGTATAAATAATTATTCATTTCTAACAGCTTGTTTTTCAACCTATTACTTATCTTCATATAGGAATCCAGCAATTCTAAACGGGCAGTGCATATTGATTATTATTATTATTTCCCTCCCTTCTTGGTAGAGCACTTATGCTATCACCCGATCCACAATGCAGCAAGTCAATTTTAACTACAGCACCAAGGATATTCCCATCCCCTCTCATCCAGTCTACAACTTGTGTAGTGATGGTGTAGAACAGATTACCTGTTGGGATGGATTTGCCCGTATCTGCATCAACATGATCAATGGACTTTAACCAATATTAAAAGTTCATACATACCCACTAATACATTGACGTTGAATGAGAGGCTAGCCAAGTTGCCAGATGGGTCCGTGTAGGTATAGGTTACTGGTGTGGTACCAATAGGGAAGAACGATCCTGGGGCGTGGCTCCTGGAAACTAGAGTAGTTGTGCCAGAGTTGTCGGTCACAGTGGGTTCGATCCAAGACACTTGGACAATGTTGGCTTGACCTAGCGCCAATGTTATGGTGATGTCGTCCAGAGGAGTGATGACGGGGGCTTCATTGTCGACTGGAGACAGAAATGTGATATTTATGACCGTTAGTTCACCATATTTCACAAATAAAGAACAGCTAGTCCATATGTGCGATTTTGAAAAAGATCTTAATAGGCTAGTAATTTTTGACACCAAAAAAGCTTTGTTAGTTTACTCCATTGAGTCGCCGAGAAAGAAAAAAATGTGCGCTCTCATGCTGAACTTATCATCGATATGGGTCTAGGCCTTGTTGCAGAATCTCCTCCGGTGAATTAACAAATATTCATCATTCATGACTAAAATTATACTCTTCTTTCTGGCAACACTGTCCTATCCCTATATAATTGCCCAAGCAGTTCTCTCCAGAATAACAAAGTATGACATTCAAAACCGAAAACAAAAATCCGAGTGCCTAAGCAAATTGATTTATTTGCGTGCAAAATCTGTCAAAAACGCATTTTTTTAATATTATAAAACTACCAGTGTTGCCAGAGCCCAAAATAGGACGCAAAATTAAGTTGACGAGTTTACATTACCAGTCGGTAAAGATAGATAATACCTTGCAACACTTTAAGTCCTTTATTTGATATCTTTTACACTGGAGTCGGTAGCTTGGAAGAACATGGCATATTTCTTAGAAATGGGCAAAATAGACCAAAATAGATTGAACAAATGGGTGTTGCCATGGCAAAGGTTTGAATTTTTAAAATGCATTTCAATATGTTATACTACCATACCAAATATAAGGAAAATCCATATTTTGGTCGTGCACATGACCTGGTGGTATTTAGGCGTAATCGTCTTAATTACCCCATGGCCCCTCCCCCATGCGTTATACCAATATATATTTATAAATCTATGGTTATGCCACATTACTTTATTAACCCCTACCTCTGAAACTACATAAACATCCTACACCACCCGCCCCCTCCAATGGACTTTTTAACCAATATTACAAAAGTTCATACATACCCACTAATACATTGACGTTGAATGTGAGGCTAGCCAAGTTGCCAGATGGGTCCGTGTAGGTATAGGTCACTGGTGTGGTACCAATAGAGAAGAACGATCCTGGGGCGTGGCTCCTGGAAACTAGAGTAGCTGTGCCAGAGTTGTCAGTCACTGTGGGTTCGATCCAAGACACTTGGGCAATGTTGGCTTGACCTTGCACCAATGTTATGGTGATGTCGTCCAAAGAGCTGATGACTGGAGATTCGTTGTCTACTGGGGCCACTGAAATGGATGGCATATGCATTTTTAAATAATCAGTTTGGTCACAAACAAGTTGTTACAATTAAAACCCAAGAATAACGCGTTCACAATTTGCCAGCGAAGTGTTTACATGTAATCTAATCATCAATTAGGTCACACTTTTTCAAGTACTTTTGCAATGATTACAAAAACAGCCCGTGGTAAAACACCATTATAGCAGTGATTTTTAGCACAATGAGATTAAGACATCGACTCATTCAAGCAGGTGATTGAGCACCGACGTATGAGATAGCTACAAATGGGGCATCAGTAGACTATGAACACTGCTCTCTATGGACACAATGGTTAACATTGGGTGCAATTGGTTTTGAATTACTCGGCAAATAAATGTTTACTTACACACTACAACATTGAATGAGAGGCTAGCAGTGTTGCCAGATGGATCTTGGAAAGTGTAGGTCACTGGTGTGGTACCAATGGGGAAGAAAGATCCCGGAGAGTTGGTCCTCGAGACTAGGGTGGCCGAGCCAGAGTTGTCCGCCGCCGTGGGTTCGATCCAAGACACTTGGGCAATGTTAGCTTGACCTTGCAATGTTATGATGATGTCGTCCAGAGGGGTGATGACGGGGGCTTCATTGTCGACTGGAGACAGAAATGTGGTATTTATGACGTATTAATTCACCCTATTAGTTCACCATATTTCACAAATAACGAACAGCTAGTCCAAATGTGCGATTTTGAAAAGATCTTTTAAGATCTTTTAAAATCTTTTAAAATATTAAAATAGGCTAGTAATCAAAAAAGCTTTGTTAGTTTACTCCATTGAGTCGTCGTGACAAAATGTGCTCTCATGCTTAATTTCTCATCGATATGGATATAGGCCTTGTTGCAGAATCTCCTCCGGTGAATTAACAAATATTCATCATTCACGACTAAAATTATACTGTTACACACTGTCCTATCCCTAAATAATTGCCCAAGCAGTTCTCTCCAGAATTGAAAGGGGCAATGTATGATATTCAAAACTGACTACAAAAATCCGAGTGCCCAAGCAAATTGATTTATTTACGTGCTAAATTTGTGTCGCAAACGCATATTTTAATATTATAAAACTACCAGTGTTGCCAGAGCCAAAAATAGGATGCAAAATTAAGTTGACATTACGTCAGTAAAGAAAGACCAAAATAGACTAAAACAAATGGCGGTTGCCATGGCAATAAAGGTTTGAGTTTTTAAAATGCATTTCAATGTTATATCACCATACCAAATATAAGGAAAATCCATATTTTGATCGTGCACATGACCTGGTGGTATTTAGGCGTAATTTGTCTTAATGACTCATGGCCCTCCCATGCGTTATACCAATATATATTTATAAATCTATGGTTATACCACATTACTTTATTAACCCTATCTCTGAAACTACATCAGCACCCTACAACACCCGCCCCTCCAAACATTTCCAGTGGCTACTTTATTAACCCCTACGTCTCACACAGCATTACTTTATTAACCTTCGGTCCAGGGGCGGACTGGCCACTGTGGCGTTTTGGCGATCGCCACATGGGCCGCTTGGTTTTGGGCCTCTCAGGGCCGGTTACTAGTCAAATTTTGGGCCGGTTACTCAAATTTTGTGAACGTGCGAAAATGTGTGACTGTGCGAATTTTTGTGACCGTGCGAAATTTTTGGACACTATAACCCCTACCCCCCCCCGCCCCCCTGCTCTTTTTGGACCGAATTGATAACCAATTACAGTGGCATATACCTTGTAACACTTTCCGTTATTTCCTCATTTATGCAAATTAGGCGCCACTTTGATCAAAGCTAACGGAGTACTAAAAAGGATAACAACAGTCACCATTTCCAGATTTATAGTAAGATAACAGACTGTTTTGATAAAATTAAAAACAAGTCGGCCCGAACTCAAAAATGTACCCATGTGCATCATCTGCGCATATATACTCTCGCGCCCATCTTCTGCGCCGCACAAACATTGGGCTGCAATATTCAATACACCATTAAAAAGCGCGATATAGATAATACAAAACTGCAACAAGTGTTTACGTTTTTTGTAAGAATAAACCCGATAAAGACTAGTGGGTGGAAATATGACCCAGTGTGGTCCGTCTAATAGTACATGCAATTGTACCCAAAACATGAAGGCTACATATTCGTGGGGATCGTTTTTGCAGGGGTGCTCCAACGTGGGTCAAAAAGTGGATTTGACACCAGTTTAAGGATGCAAACATTTTGGAAATTGGGACTTAGGAATTTTAACCAATTTTCTGGACGTTTGAATAAAGATCAATGGCCGCACAGCAGGGTGAATGGGGGGGGGGGGGGGGGGGACTTTGAAAGTTACAGAGGGCGAAACCAAAATGTTCAGGACCGCACATACCTACCCATACAACTTTTCATGTCAGTGTCGGCCCCCACCGTATATTGAAAAGTACAATGCATCATTTGATTTGGCTTACATTGAATAACATTCATGACATTGATGTTGAATTACGTGGAAGCAATGAAAATTCTTGATGGATATCTCCAAGATCACATTACAGAAGATTTTACTCAACATTTGAGTTTAACTTACATTCAGTAACAATGACATCAAACGATGTGGAAGCAGTGTTGCCGGCTGCATCCCTGAATGTATACGTCACTGTGGTTGTACCGACTGGGAACAATTGTCCTGGAGCATGAGATCTAAAAATCAATGCGACGCTGCCGGAATCGTCAGTCGCCGTTGGCTCCGTCCATGAAACTATGATGCCAGGTAGACCAGACTGAACCTGCCTTAGGATGTTGGCAAGGGATGTGATGACTGGTGCTGTGTTGTCAACTGGAGCCACTGAAGTAAATGGTTAAAGGGGAAATTAAAAAAATGGAAAGCGATGCAATGGACAGATCAAGGCAATCCCCAATTAAAGGGGCATTGAGACATCCAATTTCTTTTCAGAAGTTGGGGTTCCACATCTATTCTTCTAAATCGTCCCGATGGTTTCCATCAAATTTGGATCAATCTAGCATGCATGAAGAACTTGGGAATATCACCCATTGGTTTGTGACCTGAGATGATCTCATTAATTAATTTGGCAAAAAGGTTTAATTCGAAATACAAAAGTATTCTGAAAAAAATAACATTGGTATTTTGATATTTATTGACTTTTGTAGAAATCATTATGTGGGAGCATTTCTAAATATTTGTATATCTAAACAAGAAAATGATTTCTGGATTCAACTTACATTCGGTAACAATAACATCAAATGATGTGGAAGCACTGTTACCGGCTGCATCCCTGAATGTATACGTCACTCTGGTTGTACCGACTGGGAAAGGTTGTCCTGGAGCATGCGATCTAAAAATCAAAGTAGCACTGCCGGAGTCGTCTGTAGCCGACGGCTCTGTCCATGAAACAGTTGTGCTACCAAGACCTGCCTGAATCTGTCTGATGATGTTGTCGACGGACGATACAATTGGAGGGCTGGTGTCTGGCCGAACTGCATTCCACCTTAGTCTGAACCCTTCAAACAGCGCGTCATCATTGTTCTTGTCGGTTAGAAAGTAGACCCATGCTGTGTCGGATAGGATGCCAAAAGACTGCGGAAGGCTTCGGCCTTCAAAAAAGTACTTGTCAACTGGATTGGTGGTCGATTGCAAACCATTTATCTCGTCAAAATTGTATTCCAGACCATCGCCTACGTACAGCTCGTCCTTGTTGGCCTCTACTCCAAACTGTTGGTCGAAAGAGAATTGGATCTCCGAGGCACCAGGTACGTAGAGCAGGTACAGAGCGGTGGTTCGGGGGGCATAGTTACCGGGGTAGTTTTCGGATTCAAAGTAGCTGATAACGCTGTTGGATCCATAGCTTGTCGTTAAGGATCTGGCATCTGCATGGATTAAATCAATATTGATAGTCTTATTCATCAATCGTATAATCTGGGTAATCTCAAGTTGAGGGTTTGTCCCTCCATTTCTTTCATAATTTTACACCTCTTAACAATTGAGTAGATGGGCCTACATCTAAGTTATGATATTTTTCCATATATAAAAAGTTAGTCTAGTATTTTTAAGACTGAAATAAGGAGCAAGGACATTTCATTAATTTAGTACTATTTTTTCCTTCATGTCTTGGTTTAAAAACAATTGGGCTACATGTACTTAAATTATTATTGGAAGTTTAACCTAAACATTTGCTTTTAAAGACTCACAAATTGGAAAAGAACACCCACCCCACTATATTAAGATGGCCGAATGAAAAGGAACTTTACATGGCATACTTGATTAGCTGATACGGCCACCATGAGAATTTGCAAAGATCTTTTGAGTAAAGACAGGATTTGATATCAATGTGTACACCTCAAACTTCAGGAGATATTAAATCCACCACACCAACATTAAAAGGTAGGTGTTCCGATAGCTTGCCCGAATTTCAACTTGGACGTTTTCTATTCTACATGTAGGGTAATCCTTAGTCTTATGAGTTACATAACTCTAATGGATCTTATTTCAGAAGCACTAGGCGACATGAAATTTGCTTATTACATAAACTGGCCGGGTGGTTAATTTTGTGCATTTTGACCTATAACATCTAAATGGAACATATCTTGCCGACGCCAAACATTACAGTAATAGCGATGAACCATATGGGGATTCTTCTGATATCAAAATAAGTGGATGGGCAAAAAAGCTAAAGTGATCAGAACATCCTACTTTAAAAAAACACTTTTCCTTAAACGCCCTTCAACGTCATCACATTTTGCTGTTACATTTTGTATGGGAGATTCATTACTGAGCCAGTCCAAATGATGTTCCGGTATCATTGTCAACACTTGGTTGTGATGATCGCGACTCTACGCTTTCTGCAGTCTGGGAGCTGCCAGTAGAGTTTCGACTAGATGATGATAAGTGGATCCCAAAGAAGATTTTAAAGATACCACAATGCATTCTTGTAAAATGTTCTTATTCTGTCTCCAATTTATCTTGGTTCCCATAGACATATGCACACAATCATGGCTTCATAGCGCGTTCATAGTTGGAGCTCTTATGTTCTAGTTTATATCAATGAATAGATAAGTTATCAGCGTTCCCTTTTATTTCTAGAACTTAAGCTCGACAAATGCATCGTGTAAAAAGCTTTAGTTGGCGTTCGCACATTGTGGGAAGACCTTCAAATTTCTTTGAGTGGATCCGGTGTTTTAATCATTTTTACCCCTTCTTTCAGCCAGCCACCAAATGTCTAATGTCTCCTGTTTCTTTAAAACAATCCCATTGATCCCCTAATCATTCCCAATCATTGTCACTGCTGAGCACACGCTAGTAGTCTACGCCTAGCAACAAAAGTCACGGACCAGGAGATTTGAGGTTGGCTAATTCAAAATAGGTAATCGATATATTAAATGAGCAATTTTTTTCTCCGCAGTTTGATACTCATTCTACAAAAAAGTTATGGCGATTTCAATGACAGCGCGTAACAGCAAAGTTGCACTAGGTATAGGAAATCATTGATTTGTGTGTGATTACTCACTGAAAATGTGTGTGTAAAGATAGCAAACACTTTCAACTCAATGATTTCCTATACCTAGTTCAACTTTGCTGTTGTTATGCGCGGTCATTGAAATCGCCATAACTTAATTCGATTTTGTTAAATGAGGTATCAAACTGCGGAGAAGAAATTCTCATTTAGAGTATCTCAGATTTTGGTACCGATTATCTATTTTGAATTACCAAACCTCAAAGCACCTGGTCCGGGACTTTTGTTGCTAGGTGTGTATTTGGCCATCACGAAACTGTGACGAAACTGCGTATTCTAGTAATTGCAGAACATAACGCTCGCGCTTCTCGAGGCGCTGGCGTATACACACGAGCGTTGAAAGAATGAAGATACATACGCGTGCGTAAGTTACGTCACTGTCTAGGAAGCCTAATAGAGTATAGGCAAGAATATCCCATAGAAAATAATATAAATTTCAATACTAACGAGGCGTTACATTACGGGAAGAAATGTGTTCGATTACTGCATCTCTGATTTTTGGTTGAACAGATTATTAATTTTGAATTAGCTAAAACATGAAGCCTTTTGTGCTACACTAAGAAATTAAAGAACCCTTTTGTCCTGCCAGGAGAACCCTTAAAGGTTCTTTAAAGAACCAAAAACAGTTCCCCAAACGTGATACAGAACCATTTTTGGTCGATACAGAACCATTTTTGGTTGTATGAAGAACCTTGTTTGGTTCTTCAATTTTCAAGAACTTTTTTTGAAGGTTCAAGAGGTTCTTTATAGAACCTTCAAAAAAGGTTCTCGAAAATTGAACAACCCCAAAAGGTTCTTCATAGAACCAAAAATGGTTCTGTATCAACCAAAAATGGTTCTGTATCATGTTTGGGGAACTATTTTTGGTTCCTTAAAGAACCTTTAAGGGTTCTCCTGGCAGGAAAACTTTAGAACCATTTTATCTAAGGGTGTAGATGTCAAAATTACATTTACTGGCAATATTTGAACTAGAACAGTTCTTGGATTTCGCGGTTTTCGAGTAAACAAGACATCACTTTGTGAAAGGGTTCTTTTGAGTTTTTTTAAATCCCCTTGGTCTTCAATGATTTCCAATACACCACACCTACCTGACTGCAGTGAACAATCGTATCCCATGGGTGCAAATAGATTCTGTATGGTACACTCGCATACATAGTTGGGCTGGCCGGCGACATTGCGGTTGTAGCAGGTCTCCTGATTAGGACATTGATTTATGGCACACAACTCTGAAAACAAAATACAAAAGTGTGGTTTAAATCTAATGAAAATGTGCGCAGCTATAATAAACACTGTAGAATGGAAGATACGTTGACCCACTTTTTACACTTATTGCATGGTAGGTACTATGTTGGTAAAATAGACTAGTTGGTAGCATATAACTTGGCTCTCATGATTGGTTTTGAAAATTATTCTTGATACTTTACCCCAATCTTTGAGTGGGCCAAAGTTGCCTTAGATTGGAGGTAGGGGGCCTCCCATGTGTAAACAATAATCCTTAGGTGTCAAGGAAGCATAATATTGTGCATAATGTGTTAGAAAAATAATTATTGAGCCCAAATTGCGTAATTACAAAGATCAAAGCATCATACTTGTCACAAAACCGAATAAAAACTGCCATCTCTCAACCTGCAATGTTTAAAATTTGCGGCGATCGAAAGTCCCGGTATCCATGAAGTCATACAATGCACTTGCGAAAATATGAGCACCAATAAACATGACTTCGTTGAACCGGGAATTTCGATCACGGCGAATTTTAAAAATAAAAACGGCCAAGTACGGCGTTTTTTTCTATAACTACGCGATTTGGGCTCTACAATTATTTGTATAACATAATGCACAATGTGCTGGCTGGACACCGCCAGCATGCACGGCTGTTTGACTGTCCGATTTATAATTACAATTACGGAATAAAAAAAGATTGCATAATGGCCCCGTTATGGTTTGACCTCATTTAGGTAGCGCTAATGAATACAAATATACGGTGAAAAATGCAAGAAATTTGTTTGAGCCCTTTTTAAATTATCGGCATTTTTTAATTTACACACATTTTACATGCAACTCTATGGAAAATGTGGCCGATGAGGGCGCTATTATAGTAAATAATAATATTCAAAGCTCAATTTCTCAGAAATGGCAAACAAATGTTCTGAAATTTCTACAAAAGATGGCAACTATATTCAGGTACTTGAATCACTTAAAACCAGAACCAGGCCAGCAAGTTACGGTGTTCTCGGAATAAAACTGACAAATTATGTTGGATCAAACAGTCGTGAGCACCAGTTGGATTATAAGATCCTTTTATAATTGAAGTTTCTTACGGTTCATTGAAGTGTTTTCAAAAAAAAAAATTCTATGAAAGTTTACAAATTAGATGCGATAAATACCAAAAAATAAACACATTGTAAAATTAGAGGTAAATGTTCCAAATAAACATGGCAAATCATCAGAATTTGTAGCGAGATTGCTTAATTTGACTGTACAAGCATTAACAAAATTATGAGTCAAAGTTACCATTTTTCAGAACTTTTTTTCAGAACTTTTGTTTGTTCAGTGTATATTATGTCGTAATGAAGAATGCAAATGAAAATGAATTGGGTATTGTTTTGCCATACGTCTATCCAATTCCAATCACAACATCACATTTGCTGAATTCACCCACCATGTGGGCGAGGCAGTTGCAATTTGTTGGAGAAAAAACACATCCTAAAAATGATGTATGGTGGTTTATGGTGCCAGATTCACACATAATTATGGTTTATGGTGCCAGATTCACACATAATTATGTAGAAGGGTAATGTTGTTGAAAGTATACCAAATTTTAAAAATGTCATAAAACTTCTCAATATTTACCCATCAAGGGTCAAAGTATCCCCATTCTTTCTATGCAGTACCTCATTGTGATGAATGCCCGTCAAACCCGTTGAGGTAAATAAAGTGAACTACAATGTATACCACCTTCGTCGAGACATTTTTCATTTTTCAAAAAGATATGGTCATGCATTTTTAAACACTAAAATTGCAGTTTAGTAAAACATCATTCATGGGAAAAGTGTTAAATTACCACCCCCAGGTCTATAATTAGTCATCCTTTGATTTTACCCGAGTTCCCCAGAATAAGTAGGCCTACAACTATTTTGATACTAGATCTAAACACTTATTTGGTTTAAACGTATAGAAATGTTACTCAAAAGTCAAAATGAGCCCCAAGAACAAATCACCTGTGAATTTTACAGCATTTCAATGGGTGAATTGAAATAGACTGAAGGTGGGTTAAAGAAAGTGTCCGGCAAACACAGCAGTGTGCATTTGTTGGAAAATGAATTATCGCGCCCAAATTACATAAAAAGTAAGTCTCCCTCTCAACAGTTCGTTATAACATCGTAAGGTAAAACATTTTATCAATAAAACTTAGTAAGAAATAATCCTAAGTGTTGTTCGAAAATGAAAGATGTCCATTTACATGGCTGAATGATCATGAATTGATTTCACTCACCACAGGCGTTTTTCAATTAGTAAGAAGCCATTCATAAACTTGTGACTTTTGAGAAGGGCAATTGTCTTCCATTTGAGCTCATTCAGCTATGAAATCATGGACATCTTTCATTTTGAAACAACACTTGGAAACAGTCATAGAATTATTTCTAAGTTTTATTGTTTTACCTTGCGATGTTATGAGGGGGACTTACTTTTGGCGATGTGTTTAGAACAAACCATCATATTTATCATAAAAACGAATATAAACCTTGCCATCTCTCAACATGCAATTTTAAAAATTCGCGGCAATCGAAGGCATCGATGAAGTCAGTTATACAATTCACTTGCGTACATTTGAGCACCAATAAACATGACGTCATTGCTCTCGGGACTTCCGATCACCACGAATTTTAAAAATGGCATGTTGAGATGACAGCTTTTATTCGTTTTTATGATAAGTATGTTTTGTTGATCTTCTATATACAGTCATCACAATAGGTAACTGACCAGGTAATAAACATGCTGATAACTCTAAAAGTATAACTCCTACATAAACAAGTTTAATTATAATGTTGTTGAAAAATCTTGACTTTGAGATATTACACGCTAAGAATGGTTGATTAATGAGGAAGTTACGATCCCAAACGTTAGGGCAAGTCTGATTTTCATTTTAACATTTTCTTTTCAACACGGGGAGAGTATGACAGGTAAAGCGTGTGTGCCGTATTGATCAATCGTAACAATGCCACCGGCCGACTATCCAACAACCAGGCCATCGACGGGTGAATTGGCACTACCACTACCAGTACCAGTAATCAATAATTTGCCGGTCTGAGTCCCCGTGTTGAAAATGAAAATGTGAAAATGAAAATCAGACTTGACATTACATTTGGGATTGTAACTTCCTTAACACTCGGCCATTCTTAGCGTGTAATATCTCAAATTCAAGAAGAAAAATTTCTCAACATGTTTATAATTTAATGTTTATGTAGGAGTTATACCTTTAGAGTTATCAGCACATTTATTACCTGGTCAGTTACTTATTGTGATGACTGTATATAACTTCGCAATTTGGGCTCGATAATTATTTTACTAACATGAATGTTTTGGTTGATATTATCCCATTTTATGGAATTTGACAATTTTTGCAGCCATTTTGGGACCCATTTTAGGGGCCATTTTAGATTTAACTATGTTAACAAAGCAAAAATAAACTAGTGGTCTAACCCATACATTCCATCGTTAAAATCATATTGTCATCATACATTTCGGTTGATGCTATTTTATGGAACTTTGACCAATTTGACCATTCTTGGCCATTAATTTGGCGGCCATTTTGGTTTTAAAGTATGTTAACAAAGCAATAATACTAGATAACGAGTTTCTTGTGGTCTAATACATCCCATTGTTAAAACTCTGATCATACATGTTGGTTCATTTATGCCAATTTATGGAATTTTACCATTTTTGGCGGCCATTTTGGTTTTGTGTTAACAAAGCAAAAGTTCTGGATATGAGTGTCTAGTGGTCTAATACATACATCCCACTATTAAAACTATACTTTCACCATACATTTTGATTGCTATATGTCATTTTATGAGATTTGACCACACCTCTAACAAAATTCCTGAAATAGAATCCCAAATTTCCTGGAATTTCCTGAAATCTTCAAAATTGATATCCGTGCTATTTTTGGTTGTTTACAAATTGTATGGAGGTCCAAAGCCCGAGAAATATTCGGCATCGCAACAAAATGGAGAGGACCTCTATGGATTTGTATGGGATTAGCTCATGACTGTAACTTCTCTAAAATAAATTCATATGATTCTGCCAGGAGTATAACTGTATCGTATTCAGTGGCATTGAGAGAAAACACGATTTAGCATTGTCTATGGAAAATTACTAAATAAATGCGATGTTTGTTGACCTTTAAAAAGTATGATAATATATACAAAAAAATTAATAAACAAAGTTTGTATCAGATTAACCTCTCATTCCTTTGTTAATTTATGACTAAATTTAAAATCATGCGTCATTTTGGGAGCCCTTGGGCTGATTCCCATTCAAATCCATAGGTCCTTTACATGTATGAAATAGGGTTGAAAAATCGAAATGGACCAGAGGTTGATTGTCGATGTTAGCAGCTGTTTAATATTATAACGGTGCACCACACACGAATGAAGAGAAAAAAAATACAAGGGCGAAAGATAGTGCTCTTTTTTTAAGATACATTATCGCAAATTGTTAGAATTTCCCGGGTTTTCCGAAATTAGGGCCTACCTGGACTTATTTTACATTTCCCAAACATTACCCGAAACATGATTTCCTGAAATTCGGGTAATTTCTTGGAAAGTGGAAACACTCTGGGAGACTTGAATACTCGAGGAAAAAATTAAGAGAGATATTCAAATTTGATTAAGGTTTTTTTTGATCCAAATTTGTGCCCACCGACCGAGAGGTCTAACGCCAGGTCCAACTCCAAGTGTAGCGTATCGATTACAGAACTGGCAATCCTTGATTCATGGACAATATTGTTGGAACACTTATGCGTGTGATTAAAATATACCCCTCTCAACCTTCAATGTTTGATTTTGGGTTACGGGATACTGGATGGGGTAAACAGTGTCCAATGGTAGGGATGTTCATATCATTGAAAATTTGGTAGCAAAAACATGTGAAAACTCCATGTTTACATCAGTTAAATCCAGCGGAGTAGTACGAAGCGGGCTGGGATGTATTCACTGATGTCTACATAACTACAAACGAGCAACTGGACAACATGAAAGTATAGCCCAAGCTTAAATGGTTTAAAATTTGTATGACCTGACTAGTTGTTAGCAATTTTTATGAGGCAAACTACTTTTGGTTATAACTTTGTGATTATTCAGCCTGCAGACATGGCTGAACCATTATTTTTTTAAATAGAAAAGTACTTTGTTATTCAAGTTGGGCAATAGTGCAAATTTTCCGGAAACGGCCGAGGCATTTAAAAGTGTAATTATCAGGGCGAGTTCGGTGTTCCAACTAATTTAACCACGTTCCACAATTATTGCTATTACGGTCAGTTTGGTATCAGGGCCGCATTAACAAATTATGGGGCAGTGTTGAGGGGTGTGGACCCATATCCAATAAAAAAAGTTTTGTTTGAGAAACTCCTTTAGAGGTCCATTTTGGGGAATATGCGCGATTGCTACCCAAGCTGTACTAATTTGACCGTCGTAAATCCCTTTGTCCATTACTCTCCCAACTCATGGGGACCCCCTCACATTTATAAAAAAACCCACCGACATTTGGGTCGGTATTCAATTGTGCTGAAATTCTTTTCCAATTCACCAATTTTCAAAAAAATCTATAGATCAGTCACTTTTAGTAGTAAGTCGGGATTTTTCAGCGCCTTATTTTAATAGAATACACTGGTAAAGCTAAAATGATTCAAAGCTCATTCGCGGCAAAATATTGGGCCACGGAACCAACAATTTATATTGACTTACCTTGAGCTTGAGCAGCAGTCGAAGCGACCAGGATAATTATAGCAAATATGAAACTCCTCATGGTGAAACGGTATAGGTATAAACCCTACACACATGCAACCACTTCCAAGAACTGGACTATATTATAGCCAGTTAACTTGAGTCACGAAGCTTTTGCTTAGATTCAAACCACCCGCGTAATTAAATCTAAAACCATAGACGAGTTTCCCAAGAAGAGTCGCACCGTGGTGACAGGGCGATGACCAAGAGGAGAATGATTTCTCGGTGTTCGATTCTTGCACGCGTTTTCTGAGAGTCCCTTAATCCGCTCTAGAATTCAAATCATTTCACATTTCTTTTTAATGCAGATTTTCCTTTCATCAAGTACCAACCAACAGATGATACTATCCAGGGGGCGGGGGTTACGCTCATATATGAAATGAATACAGACAACAGGTGATAAGGCTGGCATTTTCTATAGACCAATGAAATTCGGCGACGCACAAAAAATGTGTTGTTTCGATGAGAGATTGCATAAATTGCCTCAAAACAGGGTTATGATGACAATATATGTATAGCATAATTTACAGCAAGATCGGGGTCTTTGAAAAGAAGAAAAACCCGGAAAAAACCAAAGTGTATTATGGAGTGTTTGTCTTCGCATACATGGGAGTGCCCCCCGGCACCACTGCCACCTGCTATTCATTATGTTCATATCTGCATAAGCTGATGAGTTCAAACCCCGGGGTTTAAACGCCTACTTTTTGTTCAGTGCTTTCCCTATCGTTTATTAGGGTTTGTTAGGGGTGTCGGTTGGTTTGGAAATTAGCCTATATAACATGCAATTGAAAGTCTTTTGGGATTTGTTGGACTTGACATTGATCTGTTTATAACCATCGTGAAGATATGACAATAATGGATAACCGCAGAGTGGGGGGGGGGGGGGGGGGGGGGGGTTGTACTAACATTATTTTTGACGGGGTGTGCCTCCGGAGGTTTGAAATACTGCTTCACTTTTAAAACCTAAAACTGACTGTTTGTTTGTTTGTGTTTTTACTCGATTTGGGATTCGTATTTAGGGGGAGGTCGTCGTCATATCGTCGTCATTCTTGTATGACCGCCCCCTATACGAAAGCAATTGATTGTATGACCCCCTATTACTCCGATGTTGATTATTGGTATGACCGCCCCCCCCCCTCTGTACTTTATATAATGCTTTAGGCCCATTAGGGTTATTGGAGAAACAGTTGATGAGGAAGCAAAACAAAATTAGGGTGGCCAAGCCCACATTTTTGTTTTACAATCTGAAACATGTATATAGAACAAATGTGCGCAAAGTGGCAACAAATGTCAGTCGTGGCCAAGCCCAATTTTGTTTTACAATGTTGGAACATACATGTAAAACAATTGCGCGACAAGCGCGCAATTTTTTAAAGACCCTTTGACCCCAGGATATTTGGGACGCCCAACCACCCCGCCCCCTACAGAAGAAAATGACAGCCTCCTTATAGGTGTTTTTGTGTGATTTGGGACCCATTTGTTTTAGGGTTTTCCAGCACAAATCAATCAATCATGCGTTCCCATGTTTACCGGGGAATTTAAAAAAGCGACTCAATTGGGTGGCATATAGTATAGCCTGTACCTTATTTACGTGAGTACACCCCGGGCATCAGAGCTCTTCTGATAAAATAAAAACCAACAACAATTGCATAACAAAATCTATGAACTTCTTCTCAGCAGCACTATCGTCGTCTCTTAGTCGTCATGTGAACTCCCATGCGTTAAACCTTTATTCCAAGGCTTGACTGATCCCAGTCACAACAAAGGAATCGAACGGGTGTGCAAGATCCTTTTGAGAAGTGTTATCGAGTTGTTCTGCGTCGGATGTGACCTGTATTATATATAGCTGCCTTTTGTAAAGTATTTTTATTTCCATTTTAATATACAATGCTATTTAATTTAATAGTATACAGTCCATGACAGACGGCAGCTACTGATAATGAGTGAATCTGCCCATTGTATAGATTTGGCTCTTGAATAAATAGCGCACTGCGACATGCAATTAAAGGTGGATGTTCCGATTTTCAACTTTAAGTTTTCTATTCTACATGAACGGTCATCCTTAAAAAAGTCGTGTTCCAAAGTTTGAGTTGCATAGCTCTAATGGTTCTTATTTTACCCATTGAGTAGTACACAAACTATATCGGTGGTTACCACCATTCGCGGTAATTCGACGTTATTCCATCGATTTCTCCGTAATTATACCGATTTAGGCCGTCAAATTTCAGTATGATGATGAGAAAAATACGAGCTTTCATATGATATGAAAATCTCCGTATGTTTGAAATAATTCTGTGTTACGAAAATGTGATCGGGTCATCTACCTTTAAGCTATCAATGAAGCGAGAATTGTATGAATATTCAGGCCATGGAATAGTTTCATCAGGAATTCAGAAGAACATGCTAATAATTTTCGTGGCAAATGAAACTAGAAAACTGAGAAAAGTTCCCTTTTGGGCTATATCTTGCCTCACGTCCCGTACGGAATAAACCGTGTATAGCACCAACGTATTTTAATTGGTTTGAGCATGCGCACTTGAGTTACGGGACGTCTAGCAAGACATTGCCCCCTTTTGTACTCCCTTGTGCCTTTATTTTCTTTATATTTTAGCAGCTTTAAATACAGATTATTCCTTAAATAAACATTAAATCAGGTGAAACTGATTACTGGTGGATATTACATTGTTCAAAGATATGAATTGCACCAAAAACACATTAAACATTAGATTTTTGCCCAAACACAGTCTTTTTATGCTGAAAATATCCTGAAAATCGAGTTCTACTTTTGTCAAACCTCTTGATTGGAAACCTTACTATCTACATGTAAGTACTTAATTTAACTTAGATGTAGAGCTGTAACCAAAAATGCCGTGATACATTTTTTTAAAGCACATTTATTGCCTTAATAAAAGAGTCGACAATCTTCTTTAAAGTTGGATTGTTTTATTAAAACGCCCCTTTTATTCTATATATAAACGAAGTTACTTGAAGCTATCTGAAGTTAGGTGAAAGACGGTTTCGCGTCGTATCGTTCATGCGAGTCGCCATATTGAATCAACCTTCCCAGAATGCATTACAAACATTAAAGGGGTAATTTTCGTTTTTGGATGAGCGACTCGGAAAATAAACAATGATAGAAAAATCAGGGTTTGGACACTACAGCCTATATACATAATTATATTTTTAATTACATATTGGAAACGTTTTACCGACATTTGATGCAATTGTCACTGAAACCCCTATTATAGTTCTAGAGTTTGTTTTATGCTAATTAAATCGAACAAATAAAATGTTAGGAAAATTAAAAAGCAAATTGGATAATCAGCCATGGTCGAAGTATTACAAAGTATCTCGCCACCTTGGAAGTCTTTGAAATAGAGGAGAAAGAACATGGAAGTATATGTAGGGGAAATGGAATATGTTATGGTATGGAAGTGATGGACTCAGATCCAATTCATTTCATTTCGAAAATTCTCAGCAGAACATGAACGATGGCTGATGTTAGAATTCTGTTAATGATTAGCTATCCAAGGTCATTGTTGGTGCTATTGGGGCATTCTGATTAATAGAGCGTAACAAATGCATTCAGTATTATACTTAGATTAGTATACGGTTACTAAGTATACAAAACCAAATTTAATAACTTTTAAACATGAAATTCTTTTCCATCTTAAGCCCGAAAAATCTGCAGCAATAAGCAATAATAGACTTAATCAATATGATAAAAAATTAGCTAACTGGAATCGTCTATTTGTTTGAATAGGAATGAAAACTGATACAAACTGATACTAATTAAAATATCATTTAACCTACATGTATATTAGCAATAAAAATAAAATCGGATAAAATATACATATTCAGAAATACCAAACAGTTAAATTCAACATTTTAAATTATTTAAGAAAGCCTATTACGGTACACCAGTAATGGTCGTGGTCCTTATCACACGCAAAAATAACTAACGCTAGACTTATTTTTGCTGTGAAAAAATCACCATTTATCCAACAAACTTTTAAAACACCTAAACTGTACTTAGTACTTAGAAATGTGCTCTATCACACATTCATATCTTAACACGATTAGTTAATTCATTTTCATTGTCAACGTGCAAAACACATGAATTAACCGCAAAATGAGGTGCGATCTTTGGTGCCTCTCGGCGCGTGTTTGGTAAAACGCGTTGTTTAACGGTAAATTCGACCCGCGTGCGGTTGTACTTTTTAGGCAAACAGATGGCTAACTTTAGTCCAAGAACATTAGGTTTTTACCCAGAAATAAATAACACAAAGCTGCATTTTTCAGGATAGTACCCCTATGATAAGAGGAAAAACATATTAAAAGTCCCCAAGTTTCCCGTGTGTGCTAATTTTTTTCTCCAAAATGGCCAACATAATATAGGGGGTCAAAGATTAAGATTGCTTCAATTAAGCTGACAAGCATACCAAATTATTCGTCTTGGCATGACAATTCTATTATATATACATATATTTAAAATCAAATTGAATAAAACAATGTTGTTTTTAGACAATGACTATTACCTTAGATACAAATACAAATACAAATACAAATTACACCCATTACCATATAATTGTCACTTATTTAATTTACATTTTCCGGAATTATTTCGCTTCCCATCTTGATGACAAGTTTGCTTCACTTGCCAGTTGTGTAATCTTTCTCCGGTAGATGATCAGATAAGAGCGCAGACCGGTTTAAGTGCAATATCTGCTACTTTTATGGATATCCGATGGCGTATGTCGTAACTGAGCGAATCATGCTGTAAAATTGAAATGATATTCACGTATTATTTCTAATGAGGATGCCATTACAGAATATATCCCTTAAAAATGTATCAGAATTGTAAAAATGTACCAATATCTTGTTTTTGCTGTTGTTTCAACAACAAAAAAATCTTTTTAATTCCGTAAAATGTCCCTGAAAATATTTTATACATATTAACATTTCTCAACATTTTCAAACGCTTTGAAGAATTTTCAAATATGTTCAGGGATTTCAACAATAAAAAAGTCAAACAAATTAAACAAAAACAAAAATCCAACATTTTCAAAAATAATTTCAAAATATTTGTATATAAAAAACAAAAAAGACACAAAATGCTCAAATTCAAAACCAAAAAACTAAAAAAAGGTTACGGGTCAGCCGGAAACGAAGAACAATTATGTTCTGTGGCCTTACTGAATTAAATGTAGTTGTATTGCACCAGAAATATACCTATCATTATAACTTTATAGACGCTATGTGATGCTATTTTGCATGATATTCTCTAGTGTTTTTGAATTGTTAACATTTTAAAAATCTGATATTTTCGAGACTTTGTAACCTGGGTATAATTGAATTATTCATCGAAATGCATGAATAGTTATATTTTCTTATGGTTCTTATGGTTATGTTACAACGTTCAGCCGTAGCCTTCTATAAAACTATAAAAGAAAGATCCATTGAATATTGCCATCTATTGAAGATCTTTAGAAATAAATAATTACTCTCCTATTTGTTAGCAGAGGACAATTACCATTCAATATTGCTTTTAGTGGTATTTACTTGTATTGTTTTAGACCACAAGATGCTATTTTAACATAACCAAATACTAAAAACATAATTGTTTTTGTATTCGTAATTAAAAACAAATCACAACAATAAAAACGCTATAAGTTTTCATATTCAAATTAATAGTATGCTAAAGTATCTATCGGTAAATACGGCAAATATGAAATGCGTGATATATGCATTTTAACGCGAGAATATGTTGGTGCATGACACAAACAGCTTTGGCCATTGTACAATTTCAGCTCAAGCAATGACATGGTTTTTTTATCCAACAAATGATAATGTTAAAATATGAAGGAATTTATACATGATTTTTGTTTAAATTAACCAATGTTAACGTCTTTTAAAGTAATAACAGAATTAAAGAATCTATATCATAATATGTTTACATATTTTTATGAAAATGAAGTTTACCTCATGTCGGCGTGTATATGGAAACTGGCGCATTTCGTGTCAACCACTCATACTTGCCGGATTAAAAATATAGACATGTTGATGATCTTAGATTGCACAGGAGTTTTCCTTGAAAATAGCAATGGTTTCAAACTATAAACCTAAAGATGTCTCATACTTTTGGGATTTATTATATGAATTAAATACGGGTAGATTAATGTGTTATCTTCCCACTCTGTAAATATGTGGGTGTGGAATTTTTACCGGACTTACCGGACCATTTTCCGCTTGTGTATGTTTTATCATGTGTATATTATGCAAGTTTTTCTTGTTTTTAATTGATTAATGTATAATATCTTGTCTATTGGTTTTTATATTGTACAGCGCTTTGAGGCCTCTGCTATTACTATTAGGCGCTCTATAAATCTCAGTTATTATTATTATTATTATTATCATTATAACACACAGAAACCTAGTGCCATTGATGTTGCGTTACTCATTCGTAATCTGACCGGGAAAGAAATCTTCTTCTTAAATCTGTTATGATGTTCTCACATGATATACTTGAGTATGTAAACCATATGTATTAGCAAACACACAATTCCTTCATATATATATATACATATTAATATGTGATACTTAGGCCAAATTAAATTAATTGTTTGTCTCAAAGCTCCTCTCCTGTTGTAAAACTAATGCGGAATGCGGTTTTATTTTTTTTATTTTTTTTATTTTTTATTTTTTAAATATAAAATATTGAAATCCTTGTAAAAGTGAACTTTTGTATTTAAGATGATGTGATCAATGAAAATCTGAAAATTTTTGGAATGTTTTGTTTTTTTTGAAAAAAAAAAAAAAATTTTTTTCTAATGCGCACCAATAAACTAACGCGCGCGGGAGCTTTGAGACAAACAATTAATTTAATTTGGCCTTACCTATAGTACTCGGAGTTTGGGCGTCACTGCTCTGGGGAATCCGTATGGGTTTTATAACCGCCATTCATCTGCGATATAAAGGGTTCAACAAAAGAAAGTATACCACTTTGTTTATGTCATTTTGAGTAACATTCAATTTTGTTTGACCAAACAGGCTAGAAAGGCAATTATATGAATCTTTTAGGCATAATTTGATACCAAATTAGCCCCCTAACCACAAAGATAAACCATGATTAGCACCATTTAAAGAAAAAAAATCCTATTTTCAAAAGTCTCATTTCCAATACACAGCACGAGAAAAAGGACCAATTGTTAACACACACAATGTCGTACGACCCAACGCATTTGCACTGTGCGATCGATAGCCCCGTCAATCCTGGCTACACACACACACAGAGAGACCCCAATTGGTCCTTTAAAAATAGGAAATTCTTCTTTAAATGGTGCTAATCATGGTTCATCTTTGTTGTCAGGGGGCAAATTTGGTATACCACTTTTGGGCTAACTGGCCAATAACTCATACATGCATCCGTATTAATTGAGAATCACCATTACAAAGACCATAGACCATTTCAAATCCGAAAATATACGACCACCCGAATACTTCCGATTAGCAGAGTGATTTGACGCTCGGTTACATGACCTGTCAGCTCCTGACAGGTCATGGCCATGTGCCGGAGAAAAACAAACGTGTTTTTCACCCGTCTGCCCGTGTGGTAGATTGCGCTGGTGTTGGTGATAAATTGTATCCCTCACAAAGTTGATGTTGCAGCATTTCAGTAACAACAAACGGTGAGATGAAAGAGATTTGGGGTAATATTTTCACTTTTTACCGTCTGCTCGATACATTTGGAATTTGCCGGTCAACGCCTTTGTTGATAAACAAACAAAATAGTCTCGTTCCACGTTTTACTTCTCATGTGTGCACGCGTGTATGTAAACATAGTAAATCACTAGGCGGACAACCAACTAGGACAATGCTGTGAATGTGATCAACTGTTGCGAAGAACGCGCAACGCACCTACTCCACGTGACCTGTTTTTCCGAAGATTTCCGATCTCAATTTGAAATGGTCTATTGACAGGTGAAGCTTTCATTGGATGTTTATTTGTACTGGTTTTTCATGGGAATAGACTCTAAAGGTGATTTGAACAAACATGTTTTGATTATTAAAGCAAATTGTGATGATACTGTAAAACTGCATATTTGTCAAGATATTGATGAATATGTTAATTCAATTATGTAGTCAGGTATATAAATTTGAAACTTAATTTCATAATTATTATGTTAGAGAGTGAATAAAATGACTCAATTCAATGCTTGCTTATGATGGACAAACTATTTTGTCTTTGATTTTTTTTGAAATTTCAATTTTTGTACCACATTTGAGGTAAAATACAAAACAAATATACCTTTTGATAAAAATGTCAATTTCTTTGTAGACAATTATTTGTTTATGTTACAATCAAAGATTAAAGACTACATTTACAAAATATATCATAAATGCACTACCTTAAAACATCAATTTTGTGTAAAATAAGGAAAATGTGTTTTTTGGTTGCCATGGTGACCAAAATAAAAATAAAAAGGATGTGGAACTGTTTTATATAGAATTAATTAAAGCATGAGTAACGTTTACGTGGAAAACGGTGTTCTGAAATGCATACAAAATTGTATAACAAATAATGTTTGCAAATTCTTTCAAATGCTGTCAACTTAGTTTGTGGTTGCCATGGAAACGAGTCAACATTTCATACACGAAACCACCCATATCAACTGTGCATCTACGAAATTCAGATTCCCTAGGGTTGTAGGTTTAATTTGATATAAATCATGCTGGTTATTCTTTTTAAGGTTGCTTCAAAAAGTAGGCCTTTTGAAGAATGGATTTTCGTCTACTAAATTAAGAAAAAAGTTAAAATGAGCACAAACGGGTCAAAAGTGCTACTTTCGGCCTAAAATTAAGAAGTATATGGCCACGGGGGATACTGACAAATTATAAAGATGCATAGGAAACGAGTTGATCTTCAATATAATACCAGATTTGTATCAATTTTATTTGTATAATGGATTTATCTAGCTGACAATCTAAGAAACATGGATATTTATATCCAGGTACATTAAATATGGGTGAATTTTCGCTAATTGTGGGTATCTGACTTTCATTCGGTATAATTTTTAAACTTTTTTTTGAAAACTTATATTTTGTGAAAATATACACATGTCATGTGGGCAGTTTTAAAAAAAGGATCCATAATGTAACAAATGCGTTTGCTATTATAGGAAGGCAAAATGTATGAGAAGAAATTTAAATTTGCCTAAAAATTGTGAAAAATTGTCCCAAAAATGACACTTTTAGCTAAAAATCAAGATACATTGTGGCTGAAATTAGTGTATTTCCCAATATTTGACCTTTGGTGACCTCTGCATGACCTCTATTTGACCTTTACTTGACCTTCTCCCAGGGTACAAAATTCACAACCATGATTTTCAGATGCGGAATGAAAATACTTTTCTAATCAAACATTATGGAAGTTGATTACCTCCGGTAGGGGTAAAATCTTTATTAAGGCCCTTTTAGGCACTTGGCCGCAGTACTAAAATATTTAATGAGCTTTTTTTATCTATCTAAATTCTGTTTATACATTTATTTACTCGTTCAGACAATCATACTAAAAGTCTACACCATTTTAATATGTACAGAACCCAACAAAGTTTATTGGGTCAAAGAATTTATCAATGAATCGTTGATTAATTAATTATTTGTCTTTAGATTTAGGGCCATCATTCGAAAAATCGTTATTCCGTTTAAACCATGGTATCACGATAGAAAAATCACGATATACACTTGATGCAGATTCTTCAGTTAAACGCGAGTTAAACTATCCCATACCCATGTATAAAGCTAGACACTTTTCAACGAGTTACCGCGTGTTTAACTTAAACAAATTTTCGAGAAATACGTTTAGCTAAACGATGTGTTTAAAGTCAAAGGTAAACGCGCGATTAGCTTAAAACCACTTCTTAATGCGTACGAGAATACGGCCCATTGTGTATACCTAGAGCTTTATCAAGGGAGATCATGTCGATGTCCTAATAGTAGATTTCCCTATGCGGTGGTATGTACATAGTTATAAACTGCTCACACAAAGTATCGAAACACTTTGAAATGATCCAATATATAACGGCTCGAAAGGGTGTGCGTTCATGCAATCATCCTATACAAAGAGGTTTGCATTACTGTTTAGAATGATCAGATTCCTGCTTTTCAATAGGGATGAGTGTCACTTTTGAAACTGGACCCACGATCATTGAAATGACAATAACTCCGCTCCGCAACATCGTATCTCATCGATCGAGGTGTCAAAATACGCAGAACAAAATTATGCACTTGGTTATTTGCTTCGATTAATGCACACCCTTTCGAGCCGTTATATATTGGATCATTTCTAAGTGTTTCGATACTTTTTGTGAGCAGTATACTTACGCCAAAACTATATTCATTTCCGGCACTGGTTCCTGGTTGCGCTCCGTAAGCGCTCACTGCTCCAGCTGATCCAGTAGCGGCTGCACATGCACCGCCCATCATGAAGATTAAGAAGGCTATGGCTCCTAAAATAACCAGCAAGCCTACAACAACGGCTACGACAATACCAGCTATAGCACCACCGCTAAATCCTGTAATACCGCTAAATCCTGTAATGAATAATGAAAATTAAATTATATTTCTAACAAACCATACACGACCCATTGACATACAATAGGCACCAATCTTACTCTGTTGGTTTCTCTCCAAAATCACTTTAATATCAGCCATTTCATTTAACGCTTCTTTTAGTATAGTATAGTATAGGCCTACAGTCATCAAAAAAAGTAACTATACAGGTAATAAATGGACTTTTAACTCTAAAAATATATATCCTACCTAAAAATATTAAATCATAAAGTTGTTGAAAAATGTATTTTCTTTACTATGAGATATTGCACGCTAGGATCAGTTGAATATTGAGGAGATGACACTCCAAAATGTAAGGTTAATAGTCTGATTATCATTTTCTACATGTGGACCCATCTACGGGTACCTTATCGATTACCGGTAGTGCAATTGGGTGATGCATTCATTTTGCAGATAAAACCCCAAAAAAGCCACAACCCCCCAAAAAAAACAAAACAACAAATACATCCTCAATGACACAGCCCAGAAATGTTGAATAAATAATACAACTACCAAACAAGTCGCCATTGTACAGCAAATTTTCAGTCGCAAAATCTGGCTAAACGCCACCTTTTAGTGGTTTTGTGAGCCATGCAATCACATACCTGAACGGCTAAATTAAAACTGACCAAAGAGGAGCATCTGCAATTTGCCAAAGCACTTACCACATTCTGCTAGAGTCTCATCTGAGCCATCTGGACAATCATTGTCTCCGTCACACTTCAAAGACATGTGGATACAGCTTCCACCACCGCACATGAAATTGCGACTTCCGCAGGCATACGGAGAGTCCGCGGTACCGCAATGCTCCACAGACTCATCGGCGCCGCTGTGACAGTCATAGTCTCCGTCGCAGGTCCATTGGTCAGGAATGCATGTGTTGGTGTCGGGGCACATGAAGTCGCCTGCAGCGCAAGTGGCATCTTGACAGTTGGCTTCATCCGATCCGTCGCCGCAATCGTCTGCCGTGTCACAGCGCCATCTCAATGGGATGCATTTGCCGTTACCGCAGGTGAATTCGTCCGCGCTACAGGTGTGGTTTACTGCAATAAATATCAACAAGAAAATATTTGTTTATGGACTGGAATCTTAAACTATATATATTTTAAAAATGGACTGTGTGTTTTTGGAAATTAAATTAAAATAACCTCACCACAATCTTGCTCATCGGCTCCATTGAGACAGTGTATATCGTGTTGGCCTCTATCAGTAGCGTATCTCCTAGGGGGGGGGGGGGCCTGACCGGGAAGAACAGCTGAAACTACCGGGCTAAAAGGTGGCAGTGAATTTTAATTTTTGTAAATACAGTTGGCGGATGTGGGCGAGGGCCCAATTTGATTTGAGTCTGGTGGGTTAATATTTGCACTGTTGGTTAATTATCGAGCTCGATTTTTGTAAAGTTAAAGTCTACCGGGAGAAATACCCTTTACCGCGGTTCCCTCTAACAAGTGATCCCAGATACGCCGCTGGCCTCTATTGTTACCAATGCAAGCTTTGTGATGAGGAGACACTCCCAGGGCATTAATACATTTCTTGGAAGGAAAACCAATATCTATTTAAAGGCATGATTGTACATGAACATGAACTTGAAATTCCCTTGCCATTGTCTTTTTCTGGCGCATTTGTTGGTACCGATGTGGTGAACCTTGATGGGTGTGGCGTGTGGCCGATGCATGTATGCAAGTCTTCGGTGAGCTCCAGGCCATCGGGGCAAAGACAGCTGTAGCGGACAGTGAGTTCGGATATTTGTGGTGCTACGACGCAGAGGTAAGAACAGCCACTGTTGTGGTTTCCGCACTGGTTTTCGGTAACTGTAGGAAAGACAAGTACAAATGGTTGCCATAAGTATCGATCAATAGACATGATAGATATCAGTAACTTCTCTCAGAGTGGTATGTACAAGAATGCATGAGATATTGATGAGTTACTAGGTCATCGAAATTCAAGACAAACATTCTCTGGCATTTTAGTAATTGACACTATTTGAAAATACTCTTTCTTAACATGATGCCCCGTTAAGGAAGTAATGTGTGCCTTTTCGCAGAAACCAATAGCTGCCATATGTACTTTGCTGATGTGTGAATAAGCCCCAAGTTTATACTTACAGTTAGATTGGATCACTGGATGCATGATGCGAAGATTCATTGGATTGAAGAGGTTGCTGATCACTGTCGTTATCTGGGTACCGTCAAATTTGTTGGCCTTGAAAATACCTTCTTTCTCCCAATCGCTCCAGTAGATGCTGTCCTCGAAGACGGTCACTGAGAAACGATGGGGCAAGATGCTGTTCGAGTTGATGATGGTGCGTCTGCCAAGGCCGTCAAAGTCGCAGCTGCTCAGCGTGTGTATTTTGGCGTCGACCCAGAAGAGAAGCTCAGAGTAGTAGTCAATGGCAAGACCATTGGGCCATCTTATGTTGGTGTTCACGATGACCTGTCGTTGGGCGCCGTTCATTCCTGCACGCTCGATCTTTGGGATGATTCCCCAGTCGGTCCAGAACATGTATCTACAAAAACAAATCATTTATACAAAACAATAAGCATCATGTTCAGAATTTCTCTGTAGTTCACATTCTACGAGGGGCATTCAGTAAATAATGAAAGTGATCATGGTATGGGATGCATGAGTGATTCTATTGAGGGATAATGTGATCAATACAAAGTATGAACTTTTGTCTTTCAAACAATACACTTTTGGAATGTTAGATACCTTTGGTTATGTAATGTCATTAACATAAACACAATAGGTTTCAGACACTGACTGAAATCTGTCAATTATTTGGCTGGATATGTAATATGTTGAAAATGGGTTGATCGATACATTTGCGTATATCTCGGCAATGCAAGCATAAAAACAGATAACACTTGGCACATAGTTAGAACACACACTTATGTCCGCTTGACATTATTTTTTAGACCTGAATTCCTTAACGCAAATAAGAAGGGACCATCTCAAATGCGCTTTTATTTAGCAAAATCCGCAATAATATACCTTTGAAAACAACAAAGGATAAAGAACAATGGAGGGATTATAATTTAGTAAATTTGTGTGGGATGTAAAGCAATAATAGTGGGGATTTCAGAAGGAGCTGTTCATAAAATTTCCTCAAACCATTGAAATTATGTGACGATTACTTTAACAATACATATATAGTAGCTCTAAAGATAACAGTAATAAGAGAGGTTGTGGCAGCCATCTTTGATTGATACATTCATGTATATCTTTATTTTGACTATCACAATATTTAAACACATTGATTTAAGCATTTTTAATTATTTCTGATTAGAATTTGAAGGCACAGTAAGCTTTTATCTGGTAAATTTCTTGATTTTAGCCATTTGTGGCCCTGTTCAAAATGATCTACCGTCTGCGCATGCGCACATTTTCTGCAGGTTTCATGCGAATAAGTTCAGAAAATTAGTTAACTATCATATGGAATCTCCCAAACTGGTTAATTGCTTGGATTTTTCATAAATTGTTTGATTTTCCGCAATATTAGTGATTCGCTGACTGGGCATTTTTCAATGAAAATTGGCTATTTGAAATACTGATATTTGTATACTTTTTATTCGATTGCCTCTCCTTACTTTTTACTCATATACTACATACATCAAATTACACAGGGATTTAAGTTATTGTCTTTTTATCATACTTACGTGAAAAAAAATGGGATTTACCTGCTTCTGGTGTCATGTTATGCAATCTTCTTATCACATGTTTCATACAAATAATTCAAATTTCCCGCCAAATAACTGATTAAGTAGTGTCCCAAGTGTACTTACTTTGAGACAATGCTATGACGTCATAGTTCACACTTATAAATCCAAAACTGTACTGTTTGAAAGATAAAGGTTCATACTTTGTAAAGATCACATTATCCCCTCAATAGAATCACTCATGCATCCCATACCATGATCACTTTCATTATTTACTGAATGCCCCTCGTAGTTGCTACAAGTTATTGCAATATGCAAATGGAAATTCTTGTTCCTTTTTTTGCGTGATGCCAATCTTTCGACAAATTTCCAATGAACTCTCTTGGTGGTGGCAAAAATGAGTTTACCCATTATCTATTATTAGTTGCAAGCATGGAGCTGTACTCACCCGGAGCGTGGGTCAACCTGGATGGCTCTGGGCTCGTCCATTCCGCCTTCGGTGATCAATGTCTTTCTATTGTTACCATCCAGACTGGATACGCTGATTGCGTCAACACCGGTGTCTGTCCAGTACAGGTTTCTATGGATCCAGTCGACGGCGATACCATCGGCAGTCTCGACGGATACAAGGACTTCGGTTTTGTTGGACTGGATATGACCCCTGTGGAAGACCAAAACAAAATTCAAAATGAAATTACTAATAGAATACTAGCTCTTGACAAGACATACTATGTATTTTCAAGTGAGGTTAGATGAGAGACCCTTTGTTCGAGTGTTTATTTTGTCCTTTTTGTTGATTTAAAAGATGGGAGCCAACGTGCCGTTTAATTTGTGCCTCTGCCACATCCGTCCAGTAGATAGCCTTTTCAAAGATATCGTAATCCAGAGCCACGACGCTTAGTAGGTTACCAAAGAGTTGGCGATATTCCTGGGCGTGTATGTCAAACTCGCGGATGTCGTGTCGGTTGGCAAAAATGATGAGCGGGTTGGGGCCAGTAGCTCTGCACGTGTGTTGGTCCGGTTTCAGGAGGAAGCCCTCATTGCACTTGCACATGAAGCTGCCGGGAGTGTTGTGGCACCGCTGGCTGCACGGCGGGGGGATGGCCTTGCACTCGTTGATGTCGACACAAGTGCGGTTGTCCTGCATCTCGAAGCCTTCACTGCAGCTGCAATAGTAGCCGTATCTGATGTCGTGGCAACTGTGGTCGCATCCCCCGTTGTTGGTTTGGCATTCGTTGATATCTACAAATAATTCAAAAAGATACAGGTATGTCATTGATTATTTTGATATAAGTAATAAAATCATAACATCGATCCCTATAGAAGGTGTGACATGTGACGTCATGCCGGGCATTTGGTCGGCAGTTGCCATTGTTCTTTGCCCGGTGGTGCGTGCGCCCATTTGTTTAGGACCTGAGCTTTTAAAACTCGCTCGAAAACATTATAAAAGTTAATACGGCATAGTGGACAGTGTTGTGGTTATAAAGTGCTCAACAAAAGAAAGTCATTCACTTTGTTTAGGTCCTTTAGAGTAATTTTCGATTATTTTTTTTACCAAACAGACTAGATAGACATTTGGATGAATCTTTCCGGCAGAATTTGATACCAAAGTTGTCACCTAACAACAAAGATAATTCTTCAATTTGGTGGCCGCTAGAGTCGAATGACCAACTATTACAGCGGGTGATGCCAAGGTGCATGAGTGTACCAAGTACGAGTAAAATCCACAATATATACAGGACAATTAAAAAAAAGACCATGTAGCAAGTTACACGGTCCTGAGGGTGGGGAGTGCTGCTGTTTGGAACATCCTCACAGATGGTGCTATAACTGCGCTGCCTGATAATCCATTCCAAACTGGTATTGTTCTGATGAAGAATGAGTACTTGTATGCGTTGATGGAAGCATAAACCACTTGTTTCTTGAATGCATGGCTATTGCGTGTTGTTTGAAGAGGAGCAGGGATGACTTGTTGTGGAAATGGAATTCTTAGGTTGCCATGCTGTATTTTATAGAACAAAATTACATCATGAAGTAGGTATATAGTGAATCCCAGCCAAGATTTGTTACCATAGCACTGACACTCTGTGTCCGCCGGTAGTCCCTAGTGCAAAATCTAGCTGCTGCATTTTGAACAACCTCAATGCGCTTAGATCCCTTGATGGTATGAGGTGACCACGCACTGGAAGCATACTCTAATTTTGGACGCACCAAAGTTTGGTAAGCCTGGGCTTTCACACTATTTGGACAACAGGAGATGTTTCGTCGCAACATACCAAGATAACACATGATTAGCACCATTTGAAGAAAATAGGTCACTTTTCAAAAGTCACATTTTCAATACACTACGCGGGAAGAAAAGACCACATGTTACCTGTTCATAATCAAATAGCCCGCTTGCTCAGGCAGGACCCAACGCAGTTGCACTGTGTGATCAATATCCATTTAATTACCGGCCATTCAAGTGCCACGCACAGCATTTTCTCGCGGCTTGCGTGCGTTGAAAATGTGACTTTTGAAAAGTGAATAATTTTTTTTAAATGGTGCTAATCATGGTTTATCTTTGTTGTTAGGTAGCAACTTTGGTATCAAATTGTGCCGGAAAGATTCATCCAAATGTCTATTGAGTCTGTTTGGTTAAAACTAATCGGAAAGTACTTTAAAGGACCTAAACAAAGTGTATGACTTTCTTTTGTTGAGCACTTTATGCTGTTCCCTCAAGCATGTATCGACAGTCCAGTCCCTTCGACCGTTGCTTTTGTTGATAAACATTGGTGTCACCCCATCTATACTTTGATAATGAAGTTAACCATAGTTGAACGGGGGGGGGGGGGGGGGTGTATTGGAATTTTGAGAAAACTCTATATGGATCCCTGTGAAATGTTACTCGTACCGATTCAACTAACATTTGTGTCAATCAACTTGGATGAACACGATGAAAATCCATCCTTGATGGGTGCATTACTTAAAATATACATACTTTGGTAACCATAGTTTGATCAGTTCCCAATTGGCAAAGCCTCATAACAGCAGCGAATTAATACAGAACGACCTGTTGGCCCACATGAAGGCATCAACGCGCACTGTGCATCGCATGTGTGACGCGTGCGTACGCTTGTATAATTTATGCCCGCGAAGAAATAAAAAACAAATATTTCTTGCCAATTTAGAACTGATTAAACTATAGCACTTCTTCCTCCAGAGCAATACTTACTGCACACTCCGCCGAGCGGCTCATCAGACCAGTCACCGCAGTTGTTATACAGATTGCAGACTTTCGCATATGGGATGCAGTCACCGTTGTTGCACTCGAAGTACATGTAGGTGCGAGTGTCGCACTCTGGTGGTGCCGCTGCAAGTATATCAAGAAATAGGATCGAGATTTAGAACTCATATCAAGGTGGTCACTTGCTCACAAGTTATTGTAATTACGGTTAACCCAAAGTTCAATTTATTGAAATTACCGGAAAAATCATTTGATCTGTCTTATTTCTATTTCTGTCATTGGTAGGTTATTTGTGTATTTATAGTTGAGAGCACCCAAAATAAGTTGGGCACTTGGCCAGTAAGGCAGAAAGATTTGATTTAGGTAGGTAGTAATGATCAATGCAACACTCTAATCTCCATAATTTCATATTATTATGATTTATTGCTAGCCGTCGATCAAGGTAATAATGCTGTTTTAATTCTTTTAAATTATTCCGCAGCTTTCGATACTATTAGATCAATTATTTCTTAGATATGGTGTCAACGGCATTACCTTGAATTGGTTTAAAACTTATTTTATGAATCGTACACAATCTGTTATCATAAATGACTCGCTATCTAAACCTCGTGTACCACTTGAAGGTGTTCCTCAGGGATCGGTCATCGGCCCTTTATATTTTACTTTGTATACCGCGCCACTTGAAGATCTTATTGAAGCTCATGGTTGCGGTTAAATGATACATGTCGATGATACGCAAGTTTATGTTATTTTGAAAAACTCTGACCATTCAATGATCCCCAAACTTGAAAGATGTATTAATGATATCAAGGCCTGGTCTAATGCTAATGATTTAAAATTGAATCAAGTGGATATACCATCCTTCATCAGGGACAAAATATAAAAACAAAAGTGATAAGAACTAAAAATAAGATAATGAACTAGACAAGTTCACCACTGTAATTATAGCACAATGTCAGTAATAGATGTTGACTACTGGACATCCAAGTTAACATGGATGTCCAGTGCTATAATTACAGTGGTGGACTTGTCTAGTTCATTATCTTATTTATAGTTCTTAACACTTTTTTTAAAATATTTTGTCCCTGATGAAGGGTGGTATATCCACTTGAAACGTCGGTCTTTATTGTTACCATATATCTTTGTTGTTTCATTGCGCAGCAATTTTCATTGCTTGTCCCAGTGCATTTCCGTGTGTTATTGTTTTTTGTTATTTATCTGTTTTATCGCGTTATTCTCCCTTGTTATTACCTGTTTCCCCACACCCTGTTGGTATATCTTGCTTTTACTCTTAGCATTTTTAAATTTTCGAGATATTCTCTTGTATCAGTTTTCTGATTCTTGGTGTGTTTTGTTCCTGGTTCCGTTGGATTCATCTTTTTACATTTATACCTGTTTACAATGTTTTTGCATGTTCATCCACATATTGTATTTTTCTTATATTGTAAAGTTACTTAAGTGTTGTTATGTTATCTGTTAAGCGCTTAGACACTTCGGTGGGAGGCGCTTTAGAAGCACCGTTTTATTATTATTATATTCAGAAGCGAATATCTTTAATATCAGACAATAAAGCTCCATGCATGTAACACTTACGATAGCATCTATCATTGTGTTCGTCCGATCCATCCAGGCAATCTACGACGTCATTGCATTCTTTGGTTCCATCGACGCACTGGCCACTGTCGCATGTGAATTGGTGACTTGCACACGTTTCGGCAACTGTAAGTGTGTAACAAGAATGATCAGATTTTGTGTCTGTAGTACGCAATTATAGGATGAATATACAAACTATTCAATACATGAACCAGTTTGTATAATACGCAATTAATATTTGCGCTCCATCTTGCAGAGTAAAAGTAAAATAAACCAAACACCATAATAACAAAAAACAACCTCATCAATGACACAGCTCAGACATTTTGAATAAAAATGACGACTTCCAAACAAGTCGCCACTGTACAGCAACATTTCAGGCAGGGTTTGGCTAAACGCAACCTTTAAGTGGATTTTGAGCCATGCAATCACACACCTGCCCTGCTAAATTAAAACTGACCAAAGAGTAGAATCTGTAATTTGCCAGAGCACTTACCACATTCTGCTAGAGTCTCATCTGAGCCATCTGGACAATCATTGTCTCCGTCACACTTCCAAGACAGGTGTATACAGCTTCCCCATCTGCACATGAACTCGCGACTTCCGCAGGCATACGGCGAGTCCGCGGTACCGCAATGCTCCACAGACTCATCGGCGCCGCTGCGGCAGTTATAGTCTCCGTCGCAGGTCCATCGGTCAGGAATGCATGTGTTGGTGTCGGGGCACATGAAGTCGCCTGCAGCGCAAGTGAGATCTTGACAGTTGGCCTCATCCGATCCGTCGCCGCAGTCATCTTCCGTGTCACAGTGCCATCTCAATGTGATACATTTGCCATTCCCGCAGGTGAATTCGTCCGCACGACAGGTTTGGTTCACTGCAATAAATATCAACAAAACATTTGTTTATGGTTTGGAATCTATAACTTTATTTTGAAATGGACTGTGTGCAAACATATTTTCAGTTTATGGAAATTGAATTAAAAACCCAACTCACCACATTAATTTATATATGAAACATGTAGGTATTGGTACAAATGCCTATGGAATCGTGTTGCTATGGGAGTTAAGACTTAGTTGTGTACATATTCATGGGATATGTAATAACTTATTTACGAGGGTCATTCAATAAGTTCTACCTTCTATCTCATAACTTTATTATTATATGAGCCAGTCTTATCAAATACCACACGAATGTAGCTTGGAGCATCAGCTACAAATTCAATATAAATTGATCTGAGTAATAGTTGTACTTTTCCGGAGATGCAGTGAGAACCAAACCTCGATTTAGTGCGACGGATGAAAAACAGCAAAATATCGCCAAGTGCTTTTCATTTGACCTATTGTAAGAGGCAAAACATACCTATCGGTCAATTATATAACCGTTCTAATAGCAGATATCTCTTTAACAGACTAAAAACAATAAAGTTGACTGATTGCTTTGGAAAAAAATATGCCCTCTGATTAGCCAGATACAGGTCAGGACAACCATTCAGTTTACCTCTCCCTTAGAGAACCCTGTAAGAGTCATATTTGACTTTCATGAGACCTAAGCGATCTTCAATATACCGATCTAAATAGACGGATTAAAAGTCTTTCAAAGCGATAATTTTCTATCATTGACTACCTGATTGACTATTCTGAAGGTGGCACATAAGTAAAACTCATAAAGTGACTATTATGTTAAATATTTAACATTCGAGGCATTATTGTGAGTTAAGTTGTAACAACGAAAATTTGACTGATTAGCAGTATGCCGGTATGCCAAAGGCATAGCAACACATTTGAGTTGATAGTACACTATTTGCAAGCCTACAATAGTTTATCCATTGCAGGCCCCAGATTGTGGAACGATCTCCCTTTGAACATTCGCAAAGTTGCTTCAGTTCAGGAGTTGAAGTCGATGCTTAAGACATACTTATTTAATTTGGTCATTTAAATCTGGACTATTGATTATCTGAACTCTCTTTTTAATATTGCTGCATGTACATTGTTCACAATTCCGACGGTGCAGGTGATTCAAATAGTATGTCACGGATTGTGTTTATCGTTCTTCCATGTGCAATGCGTTTTGGATCACCATAACCAGTTTTATTATTGTTCCTCTGTTTTCTGCTTCCTGTTATTTCGTGTCATTAATCCACTCAGTATTTCACGTTTGTTTTGGTGCTATTTTCGGATTTTTATATATTTGCCCGTGCAATACGTTTGGATCTCTGACCATTTCAAACGAATTGTTTTATCCCGTTGGTTTTTGTATATACAACATGCCAATTTTACCGTTGATGCTTAATTATGTTTCATATATTTGCCAGGTCTTTTCGGCTTTTTATATTTTTGCCCGTGCAATACGTTTTGATCTCTGACCATTTTAAACAATTGTTTTATCCCGTTGGTTTTTGAATATACAACATGCCAATTTTACCGTTGATGCTTAATTATGTTTCATATATTTGTCAGGTCTGTTTTAAAATGTAATTTGTAACTTAGGTACTCCGGTACTTTTTATATGATGGTTTTTGGTTTGCGTTAATTATTTTGATGTTTTTTATCCTTTTGTACACTATAATATTGCTCTGTATATTTTATATTGTTTTAGTCATTGTGAAGCGCCTTGAGTTTTGTCGTTTCTAAAAGTAAGGCGCTTAAAAGTGCGTGTTATTATTATTATTATTACAATATTAAAATATTGTTTACAATCTTATCTATGGTCATGTGTTTTAAGCTCGCCTCCTTTCGCGTTACACACGGATTTTGGTTTTCGCGACATGATTTTAACTTTACACATTTATATTTGCTTGTATACCCCCTGAGCTAGTAAAAGTATACATTTTCTGAAGGAAAATTGCATGAGGAAACCAAATATGCCATTTAGAATTATAGTACGACCAAGAACTAAAATGGTATGATCGGAAAAATATCAGAGTTTTTTAATTTTTAATTTGAGATCCATATATTTGTTATACCTACCCCTATCATTATTTACTTTACATATTTGAATTCCTCATGAAATTACCCATTAGATGATATATAATTGTCAAAGTTACTACGTCGGTATGGTAATTATACCGGCTAGTGAATATCTCCAATTTTTATTTTATTTATTTTTAGAATTTTCAAAAATATTTGTTTAAGGATGAACCCTTCCCTGATATAAACTGCATTTCTGAATTCCTCTAATTACAAGCTTTCCAAAAATGTATACTTTTGCTATCATAGATTGAAAACTTTTTCTGTTATAGTCATTTTTATAAATCCGGTAAATTGCATTGAGGCTGATTATTCATTTTGACTTCGTAGCGAATAGGAAGAAAGCTGATGATCATGGTCTTATCCATAATTAATTAGTTGTTACAAATAGTTGACAAGTCTGTTGAACCACATACTTAAAGACTACTAAATATCCTTTAAAATGGGACCAGAATGGTTTTTGTAACATTAGGGGATGACTAGTTATTGTAAAAAGAACAACGATTATCGCCATTTTTTGGATTATCCCCATTGAGTTTGTACAGGCGGCACCCCTTCCAGCGGCACCACTTCCAGCACCACCCCTGATCTCCAAACATCAAACAGCTGTATATCTCCTTCTGTATTAGCTATACCAATGCCATTTTGCAGGCAGATAGCTTGTTATTAGGGCTTTAAAATGATACCAAATTTGTTGAGATAGCTTTTGTGGTTTTGAAAATATCTGAGGAAAATGACAGCATAAAACAAAAAAATGTAACGGCACCACCCTATTGGGAGGCGAGTTCATAACGCGTGACCCTAATACATGATAATACTTACTTTACTACTTATGTCGTTCTCGAACGGTCTTCGTGATGGCTCGCCACACTACTCTGTCCCTCATGCATGCTTTCATCTCCTCATTATTCTTCAGTCCTGTATCTTTCGCCAAGGTGTCCAAGTATGTTAAGGCTGGGCGGCCGACAGATGTGTGTCCGTGTTTGGGTCTCCATAGCAGCAGGTCAGATACAATCTCATTTTCTCTTCTCATGCAATGCCCGGCAAATCTCATCCTTCGATCTGTGATGTTTTCTGATACCTTTTGTAAGTTTCCATACAGGTCTTTGTTTGGTACCTTATCTTTCCAACTTATGTTGAGTGCAGTTCTCAGAATTCTAGTGTAGCATCCATCTAGAGATTTCTTCAGTCTGTTGGTGATGGTCCATGTCTCAGCTCCATACAGTAGAACACTTTGAACAGTAGCTTGGAAAAGTCTGATTTTGATTTTTCGACAGAGGCTGGATTTCCACACTTTGTTCAGAGCATTGCAGGCCTTCCAAGCAAGTACTTTACGTACTTTTGTGTCATGCTGGCTACTACCTACCCAAGCTCCCAGATACTTGAAGTCCTCTACGTTGTCTAGGGTACTTCCATCAGAGGTACCGTTTTTAACTGTACCGCTTGTGCTTGGTGGAATACCATGCATTTGGTTTTCTTGGCATTCATGTGGAGCCCAGTTTTGAGTGCTGCTTCCTTAACATATTTTTAGCAACTTCTGTGCCTGCTCCTTAGTGTCAGAAAGTATCGCTATGTCATCTGCAAAGTCAAGATCAGTGACGTTCTTTGGCCCTATTCTTCGACTTTGTCTAGGCGTGATGGTGCATCCTAGTTCCTCTTCTCTCCCACTGATAGCTATTCTTAAGCAGTAATCAAGGATGATTATGAATAGGTAGGGGGCAAGGGTATCTCCTTGGAGTACTCCTGCTAGGATGTCGAACAGTTCTGTGTCGCCATCAGGTGATATGACTTTGGCTCTTGTGTTTCTGTAAGTTTCATCAATTGCATCTGTTATAACCTGTGGGACACCGTATGCTTTGAGTATCTTGATCATTTTCCCACGATGTATGGTGTCGAATGCCTTTTTGAAGTCAATGAATGTTATGACTGCAGAGAGATTATTGGAATGTATACCTTCGATGATTCTCCTGAGCCCCAGAATGTGTGTGGTAGTGCCTCTTCCCTCGCGGAAGCCATTCTGGTTAGTTCGAAGTAATTCATCTAGGTGAGGTCTTATTCTGTTGAGAATCATTCTGTTAACTTATATGTCTTAGCCACAATAGAGTTAAGACATATGCCTCTGTAGTTTCCTGCTTGACTTAGGTCACCAGATTTTGGGACTGGTATCAGGTTCAATATTGCCCACTGGTCAGGTTTTTGTTTTTCTAGGAGGGCCTTATTACAGATGTCCAGTATTAAATCATCAAGATTGCATCTTGTCAGGAGTTCAGGTGGAATGTTGTCCTCTCCAAAACTTTTCCCTCCTTGATAGATTTCTTGGCTTTCTGGTACTCAGTGTTATTGAAGGCAGTACACAAATAATTGGTAATGATAATACATGATAATACTGTTATATATTCAGATATCATTCATTCATTTCCATTTTCAGTATTTAAATCATGCTCTTATATCTAACCATACAATACGAAAAAACACCCGAAAAACATGTGTATATTTTTAAGGTAATTTTCTGTGTCCATTGTTCAAAATCTCTCTCTGGCTTTGACCGCGTCATAACAGAAGTAAAACTGATCAATTATCATTAACTACAAATGTGTAGCTATGATTTGGCTATAATAATGACAAATATCATGAGGTTGACATTAATATTAGCGAAGTTATGAGGGAGGAGGTAGAACTTATTGAATGACCCTCGTACTATGGTTTAGAAAAGGTTGCTACGAGGGTCATTCAATAAGTTCTACCTTCTATCTCATAACTTTGCTGTTATATTAGCCAGTCGTTTGAAATATTCCACAATTGTATGTTTGAATCTCGGCTACAAATTCATAGTAATTTGGTCTGAGTACTGTTTGCACTTTTCTGGAGATGCTGTGAAAACCAATGGACCATTTAGTGCGATGAAAACGGATACAAAATAGCCAAGTGTCTTCTAAGTGCTATTCAATTGGCCAATTATAAAAGAAAAAACGTACCTATAGGTCAATTAAAACCGTTCTAAATTACAGATATCTCTTGAACAGACTATAAACAATTAAAGTCACTGATTTACTAGGATAATAATTTGATTTGATTTGATTTGATTTGATTTGATTTGATTTGATTTGATTTGATTTGATTTGATTTGATTTGATTTGATTTGATTTGATATCATTTGGGTCCTACGACCCTGGATAACCCAATAAGCTCACTGGCTTATTTCCATTGGGGTCCGTTAGATGTGTGAACAGATACAGACCGGGATATCAAAGAAATCTTCTTTGACCTTTTGTTATACCAAACAATGCCGCCCTAGTACAACAAGTCATACTTAGTGTAATTCGTCATCAGATGGTATTATTCATCAGGGTATTTTGCATGTTTCACTCTCTGTCCCCATCGTAAGTATGACTCCTTCTAAATATCATTTTTGTGGTAATTTTTGTACCAAAAACACACTTCTTTGTTCTTGTTCTTATCTACTTTTTCTCATCTATCTGGCATTCATTTAAAACAAATGATAAATAATGCAACATTCCCTTGAAATTGAAGGTGAAATTTTGAGCCAATTCACTTCAACGGCACTACCGATGTTTAACGAAACTCGACAAGACTCGTTTTAAAACATTCCCAGCTCGTAAGGGATGTGCGTAGATAGACGTTTGTTATTTTGCGATTGGGGACGATACTTAATTTTGACTGCGTGTTGCATGAGGGGATAGCAAAGACATCGGAACCTATACGAAGACTAATTCTACCATTGCATTACGCGGCGGAGAATTATGATTAAATATGAAATAATTTAGCATTTTCATGTTTTAAACAGAGGCTGAAATGTAAGAAGAGGACTTTATGAAGGTGTGTAGCTAGTATGAAAACGGTAATGTTGTTTTGCTTTAATTCCCCCGTATCATTGAAACGGGTCGCCATTCACTTAGAACAGTAAATCAAATTGACAATTTCTAGCAATACAATTTCCCCATACGTTGGTGGGGAAAAGAAAAGAAAAAAACAACTCACCAACGTATGGGTTTCCTATAGCCTACTATGATGCCGCCACACCTGAAAAAGATTGCCTCACAATGTGTATAATCCAGCGTGACACGGTTAACGGCACATAACGGTAAGATTAATCGGATCAGCAGGCTGTTTCCACTGGGAAACCAGGGATATTAATAATTATGGGATAAGAAACTCCAGATCTGTGCCTGTAATCAAATTGGTTCATGTACACAGCGCCCCCTTTAACAGTTGCGACATGCCGCATAAGGCAAGCAGTGAAGCGAGAACTGTCAATCATCAGTTAGAAATGAATATTTAGTGCATATTCATTAGTTTCGTCACTAAAAGTATGTAGACGTGTTCCAGTCCATCGTAAAGAAACCCATTGATTAACTTATTATTAAATAAACTATAATGTAAGCACACTAATATTTGACAATATGACTTGATTGTAGTGGGCATAAGTGTGAAAATATTGTACTTGTACGAGCATTTGCACCGCCAATGCTTTCAAAACCGTTTACACTATTCCACTCCTTTCTGGATAAGTCTATAACCGGGTTCAGTGTAGTCATGCGCAACGGACGTACAAAGGGGGATCGCACCCGACCTATTCTATGTTCAATTGAATTGGTGCATGACGTTCAATTCATGGCATAAACCTTGTAACCAAATTGGTTTACGATTATCATGATTATCATGACACACATCATGACAGAATGTGTGTTTTCTTTCTGAAAATCTTAAACACAGTATATCAATCCTGCAAAGACGGCAGCTGATGAATAACCTCCTCTCGGTATTGCCAATACTGCACTAATAAAACTCTATTGTACATTTCACGGACATAAATTATGCTAATGAGCTCATTAAATGACGTCACTCGCATCATCGGGTTTTCCCGATGATTGAAATACGTTGATTGAAATTCTAGGTCGAGTAAAATGATGTTCTTATTTGTTGTCTGTGAGCTTTTCTGATTTTTTTCCCGTATTGGAATATTTTTTTATTGAAAATAGACAGTTCAAAGTAAACGTTGGTTCCAAGTTCAACTGACAGCACATGTATTAAAGGCGACAGCAACGGCAATATGCAAGCAACATTTGAGAAAAAACGATGCCCGACTTTGCAAGAAAGTGTACGGGGAAGTGTACGGGTGAACATGACAAACCAAAACAGCCTAGTAACTAATCACCTCCGTGGCGCAATTGGTTAGCGCGTTCGGCTGTTAACCGAAAGGTTGGTGGTTCGAGTCCAGCCGGGGGCGTTGTTACTTTTTGCATTTAATGCAGATTGACAAACAAATCACAGTAAAAATATAATATTGACAAAATCACAGACCACTTACACAAAAATCGCATCTGCGCATGCTCCTGTCGTGATCGAAATCCACCACACAAGCAATGGGCGAGTTTTATAAGTGTACTGGTCGCCTGATTCGGAGGAATTTGAGGGATCGTCAAATTTTTAAAGGCATTATGTCCGTCTACAACGAATCTAGTGTAAAGTCACCATTTTTCAAAATGGAAATTCTGCGCTTGAGTTAAATCTACTTCAAATAAGATTGAACATTATATGACATGTAGTTAATTATTATTTTGTATTATTCCTGAGTTTTCATATCTTTGAAAGGCCATAGGGACTATACACTGGGTGGATGGTCACATTATTAACAAATCGTCTTCAGGAAAATATCCAAATCATGAACAAACAGAGTCGAAAGTCCGGCAAAGCCTGGGGACTACCCTTTTCACTTGAGCTCTGCTCACGCCACACCCAAAAGTGTGTTATGAAAATACGATAATCGAGTAAACAAACGGGTTACACATCACAGAAGTCCATTGGGTCCACCAAGACTTCTCCAACAAACGGTGCAACAAACGACTGGAACCAGCCCATCACAGCTACAGAATAGCAGCTTGACTCTAATCACTATAATTTGCTGTTGCTATATATTATATTCTCCCATCTAGATATCAAAAGTTGTGCAACAACTAAAATAATGAATTAAACCAATATCATCTTTAGTGTTAGCTGTGATCGTAATTTCCAGGTGCCCTTCAAATGTATAACCACTGTATCCTAAACAATCTGCGAATAACCCTACCTTGATTTCAGTTAATCTAGGATTGCATCATTAGAATGATGATTGAGGCGGGATGTGTTTTTATTGGTTTATTTAATCTCAGAAAAGAAAAAAATGATTTTGGACGATCCCTAAACTAATGGTTTGATTCAGAAATAAATAACATCAAATGAGCCCAATAGGGTGATTGCACGGAGTGTCATTAGTTGAAATCATCCTCCGGAACAACTCATGCATGCATGCATTTATTACAATACAGTGTTTTGCTGATTATTGATCCAAGTGATTTGTATTGTACTACATGTATGCATGAGTTGTTCTGGAGGAGGATTTGAACTAATGACCCTCCATGCAATCGCCCTATTGGGCTGCTCTAGAAAAGCATTACTTACACCAATTTCACCACGTTTTGAGTTGACAATTAACAGCAGAGAATCGTTTAAAAGTAGTGCAATGCATTATAATGAAATCATAATTACAATCTCCTTCAGCATATAATCAACTATTTAAGTGATATTCGTATTTTGAACTCTATGTAATTTCCTTCTTGAAATGTTTCATGCATAGTCCTCATTAGCTTAAACGGCTAAGCGCTGGCTTCACAATCATGAGATCAGTGGTTCGAATCCTATAAATGTGATATGTTTTTCTGTTTGTTATTACACTTTATTTTTAGAAAATGACAGGATTGCTTTTCGTTCGCTATATTTGAAGAGCTTTGTTGCAAAAGGGCTATGGTGCATTTTTTTTCAAAAGTGAGTTTGATATAACAATGTATAGGGAAAAATCATACGTTTCAAGGAAACAAAGTCATTTTTTTCAAAAAGACCTACATCTCATTGAAAACAGCCATTGAAATTGTTGTTTTGTTGCAAAAGGGCCTGTATCCAGAATTAAATCGGGATACAGGCCCTTTTGCAACAAAACGACAACTTCAATGGCTGTTTACAATGAGATGTGGGTCTTTTTGAAAAAAATGACTTTATTTCCTTGAAACATATGATTGTGACCTATACATTTCTATATCAAACTTATTTTTTTAAATGATTAAAATAACTGATTTTTTGTGTGTGTTATTTTTTCTTTATGTACAATCAGATGGAGTTCTGTTGCAAAAGGGCCTACATCCAAATTTTCAAAAAATGTAAACATGATTTAAAAAAAATTAAAAACTAACACATTTGAAATTTATTTCAATTTAAATTAGTATGTGGTGTACCTCTTTCACAATCCATTCAGTTTTCAATTGCTCATCTTGAATATTTAGAAACAGTTTTTTGACTTTTTCTCAATAAGAGCCAAAGTGGATGTAGGCCCTTTTGCAAAAAACCTCTTCATTTATTGAATTTTGAATACTTTTTTTTCTTTTGCAATTTCGCTGCGATAAAGAATGTCCTGTAAATCATGAAGAAAAAAAATCCTTTTTTTGTACCAATGTAGGCCTACCTTTTATGTACCAATGTACCTTTTTTGGTACTAATGTAACTTTTTTTGTGAAAACACCCCACCCCTACCCCCAATTTTCGGAAAACGCCCCCTTTCCCATTGTGTAGAGCATTTTTCTCTGGCCGCTCCAACCTCCCCCCCCCCCCCGAGATGACTAAAAAATGTGGGGCAACCTTTTACGATTTTTTGGGTACCAATGTACCTTTTCCAGAAAATACGACCGCCCCCCTAAAAAAATCCTGCTTACGTGCCTGATTCCGTTCATTCATGGAATTATTAGAAAGTCGTTGTCCTTCCTTCTCTTTCTAATAATTCCATGGTTCATTGAACTAAGAAGGCTTATGTCCTTGAATCATTCCATGCTTGAATCAATTTTCTTATTGAGTCGCCGAAGGCTGACTATATAGTTTTGTTTTGTCATTTTTAGAGTAGTTGCTCCAGCCAATTTTGGTAGCCCAATGACGCGCAATGCAGCAACGCTAAATTTTACATAGAAGTTGCACGGTAAGAGCTTTCTAATCGGTTTCCAAAATCACCAAAACGTCTGCGTGGCCCAAAATATGAAGTTTGCAGCGCTTGTTGGAAAAATGAATGCAATAGATAGGTAGAATAGAGATAGCGAAGTTTCCTGAAGTTTGGACGAAATTGAAATCAGCCAGGAAAGTAGTGTAATCGATGGTTCAATTGTGATTTTATACGATGTTTTTGAGGGGAAATTGCGCGACGAGCCATTTTGTTTCTATTTCCATAGACAACCCACCCCGACCCCGACGTCGCGGCATGGCGCAAAATAATTAGCCGTGCTTGTTAGAATAGAAAATGATATATTTAGATAGAATAGGGTTGTCTAAAGGGTACCGTGGTTTGGTCGAGATTCAATTCGTCCATGAAAGTGGTGTAATCGATGGTTCAATTGTGAATTTGTAGCATGTTTTTGAGGAGAAACTGCGTGACGAACCATTTTGTTTCTATTTCTGAACACACCAAAACGTATGCGTGGCCCAAAATATGGAGTTTTAAGTACTTGTTAGAATGAAAAATGCCATAGATAGGTGAAATATGATTATATAAGTATCCCGTTCTTTGGACGAAATTTAAATCATTCGGGAAAGTAGTGTAATCGATGGTTCAATGGACTCTAATTGTGGATTGTTAGCGTGTTTTGTGAATAAAATGGCGTATTGGGCAGCTCCGGTTGGTAAATTGGAAAGAGTGCAACAGTCCGCGCTGCTGCCCACTGTGTGCGTGGTCCGCTGCAAAGCTCTTAGTCTCTTACACCGAAGCTGAGTAAGTTAGGTATTAGGCCCGATACAGCGTGTGTTTGCGTTAAGTTCATCATGCTTGTGACATGACGATACCTGAAATAATGGGTGCAAATTGGCCACTTGAGATTGCTTGACAATCCATTGTTGAATCCCATATATGGTGGATTTGACCACCTAGGTACGTGTATTGGTCAATGAACCTGCTATTGATTATTATAGTGAACTATGTTTGAGTTTTGTTAGATACGATATGGAATTGCAAGTTGTTGTCAGATTCTTTTTACCTTGATTTTTTCAAAAATCCAGGTATTCTATCTCTGCCGTTTCTTTCTTCTTTCTATCTTCTTTCTATCTATCAAACCCATCTAAAAAATGCTATTTTTTCTACAGTTTACATGCTACAATCACCAGATTTGGTCAGTAGGACCCCCTACCTGACCTACATATAGGGTCTTCACAGTTTGGGGTCAAAGGTCACACAGGGGTCATAAGGGGTCAAAACGTGATTTTCACTTAAAACGCATTTCCAATTTAGTGAAATGACCTAGGATCGTCAAAATTGGTCCACATATTCCTTTTGACCGTACGCGTATACAAAAGAACGGTTTTTAAAATTAAAAATCATTTGGGGTCACTAGGGGTTAAAATGTAAATTTTTACTCCTCGCACTGAAAATGCTATTTTTTCGGGAGGAAATGACCTATGATTGTCAGAATTGGTCAAAAGATTCCTTGTATCCATGTACACATAGGGTCTTAAGCGATTAAAGGTGACATGTCATATGGGGTCACTAGGGGTCATTGACCTAAACAGGGGTAAAAAGTAGGACATGCTCCGATTTTGACCGGTCATGTTTCATTTTGAAGGCATTGATAAGACAAGAAAAAAAGTCAATCATTTTTATGGGGTCAAAGGTCAACATAGGTCACTAGGGGTCAAAAGGTCAATTTTCATTCCTCGCACTCAAAATGCTATTTTTTCTACAGTTTACATGCTACAATCACCAGATTTGGTCAGTAGGACCCCCTACCTGACCTACATATAGGGTCTTCACAGTTTGGGGTCAAAGGTCACACAGGGGTCATAAGGGGTCAAAACGTAATTTTCGCTTAAAACGCGTTTGTAATTTAGTGAAATGACCTAGGATCGTCAGAATTTGTCAACATATTCCTTTTGACCGTACGCATATATAATAGTCTGGTTTTCAAAATCAAAAAGTATTTGGGGTTACTAGGGGTCAAAATGTAAATTTTCAATCCTCGCACTAAAATTGCTATTTTTTCGAGAGGATATGACTCACGATTATCAGAATTGGTCAAACGATTCCTTGGGTCCATGCACATACAGCGATTTAAGTGTTTAAAATTGGCGTGTTGTATGGGGTCAAGAGGGGTCATTGAACTTTACATGGGTAAAACTCAAGACATGCTCCGAATTAGATCAGACCTGTTTTACCTTGTTTGGTTCAATAAGGCAAGAATAAAAGCCAATCATCATAACCAGGTCAAAGGTCAAGAAGAGGTCAATAGGGATCATTTTCTCATAAAAATCAAGGTGCCCTGGTCTCAGACCAGAACTAGATCTAGTCTGTATTTGTATTTAAGTTTGATTTAACCTTTTGATTTAATAGTGCATTGATTCCTGGATAATTATGACACTATCAAGCCAAATTGATCCCAATTTTGAGATTACAGTGCTCACTGTCACCGATGTTTTATGGGTGTTTTATTATGAATTTGGAATAACTTTATATTTTGATTGTGTTGAAATGAAAGGTAGATCTAAATTATTGAAATGAAGACAACTTCTCCCAAGGTTGTTTATGACATCACGTGGAATGATCCAAATATCATTAAGTCCAAGTAAGTAAATAAAGCAGTTTTAATGGTCCCCTCCGGGCACCATTTTCAGGACTTCTATAATTTTCTTTTTTTCCCTTAATTGTTGCCATAACATTTTATGATTAAAATATTTAAAAGGCTGACATCTTGGTAAGGGAGCGTTCATAAATACTCTGGTGGGCGGGGGGGGGGGGGAGGGGGGGGGGGTGTTGATACTCTGCAAAGGGGTATCAAAAAATGAAAACCCCAACAGAGGGGGGGGGGGGGGGGGGGGTCAAAAAAGTGTATTAGTTTCCAAAATCTTTACCAATATGCACATGTGGTTTCTAATTCGAAATACTCTGGAACGTTCATAAATCAAAGTAAAAATAGCTATGTTTTGGCGCGCTACGCGCGCAGATGTATACGGTTATATGTTCATGTACTAGCCCAGCTAAAAAAGAATGAAAGGCAAATTCATGTCAATAGCAAAAACATATTTAAAGCTATATAGGATAAAGCAAAGCAAAGCATAAACACATAAACTCTATGGGGAAAAAGTGTGTGCCAAGCGGTGCCTTTCCTTGAATCAACCTCTGTATGAGCTACAAACATGATTTTGGTCTCTTCTTAAGTTATTTAATAGTCTTTATTATGTCTGTGTTTTAACAGACTTGTCAACCTTATGTAACAACTATTCATTATGGATGGATAAGTCGCATGATCGGCTTTTCCCCTATTCGCTACACAGTAAACGCAAATATTAACCCCAATTTATATAAATTACTCTAACGGAATTTTTTTTAACCTTTGATAGCAAAAGTATAGGGTCTATACATTTTTGGAAAGCTCTCAACATTGGCAATTCAAAAATGCAGTTTAAATCAGTGTAGGGGGCATAGTGAATTCCCGAGTGAATTCAATATAACGTAAACTCTAAAAAAATATTTAAACTTGTTGGGGCACTTTCATTAGCCTGTATGTTATTTAACCAATATAGACAGTATTCCCATGGCAATCCTAGAGGTGCTTGTTAGTAATTTCATGAGGAATTCAAAAATGCAAAGAACATTATGTCATGGGTAGGTAAAGAATGACATGGATCTCAAATAAATATAAGATTTTTAAAAAAAATCAAACATTGTGAATCATTTTACCAACAGCAATTGCGTTTAGGTAAACATTATGTCCAAGTTAGACAGGTGTTTAGCTTCAAACCGTGTTTTTATTTTATTAATAACTACGTACAAAAATACAGGCCATCGATGCCAAACCTTCAGTATATTTTCAATCATGAGCATCACTAATGATTAACGCCTATTTATACTATCATGGATCGGACTATCAACTACTGAAGATACACGGCCCGATGTGATCGCGTACGGGATGGGGATTTCACTCATAGAAGTGCAAATAAAAATTCCATTAAAATGGAAAGTTGGCGGTCAAAAGGAAATTGCGATATAAGGCAAATAGAAAGAGCAAAAATAGCAACATTTGTAAATACGGCTTTTAGTTGCTAAAATTATGTGGCAGGAGAAGCAAGCGCATAGATGATAATTGTGCAAGATTCTTGCATGGCATTACTAGAAAGCAATATAAATTACAGCCATAGTTTAGTGATATACACGGTTTTAACATTCAATTTAAGTTTTAAATATATGTCATATGTATTCAATTTATTTGATCAATACATAAATAAATGTAGAAATAAATAAATGAGTAAATTTTTTTTTAAAATACTTTTAAATAAGTAGTTGAATAATTTTGTTAATAAATAATAATATAAATCGAAAATTAATTTTTTTAATCGAAAATAAATGAATCAATAAACTAATGAATCAATACATAAATACACGCATATTAAAAATTAAATTTTTAAAAATTACTTATAAAATAAAGAAATTAAAACAAATAAACATGAGAAAACATTAATAAATAAAAAATGATTAAATAAATAAATTAATAATTATGTAGATAATTAATTATATAAAAAGTAAGTAAGTAAATATAGAAATATAGAAATGAATAAATTTTACATTCAATTTAAGTTTTAAATATGTCATATATATTCAATTAATTTGATTAGAATTATATGCAATTTAATATGGCCAATATTCGTTAGTAAAACTATGGTTGAAGTAGAATTTATTTGTTTATTATATAACAAATTCCATTGAAATGGAATGGGGGCGATCCAAGAGAAAGAATCATGTTTTGTAACCATTTTCTGAAGCATCTGTTCATTCTGTTGCATACCAAAATACCAGGGATATGGTGTATGTATCTTTCAAACAAAAAAACACACCCCAAATCAAAACACAACAGTCTAAAAATAGTACAGGTACCTGCAGGAAACCAATAAAGTTGATGTGTGTGCATGGAGAGGGGTACCATCTGAAGAACAATCTAGGTATATATGACATCCACAACTCATTAAACAACCCCAGGACAGTTGGGAGATTTCTCTTTAGTCAAACAAGATGAGCTATGTCTCTCTGTTGGGAGTCTAATAACATCTCTCTGATTGAATCATCAAGGCTAAACAAATATAGCTTTGACTCCATCACAGACTGCAGGACTGTTAAAATAAACTGCATAGGTACATGTAATTTACTATAAAATAATTTAGACAATTTTCCATATACTAAAAACAAAATGGCAGCCTCCATGTATATGTAGAAAGACCTAAATGTGCAAGAATATGCAATCCTATGCTATAAGGTTGGCGGGCTTGGCCCGCCAACCAAAAAGATGTTTAAATAACACTTACCTGCTTACCACGCGGCAATTAGTTTTACCATATTATTATACACTAAACAGATTTTTGAGAAACCTTTCCCAACTTTTAAAGTTGATCTTTTAAAGTTGATCTTAAGAATTACTGAACCAATACTAGGCAAGTGTGTACGTATTTGAATGCACTTCTCATAATGATTCCAAATATGGTGACGGCATTAAATTAAATAATCTTGACATTTTTTTAACATTTTGTGAAGTTTAAGAACTGTCGTCTGCAGACGACTTCCACGTGGAAAGTGTTCAGATTATTTGAAATAAACAACGTTATTTCTCGTCTGTTATTCTGTCGTTGGTTACCTTCAATGATTTATTTATGATTCTTTATTTTAAATCAATTAAAAGGGTATAAAATGTTCGTTACACACTATAATTGCGCAAATATATTTTCTTTGTGTAGTCCTGATCCTACTTATATGTTTTTCTTTGTAATCAGGTCGATAATATATTTTTATGAGAGGAATCATCCAAAAAAATCCTTTTGACTGAATAGAAAAATATATTCTGACCTTCAGTGGAAATCGGAACAAAATCTAGGATCGAACACAGAAAGAAAAAAGTGAGTCATCATCGTAAAATGAGTCGCTACATGGACAAAATGACTCATTTTGAGCCATAGTGTGTCACTACACGGACAAAATGACTCATTTTTCGATGATGACTCACTTTTTTCTTTCTGTGAAGGTAGGGAACTTATCATACACAAGATACATTGAGTGATCTGTGAAACTACTCCCAATGATATCGGGCCCTGTGCCTTGAATTGAAGAAGTCTTGTAAAACATAAAACGGTTCAAAATTATCTAACCATTAAATTCATAGCAATTATATTGTAAAACAATCAAACGTGTAACATGCTTTATTCCAATTGAATGCTGATTTTGCGAATTTAAATGCCAATTTGTGTAAAGGACAATTTGATTTTAGCTCGAAGTCACAATATCAAGTCCATACTTCCAAATAGATTGATGCTTTTACCAAATCGGCCGCGCATTCGTTAACATGGCAGCGTATAGGCCCTAAACAGATTTGAATCTCAATAAATTTAATTGATTTTGCATGTATCAATTTGAATTATTTTAAATGAAATTGACTGCTTGTTTTGCGAAAAAGATTATAACACGTCGATAGCAAGATGCTAAGATTTCTCGCGAAATTGAATACTCATATACAAATTGAACTTAACAAAGTGCGAAATTCGCCGGGAAAACCTATATTAAAGGCTTATTATATGATCTTTTCCTGGGAGCTCCCTCTATTCATGATTTTTTTTTTCAAGTACATTTTCTTGCAGATTTACATTTCTGATCATAAGTCATACATACATTCCAAGTTACAGAGCAATACGGTTCCTAATCAATCAATCAATCAATCTTTATATCCATATAAAAAATACATCAAATCACAATCACATATATAAAAAAAATACAATATGGAGGAGTAGACTGGAAAGCCAATGAGGCCCGTTTATGGTCTACCCTTTAAAACAAGCAATACATAAACAAACATTTTATACTACAATAAACAATAAGAATCCCACAACACCATATACAAGACAGAACAATACAAGAGATTACTCGTAATTTTGGATAAGGTTTTGCTTTAACTGGGTTCGGAAATGCTTTAACGATTTGGATTGTTTCATGTTTTTGGGAAGTGAATTCCAGAGAACTGGACCATTGGTTCGAGTAGCACGGTCGGGGAAAGTCTTTTTGTTATTTGTCATGTTAAATTCATTGCCATGTCTTGTTGGGTAGTTGTGAACATCTAATCTAGTTACCTCAAAATCATGGTGAGTGAATTTAGACTAGAGTCAAATCAGTTTATTTTCACTCTAAAACATGATTTTGAAGTAATAAGAATCGTATTGATTCTTGTAACTTGGAATGAATGTACGATTTATGATCAGAAATGTAAATCTGCTTTCAATTTGTTGTCAATGTTGAGGGCGTTCCCTGAAAAGATCACATACATTACACCTTTAACATACGAGGGGTATCAAAAAGTTCTTGAATTAAAACATTATGGTGCAGAAAATGGTCTCATGTTGTTTACTGATACTTGTGGGACGCCTTCCAGAAGAATATTAGGCTTAATTTGTTTTTTAAATGTTGTCATTTGTCACTCATAGGTAACGATTTATCACTGTAAATGACAACATTTATAAGCCTCATACTCATCTGGAAGGCGTCCCACAAGGATAAGTTATTGGACCATTTAATTAACCATGTACACAGCACCGATACTTGACGTCATTAATTTACATGGCCTTGGCATTTAGTCAGGCCTTGAAATAAGAAATGAAAAGGGCAGGCAATTTAAAGGGACATTAAGTGGTGTTGAAAAGTTTAAATGTTTAAAAATTTACTTCAGAATTCAAGATGAACATTAAAAATCGCCATTATTGTTGTTTCTACTAACAAAAAACACAGCAAAACTAGATTAAAACAATATCATCGCTATTTATTGAAAAACGCCCTCTATGCAAATATGGTTCGCGTTATGTATCACGCGTACTGCACGGGGATACTGTCGGACGTCAAATGCTGGTCCCGCGGGACCAGCATTTTTTGAATCGACGTTTTCTGGTACAAAGAGAGCTGATTTTTTTAATCCTTATAGGTGTAAGTTCATACATGTAATACAATTATAAAAATAAACTAATCTCAGTTTTTATCATAATTGAGGGCGCTGCCTCCAACACATCTCTTAGTGTCCCTTTAAGGCAATTTGAAAGGGAAATAATTCCAATTCTAGCTGCAATAAAACGAAAATATTACTTCTAAAAACATTTTTTGCCCTACATTTGCAACTAAAGAATTGAACAGCTCAAATCATTCATTATATCCTACATATTGTGTGTGACAGCAACAACAAATGTAAATAATAAAATATATGTTTTACTGTTTTGAAAAAATAGTGTTTTTGTGTGATTTCTTCTTGCAAATGTTTTCTCCACATTAACTTTGAGTTACATTTAAGTTCCCTGCTTTGGTTACAACATTTCTGTAAACTCTTGAGCTGAGTGAGGTCTTGCATGCATTGATTATAATCTTGAACCATGGTAGCTTAAAGGTTCGTCAATTTTTGATGCAATTAACAAGTCCCGGGTCCTAACTGTGCATGCATTGTACTAGGAGAATGGGGTCCACATCTTGACCTATCTGGGATCTTGAACGTCACTAACGGCTATGAAAGTAATAATTAATAAATACGGAAGGGATTCAGATTGTCACAATACTATTATTAAAAGTAATAAAATATTTGATACGTTTGGGTCTGAAACAAACATTGTAATATGATTAACAATGACACACTACATAAAACATTGATGAATGCACATACCGTAGTCTCCTCCAATGATCACTTTATACTGTGAGCACATCTGTTGTATCAAACACATGACACAAAATGTTGCTGCAATAGTCCATATTTTCACGACATGCATACTGAACCACACATACATGGGATTATAAATGTACCCTTAGCGAGAAAAAAATGTTATGCTCCTTACGACTCTTCCAGAATGATAACTTATTTCCAATTTGATACCTTTATAGGCCAAGAATGATGATATTTTTAGGGATGTTAATATTCATTTCAATTTATAATTAACCCAAACCAAACAAGCTATGTTATTGTGTGGAAATCAAGAGAGGGGGACATAAAATGACCCCCAATCATCTACGCAAATCCCCAGTTAACCACTCAATTAACCTACCTACGCTCTCCTGAGCACGATTTTCAGTTTTATAGATAACGTCAAACTGAGTCCAATCTTGTACCTCGCGCGTAAACAATATTTCCTGCCATAGTGAATCAAACATTCCAGGAACGTCGTCGTCAGGGTGTTTTAACCATAACCAACCACCTACAGTTTTTTTTATAGAAATCAGAGCGTCCCAATTCTCCCAACTGACCCTCTGTTCAACCCCCCCCCCCCCCCACTTCCCTAACCTCACAACTAACTTGCCAACGCTCACCACCAGGACAGCAATTTTAAACACCATCACATATTCCAGGAATGTTAGGGTATTATTAGCAATTGTGTATCCATACGTAATGCTAACCTTGAGCTACTTCTTCGTCAATACCACTTGGAATGCCTTAATTATTGCATAGTCCTTTTCATTCTTTGCTTGTGTAAATAGCACTCTTACAACATAATTTTCCCCATTTGCTAATAGCACCACAGACAACAAACAACTACACTAAAGCTATTCCAATAAAAGACAACATATGCAACTTTGAATAGAGTGGAACAGCTAGCAGATCTGATATATTTCACTTTTAGTCAGACTAATTTCGAAGATATAGAATACCTTGGACATCTGCCAACAGGGGTCTTTCAATCAAACAGGCAAAGATGGTAATAGTGAGGACATGATCTTTATAAACCCATCTTTATTACCGCCGCTTCTTTTTGACTAACCCTGTATAATGATAAAATACAAGGGAATCAATAAATTCAACCTCTACACCCCAAAAATATACTCCACTTCTTTCAATGGCAATTGAAATCTGTCTAACCTATTTTTTACTACTAAATTATTAAATGACTTTGCCGATGCGGGTTACATAAACAATAATGCAAGATTATATTAGGCAACTGTTTCCCACCATGTTTCACTAAACATAATCACAATACTCAGCAAATGAATGTAATTATTCACATCAATAATGGTTTCTTAGGACAGTGGTAATAGATCAGTCACACTTACCTCCTACAGACAATGTCGTCTAGACCTAGACATCCCTTCATTTACAAATGGCTACTTTAACAAACCTCTACAACCTATTCACCTTATACGTATCTCTCTGAACTTCAACAACCACTAACAGCACCTACATGCTACATGTATATCGGCGACTCATGGTTCCGGTTGGATCCAAAACATGCCTACACATATCCAAACTATAATCAATGCCAACCACCATAATCACCAAATAGGAAAACCGCCCCATAGGAAAACCGCTACACCCGAGAACCGCTCTAGTTTCATACACCATCGATCCGATGGTGAATAACAATCACACTTTTCCTAAGTACCGTTAGCCAAGCTGGCGCGTTAATCAACTATCTAATCTAAATATTCATGAAATGCAAATATTGCAACGCCCGTCGTACGTCGCTGCCAGACGAAGCCATCCATGATTTGATATTCCGATTTTGTTCTACATTAAAATGAATTTCAAATAAAGAATTATTGATATTTCATGCCATATAATAGATGATTCTGCCTGTCTTAAACCAAATCCGCGCCAGTGTAATAGAAATGAGCTGTTTTTCAACCATAAATGTGAATAATTTCTGTGCCATAAATGTGTTTCAAAGAGATTGGGATCATCATGTCTAATATCCCCTGGTTGGCTTCGACCATGTTATAGCGCCAACTAGACCAGTTACGACAAACTATTAAGGTCAAGAGAATCGGGGTTTTATCTACCATGTTACCAAGCCCTGTGGGAAACTTGCCGTTTCTTACCGGTACCAAACCTGGTTTGTGAAGGTTTTTTGCGGTTAAAAACAATATAGATTCTTAACGGTGTCTGGCTGTTTCTACTGGGAAAACTTACCGGTAGTTAACGGTATGTTCCCCAGTAGCAACATGTTCTATAAGCGTGTTTCTACTGGGGCACTGCAAAGTTAACGGTAAGATTTACCGGTAAGTTTTTAATTCCCTCTGGTTCTACTCGCGAAAAGTTACCCCTAAGTTTATCGATCCTAGTCGACAGCCCACGACATTTGACCTTTTGTTAAACCAAACAATGCCGCCCCACTTGAAAAAGATTGCCTTACAATGTATAATCAGGCCCCTGCTACTGTGATTCTCGTCGGCTGTGACCCCGATACAACGTGCAAATCGGAAACAATTCTTAACACAGACGGGACCGGCTAAGTGCCGAGAACAACATTGAGCGTGTTTCTGCTTGGGAAGAAACCGCTAATAAACGCTAAGTTTGCCCAGTAGAAACAGGCAGAACCCGGCAATAATCGGTATTTTTGGTAATCCCAAAAACCTTCACAAACCAGGTTTGGAACCGGCAATAATCGGCAATAAACCCAATAGAAACAGAAAGGCTATTCTTAGCGGTTTGCGCCGTGAACCGTGTCACGCTGGGTTATACCCATTATTGTGAAGCAATCTGTTTCAGGTCGGTTGCATTGTTTGGTGTTACAAAAGGTCAAATGTCGTGGCCCATCGACTATGATCGATAAACTAAGCGGTAAACTTTTCGCGAGTAGAAACAAGGGGGATAAAAAAATGACCGATTGAAACTTAACGTTTATTAGCGTTTACTTTTTGCAGTGCCCCAGCAGAAACACGCTCTTCGCGTTTATTAGCGTTTACTTTTTGCAGTGCCCCAGCAGAAACACGCTCATAGAGAAAGCCATTGACTTTCGGCAGCTTGAGAATTACCCCCTGCATCGTCCTGGTTCCCAATTTGAATACGATTTATACATTTAAAATAAACAATCGGGTTCCAACCCGTCGGCAATAACTATGTACCGCCACCAAACCACACATGAATGAATTGACATAAAGACTTTGATAAGCATATAAAGGTTATTAGCGCAGCGGACGACACCTCTATTTCGACCGGTTGCGGATGAGGCGGTTTGGTAATTGCAACCCGCGCGATGAAGAGGGCGGGGGGGGGGGGGGGGAGGGCTGACCATAGCGGGATTTGGTGCAGTGGCGTAGCCAAAAAAGCGAACAAATCGGGAAGGCAAAGAAAGGGAAAGAAAAAAAGAAAAGAAAAGAAAAAGGGAAAGGAGAAAAGGAGAAAAAGGAAGTGAGGAAAAGGATATCAAGATTATATTTCGCTCCTCCCTAAAATGGGTTCTCACATTGACATGGTATACGTATATGTGTCTACCTTTTGGGGTGCCTTTTCGCAAAAATTGGTATAGCGATGGGGTGGTTTTCATCACAGACCAAAGCGCCCAATTGGCATAAATTCGGTGTATTTTGAGGCATTTTTGGAAAAAGCGCCCAATTTGTGCAAAATTGGGTGCTTTTCTTTAAAAAAATTGGTATATTGATGGGTGGGAAATTAGCCAAAAAATAGGTATAGGGAAAGTCACATTTTCGAAGTCCGGTATAGGCACATCCACGTACGATTTTGGCGAAAGTAACCCCCCCCCCCCCCCCCCCCCCCCCCGGGATTAGGACTATGATATACGGTCATTGATAAAAAAATTGGAATTTACTTTTCAGGCATTTGTTACACAGGTTGGTAATAGTAGCATGCTCAAAAGTCCTGCCGGGCGCGGATGGCCGGCAATGTCCCCGGCAACGTGTTCAACGGACGGGAAACGGCCCACCGTGTGACATCACCGTGTGCCACCGTCTGCACCAATTTGTCAAACGGTAATGGGCCGGCCAGCTCACACGGATACATGTGAGTACAAATGTATTTTACAGACATTCCCGGAATGTGAGCGAAGCGGCGAGCTTGAGCGCTCAGCTTATACAGGGCAGTTTGATGACGTTATCAAGCCGGTTCGGTCGGTACCCAAGCGTTTCGGCCGGTGAGGACCTGGTGAGGAGGTGGTATGAGCCTGGTTCCAGGCCGATAAGGACCCGGTATAGAACAGTATGAACCCGGTGACAAAAAATAAATCAATGCGGCCGTTGACATGTTTTGCTGATTGTTCACCGTGTTGGACTCTGTTGTTTTTCTATAAGACGGTAAGGGGCCGCCCAGCTCACACGGATACATGTGAGGGCCCCATTAGGTCCAAAAAAATTGATGCAATGATGATTTTTTAATATTTTAACACAGACATTTGTGTTCAGGTCATTTCCGGTATCTGACGCAATAATCTTAATCAACAATTGCGTGTGACCAGGAAAACTCAACTCGTACTTTTTGAAAAGGCTCTAGCTCAAAATTATGCCGGTTACCCCCCATATATGAGTTGTTGAGTTAGTAGTCATGGCTTTCATCTTCAAGTTGAAACCAAATTTCAAGTTACCAGTTTCTTATAACGTCGAGAAATATCCATTTTAAAATGGTGCATTTCACGTGTAACCCTATGGGAGATGTATTTGGTGGTGTGCAACCATATGTCATCACTCACTCCGAAAACCATAATATTTGTCCGTACAGTTATAGCTACCCGAGTAAAAGAAATTCAACATTTCGGATTATCATCTGTGATCCTTTCTGCGCATGTCTGAAAACTTGAAAATACTGGCATTGAACTATCTAATTAGCTCGTGTATTAGAGGCGCAATTCCCACGCTTTTTCAGTTGAAGAGGGACGCGAGTGTAAAATTATTATTGAACTATCTAATCAGGCGAGGGACCGAAAATTAGTATATAGATGATAAAAACGTACCATACAAAACCATTACATTCAGCAATCTATGATTTTGCTAAGGGCCATGGGAGTTTAAAGGTATAATACGGATACATTATTAGAATGATTGAAACGCAAGCCTTTTCTGAATGTATTTATTTGTGAATAATTGGGGTACCATAATTATGATTAGGACTATGATATACGGTCATTGATAAAAGTTTGAAATTTACTTTTCAGGCATTTGTAACACACAGGTTGGTAGGGGTGTGTTTAGTATTTAACCTGGCATTATCACGTGTTAAGACAGGCATGCATTAGGCGACACTGAATATGTTGAAAATGGGAAACATTACATTGATTCAGAAATATAAAAACATTTCAAACTTTTGACAAATCAAATCCATGACCAATCCCTTTCCTACCTGATGATGATTTACATTAAAATCTTCTGTACGAATATCTTTAGAAAAAAAATCAATATCAAAAATGGAAGAAAATCCACTTTTGTGATGTAAAACTGGTAAATCTCTATTTTCTTCTTAAACATCTCGCCCTTATTTAAAGGTAGATGACCCGATCACATTTTCGTAACACAGAATTATTTCAAACATACGGAGATTTTCATATCATATGAAAGCTCGTATTTTTCTCATCATCATACTGAAATTTGATGGCCTAAATCGGTATAATTACGGAGAAATCGATGAAATAACGTCGAATTACCGCGAATGGTGGTATACCACCGATATAGTTTGTGTACAACTCAATGGGTACAGTTCACAGCATCTTGTGCGTCTAAAATAAGAACCATTAGAGCTATGCAACTCAAACTTTGGAACACGACATTTTTAAGGATGACCTTTCATGTAGAATAGAAAACTTCAAGTTGAAAATTGGAAATGTGATCGGGTCATCTACCTTTAAATGATACGTCACATGCATTCCCTTAGGCCACAAGTGCTTGATGGCGAAACTATTAGAATTGTATATAAAATTAAATTATGAGTGCGTCACAGCTGTAAGGTGAACTTTTGAGGAAGTTGGAGGAAACCGGGGAGGAAACAATTGACTAGTTTTTTGTGGTAGTACGGACGGTGTCATGGTGACTGGTGAGTTATCCTAGCATGGGTGAAATCCCTTATATGTTTGTTACCAGTTAAATTAGAAGCGAAACAAGATCAGTTGTCCGCAAAATATTTTGAGATTGAAGGCATTTTTTTAATAATTAACTTTGAAGAATTCTGACGACTTGGGGAGTAGAACGTGTGATACAAAATGTTCTGCTTTTGTATTGAAAACTGTGTTATATGTCTCAGTATACATGTAGGGTGTTCCAAAAGTAGTATGGACACCCATGTTTAGTTAGATATGAATTGTTTATAGGCCTATATTACAGAAATACTTGAATTTGAGTTGTTAAGCTGAGATTGAGATTTCTTTGTATAAAGAAAAAAATAATGTAAACAATATAGCCCAACAGAAATTAATAAGCAATACGGTTAATGAACTGAGTCATTAGAAATCAAACTGGTAACAACTCTAAAGATCTCTGATGGGCCAATCAATTGGTTCACTGCTATTAAGAAAACATGCGTTATACAAGAAACACAATGGGTTTTAATCTTTAATTGTCTTATTTAAGCATTTTTATAATATTTTCCCCTTTTAGTGTATTTTACATAGTTTTAATATTGGCCTTTGTAGTTTTATTGTTGTACAGCGCATAGGTACCACTTGTTTAATGCGCTTTATAAATGCTTATTATTGTTATCAATTATTAAATGGGCAGGGGTTAAAATGCCAATGAAAGTGGCATATTAATAACTAAGATAACAGATCCAAAACAACATACGGTGATATGAAGTGTCACATGTCAGGCTGTTTAAAGCTAAAACTATCAGCAGTCAAGGCAAATCTAAAAATACGTGAAATGTTTCCGAATCTGGAAATACGAGGGTCATTCAATAAGTTCTACCTCCTACCTCATTAATGCCAGTCTTATGAAATATTCCACATAGTAAATAGTAAATTGGTATAAGAACTGGTTGTACTTTTCTAAAATATGCAGTGAAAACTGAATGTCCATTCAGTGTGACGGAAACGGAAGAAAAACAGCAAAATATCTCCAAAGTGCTTATCATTTCACCAATTCTAAGACACAAAACGTACCTATCTGTCAAGTAGAACCGCTCTAAAGTCAAATTTGTTTTTCATAAGAACCGAGAGATCTTTACAGGACTAAATAGAGAGATTCCAAGTCTCTCCAAGATGATTTTCTACCATTGACTATTATATCTGATTGACTATTCTGAAGATTGCTCATAAAGAATACCCCAAAAGTGACTATCATGCTAAAGATTTAACATACGAGGCATCACATCAAGCAATGAATTGTAACAACGAATTTGACTGACAAGCAGTATTCCAGTATGCTAAAGGCATAGCAATACATTCGAGTTGATATTATACTATTTGCAAGTCTACAAGAGTTACGATCTTATTTATACATAATAATACCATATTATATCTCGATATCATCCAATGTTTTTTCATTTTCAGTATTTAAATTGTGCACTTATATATCAATCCATCAAATTGTCATTTCTAAATTTACTTTTTCCCAAACCACTCACAAGTTAAGCTCAAAATTAAGCTCATTATAGAAACAGTTAAACCCTGACACTAAGGATCAGAGTGTTGATATTTAGGTTAAAATGAACTTGCACTTGGAGGTCAAGCAGGAAACTGGGATTTCATCAGAACGTGAGCTCTGCTTGTTTTTGACCCGAGTCACCCAGCATTTCTTCGATCCCATGTCAACCTAAAACAAAATACTGATTTCATCATTCACTATTTTTGTATGATTTTGTTTTGAAATCATTCATCAGTCTGGCTTTGCGGCCAAAAAGCGTGGGGGAAAAGGGACCCACGCCTCGAACCCCGGACCTCTGGGTTCAGAGGCAGACGATCTACCGCTAGGGCACGGGGTCACCATACTTGGCTCAGTATACTTCGCCAAGTATATACCCTGGGGCCAATATATCATCGTTAAATTGCCGAACCGGGTGACACAAGCATACCGCATCGTAGTAATTTGTAGTACTCAAGAGTGTTAGGGTTAATAGAAACTGTAAACGAAACGTTTTCCACCTTCACTGGTCTGATATAACCATGGTAACAATTAATTACAATTAATTATAGTCAATTAAAACAAATGCAATTTATTATGAATTCAATTAATATCATAACTTGATGAATGATAAAAACAGGGTATAAACATCCCCTTTCAAAAGCTCGTAATATCAACATTTGCCAATCGCTAGAGTGAAATCAAATTATCCTCACAAGACCAAATTCAAATAACATTTCCCATAATCTTTTACAAATTGTTATTCCGTTGAAATAAAGGTAATGCAAGCTTGATAAGGCCTAAAAAGCGTTGCCCATTCCCGACCGACCGTACAAATCGGGGAAACTCCGTCGCGTTTTTTTAATTTTTTAATTTTTTTGAAAAAGAATTAATAAAAAAAGCAAAAACTTTATTTTAAATTATTTTAGTTTTTTAGAAAATTACAAATTCGTCACCTTAATGACCTCAATTGACCCCTATGTGGCCCCACTCTGAAATGCCACTCTAAAATGCCACCAGACTGTGTCTTTTTTATATCAAAATGTAGTTAAATTATAAACCTCAGTGTATTCCAGTATGTTCTGGTCATTCTTTGAAATCTAAAAACAAAAAACAACCCCCCCCCAAAAAAAAACCACACCTTTTTTTAGAAATGACAAATTCGTCACCTAAATGACCTCAATTGATTGCTGTGTGACCCCACTCTGAAACATTTATCCATGCCACCAGACTTTTCCTTTTAATATCAAAATGTGGTAAGATCATAAACCTCGGTGTATCCAGTGTGATTTGGTCATTCTTTGACATTTAAAAAAATCGACCTACCGACCCAAAAGGGCAATCCAACCATTTTTTAGGCCTAATGATGAAATGGGCGTGTGTCGATAATATCGGCATTGACATTTTCAGACAGTTATGTTTCATTGTCTTTTAACCAAAACATCGTTTCATACGTCTATGTCATGACAACTACTTGAACACAATTTTTAGGTATACAAGATCTAACGAGATCATTGCCACGCCTTTCGTTGATGTTTCATCCAAATCAAAATGGCGGGGATCTAAAATGTGGCATCCGAAACCAAGTTTGCCGGCCGGGACTTTATGCGCACAAACGAAAGCCCAAATAAATACAAAAATGTGTTATTTCAAATTTGGGAACTTACGACAATTAGCCTCGTCAGAGTTATCTCCACAATCATCTTCTTTATCACAGTTCCAGAGGTTAGGAATGCATCTACCGGTTGTACATCTAAACTGATTCGCTCCGCATTGACCTGTTTTTTAAATCAAAAGAAAAGAAGAAAAAACGGTTAGTAGGACCTAGGCCTACATTGCAGATCAAATTGATGATCATGATAATAAAAATAAAGATTATCATCACCATGCATGCTAATTTCTTGATCAACTGATGCGCTGAATCAACAAAGTGTTGGACTGTTTCCATCATGTGAACACTGCAGACATTCAATGTTTTGATTGGTTGTTGCATCAGTTTCATTTCAAACGTGCAGATTGATCGGCATCAAACAAATAAAATCACATGAAAATGTCTATGAAAACTACAAAATTAAGTTTAGGGATGGCATTCAGATTCGTACGAATTGAAAACCGTAGATCGGAGAGGGTAAACGCACTGGCTGTCCGTTCACGGGAGTTGTTCAATGCGTTAGTTAAGCATTGATTGGTCATTATTTAACAAAACTGTCCGTTTATCCCAGTGCGTTTACCCTCTCCGATCTACGGTTTTCAATCCGTACGAATCTGGATGCCATCCCTTATAAGGGATAGGGAATACATTTTAGACACCAAGCCGATTCCAAATACAGTGGCAATAAATGACATAAAGGGCAACAAAACAGATCAGACCATTTTCGCCATTGAAAAACACAAACCATATTATAATGCACTTATCAATTGCAACCCCGCCCCGCCCGGGGGACCCAGGACATGGCGGGGACCATGCGGAGACTGTACGCGGACGTACAAAAAACGTTGCCCGGCTATGCAGGGGAGTGTATGGGTACGTACAAAGTGTGCCCCCGCTAGCCGGGGAGTGAATTTATTAATCGTAAACACTGTATACATTGTATTATACTCTCATCATGTATACTAAACGCTTTATTCCGTCAAGGTATCAAATTTTGATACGGTAAATAATATCGCAGCCGGGGTGTCGTGTGTAGCCGGGACGTAGCGGGGACGCACATCACTGATAAAAATGAGCCGGGGAAGTTATTTTTAACCTGGCGACTATTGTGAGTAAGCACTAGTGGATTTATGTTGAAATGAGTACAAACGTTATAACACTGGTTCCAAAGAGAAAGACTTGGTTCTTTCCGATTTCTAAAATGTTCTTCACTTAATAATGGCTGTAGTCAGGCATAACCCACTATGTCCCGTAAACAACCTTTGATACCTTGACGGAATAAAGCGTATAGTATACATGATGATACTCTTTACGTGTACATGACTACAAACGATTCCAAATACAGTTGCAATAAAACGTAAAAGGCAACAACAGATCACATCCTTTTCCCAGGAATGAATTCATTGAACCGTGCCAAACCAAAGCACGCCTTGGCTTCCTTGGCCATGGCGCGACATCAAAACACACACCATAACATTGACAAAAACTCACCTTTTACTTGGGTAAAACACAGTCCAAATAGCACAAAAAACTGCTATGGAAAGTATCCTAGTTGTAAGCTCCATGTGAATAATACAATAGTTATAATTCCTTGCTTGTAAATGCTTGAAAAATATGTGATAGTATTCAGAGTTAAATTTCCACGTTTTCGAGCGTCGAATAGTTGGTCGTTTTCTGAATGCAATTATTTTACTACTCCACAGCCAGTAGGGAGGTCACGCTGCATGTCATATTTTGTTATACGCAAGAAAACAATGGAGTCTTAGTGAGTGCAATATTTGCTAGAAATAGCTTCGGAAAATGGTCTATTTGGGCATCTCAAAAACTAAGGAACGTGTTAAAATCATGTAGAATTTTAGAGGAGGGTCAATAACATCTGCAGAACGGTAAAATGTATAGTTTTAAACACGTTTGGTGACCAAATTTATGTCGTACAATGTCGGAAAATTCACGTTTTGAAAATCTGTGGTCTTCAAAATTACAGGAATCCTAACTCATTCTAAACCTCACCAAATCATGAAATGAACCCTCGTCTACAAAAAAGTCCATGTACGTATTGCTCTATCTGCTTGGAGATAGCGAAGACCACGGAAACCTCATAGCTTTATACCACGGAATGAAATCTGCCATAGACATTACATGGCGAGAATCGTACAGATTTGCACTGCAGACCTCTGTGTAGGGAGTATTGACAATAGCATGACAATAGCAAGGTCGTTTGACTATTGTGTTTGTGCATGTTTGTGACGACTGACCCCGTTTAACAATCTTCATAGCTTTCATATAGGGCTTGGGTGACCTAACTATTGACTGTCCATGTATGTACTGCTGCTGATCTCATGATTGTGGGATTTCCCAAGCACCTTCAATGACGTAGCGAGTTTACTTCTCAATTAATTTCCTAGGCCACGGAACATGAATGCCAGAGAAAGTTACTTTCTGGCGATCATATCATCGTATGATCATCCATGATCGGTAATGGAGGGGAATACTACTGTACATTTAAATCTCATTGATTATATTCAGAGAAACAGATGTAAATTGCCAAAATAAATGTTATACAAGAGCTAAATTCTTAAATCTAGTCGGTCGGCACCGCTTGTGCATTAGTGGTGCTGCTATTCACGCATGGATTTTAACACCAAACACATTTTTCGGACGGTTGAATTCGTGGGGATATTTTCGAAAAGTTGTTCGTACTTTCAGCGCAGATTTCATCTTAATGTGCAACATTTGGATTTGACCGCAAATGTTATTCAGAATATTTTAGTCTACCAAAAAATGCAGACATAAGTATTTTCCGAGCGACATTGTTAACCAGGTTACGGATGAACTGAACAACCATGGTTGTATGAAGTTTTAAACATCGTTTAAACAGTATAGTGATCACAAGGAAATAGATGTTAGCACCAATTATATCATTTGGGATTTAAATCGCAGTGATAGTGGTAGCCTGAATATTTCATGTCCATCGAGTATCTGTTTCATGTCAGAATCGCTGCACGGATGCCTAAGTCAAACAGGAGTATTGATTTTTCTGTATAAAATAAACAAACTCGCCGCCCGTTGGTTTTTATTGACATTAATCCTTATAGTCAACAATTTACAATGGAAGTGGGAGGAGTAGTTTTTTTGACGAATGTTGTAGTTTTGGATCCAAAAGTAGAAATGATGACGCAGCCCCACGTGCGTGGTTCTGGCAGTACGGAGAGGGGGGGGGGGGGGGGGGGGGGGGGGGGGGGGGGGAGGTCGGGCGGAAGTATGCAGAACTAGAATTAAACGTTACATATTTGGTAAAGATCACCAGTGTCAATTCCACGTGTCTTAGAGGGGGGGGGGGGGGGTTGAAGTATGCAACAACAACAAACATGAATAGAGGGCGCCCCCTGGAAAAGATCACATAATATGCCTTTACAAGCTAAATACCTTTCTATTTGAAACATTTAATTACACAAATTGGCTTCAGTTTGTGTTATCAATTTGTGTTGTCAGTTTCATAAAACATACAGAAATAAAGCTTGCACACACTAGCAATTAATCACTTTGGCTCGTACTCCAAAAAGGAGAATAACTTTATTTCGGAATAAGTTACTAACATGACTTGATTTATACTTCTTTTGGTTTGCAAGTTACTTTTACCAGCTCGAAATGAAAAAATAAAGAGAGAATTTAAAGCATATTATGTGATCTTTTCAAGGGGCGACCTCTATTCATTTTTTTTAGAAAGTAGATTTTTCTTGCAGATTTACATTTCTGATCTTAAATCATATATCTATTCTGAGTTACAGAGCGATATGATTCCTAATTGCTTTAGATCATGGGTTTAGAGTGAATTTAGCGTGAAAAATAAACTGTCCTGCTAACAGGACAGTTTATTTTCACTCTTATATGAACAACAATGTAAGTCCCCCTCTCAACAGTTCGTTATAACATCATAAGTTAAACATTTTACCAATAAAACTTACTTAGAAATAATCCTATGGCTGTTTCCTAAGTGTTGTTTGAAAATGAAAGATGTCCATAACTTCATGGCTGAATGAGCTCAAATGGAAGACAAAAACTGCCCTTCTCAAAAAGTCACACAAGTTTAAAAACACCTGTGGTTGAGTGCAGTTTACCCACCAAGTGAACAATACTCTAATGTTGTATTAATTCATGATGTAAATTCCCTTCTTGGCTCAGAGCTTAGCACAGTGAGTTGTTACTGACCTGCAGATTTGATAAACCTTTGGGATCTCACTGATCTGGGGTTAGCCATGTTGTGTTTGAATTGTTCGGTCAAAAACCCAGCTACGGCCCCACCATGCCCACAGGGGCTTTAATGCGGACTAATCTGCTTATCCCTACACCACTGGAAATACTTAATGAGGCGGGAATTATAAGTCGCCCTGGTTGAAGGTCTCATTGCCTTTGCAGCCAGGGTGGCAGCCTCTCTTGAAAGTCCCTCTGCAGTGTATGATCTGATCAAAAACTCCATGCAGTTAGGTGTAGGGTCTGGGCTGTTGTCAGGTCCGGATAAAGGCTGACTGGGTTGTCGACCATAGTGATAGAAGTCGCGAGAACCACATCTGCCTGGGCCACAGCGGTGCTATCAATAGCAGCCTGCAATTCCTCGATCTTGAGAGTTTCTCCAGGACCCTGGGTATCAGTGCTATGGGGGAAACGCGCAAGCCAGAATCCTGTTACAGCTGATGGTCATGGCATCTGCTGCGTATGCCATTGGGTCTATATAGTCTCCAGGCGCAGTAAATCGGGAGCTGGCTGTTTCCCCTTGTCGCAAACAGGTCTATGGACGGCTTCTCCAGTAGATTGAACAGCGTCTGGCACACCACTCTGTTCAGTTGCCATTCTACCGATGTCCCTCGAACTTTCGCAACAGCCCGTAGGGATGTTCCCTCTCTGGATAGGGCATTCGCCAACTTGTTGTCCGCTCCCGGCAGGTGCTCTGCTAGAAGCGAGATCCCGTGACGGAAGCACCATACTATATAGTAACTTGACGGTCTAGAGGGACAGGGATCTGCTGCGGGTTCCCCCTGACGGTTGATATAGATCACCACCGATAGGTTGTCGCAGCGTATCTTGACCGTTTGTCCCTTGATCTCATCTCCGGGAGTAGCTTCCGTAATGCCAGATGAACTGCGAGAAGCTCCAGCCTGTTGATGTGAAGTTTGGCGATGGTTGAGGTTCACCTGCCTGAGAAACTGACATTCCCCAGTGTGCTCCCCAGCCCCCGTTGGAGGCATCCGCAGTAAGGGACGAACATGGTGCTTGGTCCGAGAACGGCTGGCCCCGGATAAAATTCTTCGGACGAGTCCACCATCGTAGCTTCTTGTCGATCCCTCTATAGCGCTGGAGATCGGCGTAGACAAGGGGTTCCTCCGGAAGCTGAATCTGGCGAGAACTTGCAGTTGGAAAGCTCTCATCCGTAAACGACAGTGGGGGAGGATGGCCGTCAGGCTTCCCATAAGACCTAGGAGCCTCATCCACAGTCTGACTGGAGCAGTCCCTGCTAACAACAGTTCTAAAGGCACATTTGGTAATGGCTGCCACCCTGTCCTCCGTCGGGATGACTTTCCCTTCCGTAAACAGGAGCATGGCCCCCTGGAACTGTACCTGTTGCGATGGGACCAGGTCGGACTTCTCTTCGTAGATGACGAGCTCTAGAGAGGTGACTAACCGGCGCACTGTTTCGGTCTGCTCTCTGAGAATCTCTGGCGATGGCACTGTCACCAGCCAGTCGTCCAAGTAGACGTATACAAATATTCCTCGTTGCCGGAGGTACTCCGCGATCACCTTCACTATTCTTGTGAAGGTCCTTGGTGCTGTAGAAAGGCCGAAAGACAGTACTTTGTATCTGTAGGCCTAAGTCTGGTTTCCGATGCAGAAACACAGCCACTTCCTGTCCGAGGGCCTCACAGGGATGTGCAGGTATGTGTCCTTTTAAAGTCTAGAGTGGCGCCCCACCATCCGAGTGTAGCTCTCTGAGGACCACGAAACTTCCTGAGTTCTATGAAGGCATTTAGGCGCCATTCTCCCGATTTCTTTGTGGTGAGGATTAATGTTGACTTGAATGATACCTTGCCGGACGCTACCTGCCCACGCCCTTCTCCATCGCTATACCAATTTTTGCGAAAAAGTACCCCAAACGGCAGGCACATATACGTATACCATACCAATGTGAGACCCCTCCCCCGGGGAACAACGGTAGGCTGGCATGAGTAAACAACCCATACCCGCATCATATTGGAACTTCCCTTGGGACAAGCCCCACTTCACCCTACGTCGAAAGTTAGTTGACGCCCGAAGCCACCCTAACCCAATCGGAACTAAGTGGGCATAATGTGGGTTAATGCCACACATTATTATTTGAGCAATTTTAGGCAATATTTGAGGCCCATTTTTCATTTTTAAGGTAAATTTAATTAACATTGAAAACTATATCATCGTCTGTAATTGAAAACAAACTATGCGTTGCCCCCAGTGTATACTTTACATTTTACGTTTTTTCGTGTAAATTGATGCAAAAAATAAGCCAAAAGTCACATTTGAGACGATAAATCGTTCATGGCATTGCAGACGATGCTGGACACGAATTCCGAACTTTGACAGTTTGTATTGGCTTAATACGTAATCGCGAATACCCATCGCAAAAGTCTAAAAAAAACCCACTTTTCTATGTATAACTACAGTAAATAATCCTAAAACCGATAGTCTACGTGTCCTTTTTCGACCTTTTTTTCAAGTTTAAATATCCAATTAAAAAAATGAGATATAAATAAATTATTCGCAACATTTTTGTTAAATGATCATGGTTGGTGTAATGGATGGAACGTTGACATGGGGAGCGAAAGGTTGTGAGTTCGAGCTCCGTTATGATCATTTTTGTTATATATGCGGGGTCTTGCCGTTTGGCCGGCATCGTCTGTATGCGTGCCACAGGGACAGCAGCCGTATTAGACGTGTTGGATACACCTGGGTAAATCACAATATATCAATTCCATGCTTCCTATCCCTTTAGGTATATTAGTCTCAGATTAGATTAATGTCGTATTGGTAAAACTTATTCAAATGTCAAGTGATCGCTATCCATATAAATGTTATATGATGCTTTACTATCTTGATAGTCACGGTCATTCTATCTGGGCTACTATACTAATATTAAAAACATACTTTTAAACTCGGGGTTGGTACCGTATTGTTTCTGTAAATACCTTTTTACAACAGCTGTCTAATAGGATACGTGACATTTCTTCACAGGAATGGCTCACTGAGATCAATGCTTTAATAACCAAAATACGTTCATATGCAGAATTCAAGTCGCTTCTTTGCCCTGAACAGTCAATACCTTCTCGAGGTCACGATTCCATGTCACAAAAGAGCGTTGAGTAGATTAAGACGTTCCAATCATTTACTATTGATTGAATCGGGTCGTATGAATAACATTGAATTACCATCGTATTTGCCCTTTGTGTAAATCAGATGAGATTGAAGATGAATATCGCTTTGTCCTAACTTGTCCTTTTTATGTTGATCTACGAGTGAATTTGACAATTCACTACACTGTTAATCCTAATCGCAATAAATTCAATTCATTAATGCGTTCAAATTATTCACGCACAATCAAATCACTTACTTTTTATATTTACAATGCTTATTCCCAGAGAGACAGGTTCCTAAATGGGTGATAAATCGTTGTTATAATAATCGAATATGTTAGCTATGTTACTGTATACAGTAGGGCGGGGCGTAAATAGGGAGGGTATTTTGTTCAAATCGGCCATGGTCAAAATGTATTCCACTTGACCCCACATGATTAAATATGCACTTTTAAAAAAAATCGGAGGGGGTCTTCAGACCCCACCACTACCCTTTATCCCCCTATAGGGGAATACATGGTAAAATTGCCAAATTGGTGTAGCAAAATTAGGTTTCGACCTAGAACAAATTGATACATATTTTTTCCAGCTTAATGCATTTCTATAAGGTACCCATAATGACATACTAAAAGTCTGAAAATATCAGAGTGTGAGAAATATGATAATTTGCATAAACTTAAAATGGCCGCTAATTTGAGCATTTTCATTATTTTGGACTTATTTCTTATCTTAGATAGTTGTTATGGCACTTTAAATAGCTTCAGCATAAATTTGATGAATGTATAAAGTCTCAAAGGACATACAGAGACATATCTGCCCTAATAGGTGTATCTTAAATTCCATAAATAAAAAATGGCCGCCAAACTTTTCAAATTAGCGGCCATTTTAAGTTTATGCAAATTAGGCATATTTCTACCACTCTGATATTTTCGGACTTTTAGTATGTCATTATGGGGACCTTATAGAAATGCATTGTGCTGAAAAAATTATGTTTCAATTTATTTTCGGTCGAAACATACTTTTGCTACACCAATTTGGCAATTTTACCATGTATTCCCCTATAGGGGGATTAAGGGTAGTGGTGGGGTCTGAAGACGCCCTCCGAATTTTTTTTAAAGTGCATATTTAATCATGTGGGGTCAAGTGGAATACATTTTGACCATGGCTGATTTGAACAAAATACCTTCCCTATTTATGCCCCGCCCTAGTATACAGTCATAAAAAGGACCTATACAGGTAATAAATGGGCTTCTAACTCTAAAAATATATATCCTGCCTAAAAATTATAGTTGTTGAGAAATTGAGAAATTCATCTTCTTTAATTTGAGATATTGCGCGCTAGGATCGGGTGATTATTAAAGAAGTGACACTCCAAAATGTAAGGTGATGTCCGTTTTTTATTTTCACATTTTTTATTTTCTACACGCGGACCCATCTACGGGTACCTTTCGTTTACCGGTAGTGCAATCGGGGGATGCATGCGCAGGTTGGATAGTCTGCCGTATTATTCCGATGGATCAATACGCGACACACATGCTACCTGTCATACTCAGCCCCGTGTTGGAATGTAAAATGTGAAAATGAAATTGTGACTTTACCTTACATTTTGGATTGTCACTTCTTCAATATTCAACCGATCCTAGCATACAATATCTCATATTAAAGACGATACATTTCTCAACAACTTTATCATCTAATATTTTTAGGTAGGATATATATTTTATTACCTGTATAGTTACTTTTTTGATGACTGTATTTATATTACATGTATGTTACTATAATTACTATGATTTTTGTAATTATTAATCATGCCAATCGTGGCAATATTTTGTGTATTTGGGCCGATGGCCTCATGTACTTTGAAATAAAAACAAAACTAAACTATGACGAACTGTTGCGAGAGGGACTTATTTTTGTTCCTCGCGGCTGTTATGTTACAAAACAGAATTTTCCGAAACCTTTCCCAAGTTTGAACAGTTTTTACTGAACCAATACTATATAGGTATAATTGTACTTACATGTATTTCATGATGCATTTCACATGGTGATTCAAAATAATATGGTAGAGGAATATGGGGCAACTGGTCCTATGGGGCAACTGGTCCTATGGGGCAACTGGTCCGAAATGAAGGATTTTGTAATTGTTTGGGCATACTGCTTTATTTTGACTGAACAGTTCGACTTATTTTAAACTTGACATGTCCTTACCTTCTACATTCCAAAACATTTGCAACTTTACACATGTGATATTCTCCAGATCATTGAAGCCACCTCCTTGAGTGACTTATTGAAAATTCACAGATAGTATGGGCGATTTATGAAGATGGGTTTAGATCATGTTTAATGTACTTTATGTGATTGATAGATATGCAACAGTAAATATATACATGTAGTACAGTCATCTTAAGATGCTAAGTGCATATTGCATTTGATGGGTGCTAAAGGGTTCAACAAAAGAAAGTATACCACTTTGTTTATGTCATTTTGAGTAACATTTAATTTTCTTTGGACCAAACGGGCTAGATAGGCATTTAGATGAATCTTATAGGCATGATTTGATACAAAATTTGCCCCCTAACAACAAAGATAAACCATGATTAGCACTATTTAAAGAAAATTAGTCACTTTTCAAAAGTCACATTTTCAATACACATACGCGGGAAGAAAATACCACATGTTACCTGTTCATAATCAAATAGCCCGCTCGCTCAGGCACAACCCAACGCAGTTGCACTGTGTGATCAATATCCATTTCATTCTCGGCCATTCAAAGTGCCACGCACAGCATTTTCTCGCGGCTTGCGTGCGTTGAAAATGTGACTTTTGAAAAGTGACCAATTTTCTTTAAATGGTGCTAATCATTGAATGTTACTCAAAATGACATAAACAAAGTGGTATACTTTCTTTTGTTGAACCCTTTATATCAAAGTGTGCTCAGGGACTTTTCGAAATATGATTAAAACCATAGGTTGTGGTTGTAAAGACCGTAAAATGGCGCATGTTTCTAACTTGGGACATTGGTGGTTTGGATTTGCGATCAAAATTATCATTTAAAGAATGCTTCAACTTAACTCATTATCACGGGTATTCATTTGGTTGATGAATTTGCAAATAACAACGTATACTATTTCTTATTTTATTTAAAGACACTCGTCTACTTGTAGGACCCGAACGCCGTTATAATTGCGAATTCAAAGATACTCGCTGGCTAAAACTGCGTAATCAGTCAGCTGTAGAACGGGACCCCGTTTCAATTGAGGGCGCTCTATTTAATGACGCACTGCCGTCATTTTTTACACGGCGATTTATCAAGTGACGGACGGAAGTCCGTCGCCCACCGGAATATGAACAAAAGCCACTTTTCAATAGAGGGCAGGCTTGGGAACGGGGTTATTTTCAAAATTCATAAAAAGACAATTTTGCCGATTATAAACAACGAAATAACTCTTATCACAGAGATAACCGTTACAAAGGCATCATTTCTGAATACTATAGGGCTTATATTTAATGTAACAATTATCACACTTACCCTAAAAATTCTATAAAATGGTGTAATCTCGTCTAAAAAATGGTGGTCTCATCGCAGCAAACCGGTCAAAAATATATAATTTTAGCTTGTGTCGTGTGATGTTGGGGGTCAAAGGTTAAATTAAATCATCGAACTGATGTCGCAAGGAGTTCTGGTACCTATGCTGTCCTCAACGATGGATAGTTACTTTTTATGCAGATAATTTGGGTAAAAGGCGAAAATGCAATCATTGCGCAAATTGACGGGTGTGCGTTCCCTTGGTTACGTACACCCGTCGTTTTAGAGAGCCCTCAAATAAAACGGGGCCCCGTTCTACAGCTGACTGGTAATGGCTAAAAACTAAAATGCAGTTTTGTCTTTTTTTACTGAAATGTTTTGGAGTTATTGATTATTATGACAAATGGTGTTTTAAAACATAATGGTGTAAAATTGATTACGTCCCAGGCGTGATTGAATAATGTTTCATCTCGACAAAGTGCCGAATCATTTGTTGGGGCAAGTGGTCCGAAGGGGTATGGGGCAATTGGTTCACCTGCAAAAACTTAATCAAATATTTATTTCACATTCTTTCTAGTTCTTAGACATTTTGGGGTATTTTGGGTCTAATACCACTATTTGCTATTGAATGATTACAATATGATACGAACTTACTTTAGAATGGTTTAAAACCTCGGTATTGTGAATTACATCTGTATTACATTTCAAATGGCGTCTGTAAATATATTTTCAATGACGAAATATCATGATTTGTATTTAATTCACTGCTTTTTGTGTATATTAACCCCGCTGGGTCATCATTGTCATATTGATTAACTTGCCTTGTAACATGAAAAGCTGGCTAAATATCAAGATGGTTTATTATAAATACTAAATGATGATTATATGAAGTAAATAAAATCATTAAAGAAAAGGGTATATATACACATAGAAAAAAAGTATCGCACCACTTGTTGAAAAGTGCAAATGTGGCCTCGAATTTTGCCACCATGGTGTGATATTAAGGATCATTTGTTTGCGAAAACTGTCCAGCAAAATGTTATGCAATAAAAGGGCCACATTTGAGTTTGTGACGTAATCGATGTAATGTTTTTCAAGGCCAATGGGAAAATGCATAAAACAAGTTTGGATATAACGCGATATTGAGAGGCCCAATGATTAATCTCTATAGTTGTAATCCCTGGTAACACATTCCAGCCTTCCAAGGTCAAAAGTCATCTGGGGTCAAATTTCAAAAGTTGCCCGATTGTCCTCAAATATGAAAAAACACCCTTTTTCGTACACCCAACGGTTATGGGGTCAAAGGTCAAAATAAGTCAAATTTTAAATAAGTTCAAATGACAAAAACAATATTGAAGAAGTGTTGACCGAGGTCAAATAATAATACAAAAATCAACGGTGACCTCATCGTATATACTGAATTTATGAGCAACAAAAAAATGGCATGTTTGGACTCATTCACTGCATTGTAGCCTATAATGTCTAAATGGAACATTTCTTGCACCAAATACAGAACTAATATAATGACTATTTTAAGTTTTTAAAGTCTATTCAATGGGCCGTATAAATAAAAACTAGCAATTGCTTTTACTAGCCTTTTACTTAAATCTTTATAAATAAAAGTAAGCAATTACTTGCTAGTAAATGGTCGGACTAGTAAGTAAAAGCAATTGCTTGAATTTTTAAGTAAATGGTCGCGGGATTACCTTTTACTTATTAACATATAAATAAAGACGACCTTTTACTAGTGTCCTGTAGCATTTACTTGTAGTTTTACAAGATGCTACATGAGGCGCTTGCGCTTTTACTTAAACAACAGTGTTGCATACATGGTGTACGTGTTGTCATCATGGCGCTATTCATGAATGCAAGAACACATGCTGTGTATCAGATGAGAATGAATCGTGAAGAGGTCAATCCTGCCACTTATCATCGACTCTTTCGATTTAATAAGGAAAATGTGGAGTGGCTATTCGTGTTGAGAAATTAGTAGGCCTACACTAAAACATAGCAAAACAAATTATTTTAAGTGTGTTTTCTTTCTTTAGATTAAGTTGAAGTGGAAACTGCCACGTGTATTTAAATGACTCGTTATTGATCTAATAAAAAGCCCATGTTCATTTAAATACGCTGTTGTTATACTCCTGATTATATACCCCGCTATTGTGCTATCCTCCGACCATTTACTTATCCGATCAAGTAAAAGGTGTTTAGTCAAGTAAAAGGTTATTCATAGAGATTTAAGCAATTGCTCGAGCCTGATCTTTTACTTATCAACCTTTTGCTAATGCTGGACCTTTTACTTGATAAGCAATTGCTAGTTTTTATTTATACGGCCCAATATCGAGTTATACCCAAACTTGTTTTATGCATGTTTTTGGACAAAAGCATGCATTTTCCCCTTGGCCTTGAAAAACATTACATCGATTACGTCACAAACTAAAATGTGGCCCTTTTATTGCATAGCATTTTGTAGGACAGCTTACGCAAACAAATGATCCTTAATATCACACCATGGTGGCAAAATTCGAGGCCACATTTGCACTTTTCAACAAACAAAAAAAGTGGTGCGATACTTTTTTCCATGTGTATAGACAAATGAATGGGGCATCTGAATATCAAAAATGTTAAAGTGCCCGGTTCTATTCCATGCATGGTGGACCATTCATTGACTGTTGCATTGACTGCCGCTACAGATCCCGTTACAGATGAGGTCGTGCGTCCTGAATTGGGACCCTTAATGAGGTGTGACCGTACATTTTCATGTTAAATATTAGTGATGTGCTTAATGATAGTTTCTATATTTGAAGAGTTTCTTTCCAAAAGGCGCTAACTCACTAAAAGTCAAATAGGAGAAAGGCAACGTTTTTTAAAATGAGGATGTTGTACTTCTTCGATTATACTAATTTTCTGCCATATGAAAGATACCATGCGTGGAAGCTTACAAATTGGTTTGATTTCATTTCTGATTTGCACTGTTTTTCCTATGTCTTTCCTTATTTTCGGAAATCAGTTAGTTAGCGCCTTTTGGAACAAAAAAGTTTCGACCCATTTTTAAAAAACCCTTACCAAGCAATATTTATTTCCAAATAATGTACACCTGAAAGACCATATCAAATCACATTGAAAACAGAAAACCGCATTCAAATACCTTTTCAACTTTTTTAATTATGAATTTTTGATATTTTGTGAGAAAACTGAAAATGTGGACAAATGTGGCACATTTTTTTAATTAACAACAATTTTGTTCGTGTGCAATTTTCAAAACAATAATCCCATACATTTTACGTTTTCTTAATTGCATTTCATTAAGGACATTCCTATCAATATTTTACGATGATAAAAAAAACCATATTTCCACCATCGTGGCTTAAAAAATAGTGAATTATATTCAAATTTCCGGAAATTTCCGGAAATCACCGAGGGCCATAACTTTGGACCCGAACATGCTACAGATGTAGAAAAAAAATTTAAAAGATGTATTTTGTAACTCTCTTTCATGTTCTGCAGTGAGTTAGCGCCTTTTGGAACTAAGCTCTTCATTTATGGGCGTATAACTGATGATTTTTGTGTCATTTTAAAGTAGAATAACTCGTGGGTTCAGCGCCAGAAGGCTATTTTAAGATAATCAACTTTTAGGATTTGGGACCCTACCCGGGACTGTGGAATTGGCCATCATCTTTAATTGAGAGTGTTTAGGAGTTAGGTCTTTATAATAATAATAATAATAACTGGATTTATATAGCGCCTTTTCCAAAAGGGTTCAAAACGCTGTAATTTCGCTGCTGGTGAATCATCAGAATCAGATCGCATCAACTGTGCATTGGGTGCAGCCAATTTGGGCGCAAACCTATCTGCACTTAGATTGTAACATCCATCATTTTTCAATGCAGCTCCCCAAATACCATTGAATCAAGGAAGTTTTTGATAACCGAAACAACTGATCACTGATTTTGAAAGCATGAGGAAACCGGAGTACGGAGAAAACCTGCGAAAGCGTGCATGGATCGTGATAAACCAAATGCACATAAAGCCCGCGGTCGTGCACAGAATTGACCCGGGTGTCGTTGGTGCAAGGCGAGGGAACAATCCGCTGAACACGTTCTCGGTTCTTATCTGTGGGTTATATGGATTATTTTGGTACCAAAATATCATTTTGCCCAAAAGTTTAGTTACGGCCTTCTGGCGCTCAACCCTCGGAACTATTCTTCAGACCAGACCATACTAGTTCAGTTTTAATTGGGAGTAATTCATTGATAAAATGGTGCTTGGGAGGCTATAGGAAGCTGGAGGCTAGGGAACCAATGTCATAAAAGCACGATTTGAAATAACCAATAACTGGCTGTTTAGTTGTGTAATAGGTGGAGTGTCAACAAGGCGACATATTAGTATTAATTTGGCGTTTTCTCGTAAATGATTTAAGGTTACATTTTTTAACCTGGGCTACATTTGTGTTACATTGGTCATTTTTATGAAATATACATCATTTTTTTGTTTTAGTAGAATATATCAAAATATTTACATCTAAAGGGTATAAAACCATATATATCTGGAAAGCTCATAATGTAAGGATTGTCAATTCTTAAACTAGAAATCAAATATACAGGCGACCTAAACATTATACAGGGTGTAACAATTAAAATGTTATACAAAATGATGATTTACTTTTTTTCTTCCACAGTCTAAATGCAGGACCTATATGAAGGATATACATGTTTTTGTTGTATTTAAGTAAATTACCCATCCATCGAATACAATATTAATTAGTCAGCTTATTAGGAAGTATATATACGGGGTGGTCAAAATACCCAATGTTTAATACTAAAAAAACACCAATTTAAACAAGTTATGAAATATATGATAATTCAGAACAAGTTTTGAGAGACTATCGTTTAGTTTAACCATCACTATGTGATTATAAAGTTTTGTTTCACACAGCAATTTAATATACAGGGTGTTTAAACTACCATGTACAGTACGTGAGTATCATGTTGTCATCCCACCCACTACAGTTATTGATAACTTAACTCAACCTGCAACAGTGGGCATTTAAAAGTATCATACTAATACATGTATGTGTTGCATATAAAGTATGACAATTAATTACTTTGGCTATAGTACATGTAGTACCAGTTGTGGTCATAGGTCTTAAAGACATTCCTGAGGAAGGAGTCCAGTAATACTTTCAAATGAAGGTCGAGAGAAACCATCCATTCATGCAAATAGGACAATAAGATTTAGTCAGTTGTTGATTACTGTGTGTGGTAGAGCATGACATTGTATGCAATGGAATCATTTGCATACTTGGGACTGCTATACCACTCCGCTACCGTTTGTCTGTTAGGACATTTTGAGATTTAACAATGTTCCACCCATGCATTGCATTGCAATCACCTCCTCCTCCTCCACTCCCTCCTCCTCCGCTCCCTCAACCACCCTGACTAATTATACTTAACGAGCTGTATTAATTAAAGCAAAAGTGATAGATTTTTTCTCTCTTCAGATTATTAAAAGGTATTAAATTGTCTTTAAGATAAGCTCAAACACAAGTCAATTTGATAGAGAGTTACTCAAATACAATAGCCTAAAGACAAAAAACCCTCTTAAATGTAACAAAACCACCTTTTTGTGGTGCCGAGGTTAAAAAACGTGACCTTAATCAATTGAATTGTAATTCAATACGCACCCTCTTCAATGTGGGTGACATAGATACTCGATGTGTCAAATGTTTAAGTGTTATGGCCATGTATTTTGAACTCGCCACCCAAAAAGAGTGGCGTTGCATTTTTGGCGAGGCCGGAATCATTCATCTCTATTAACTCAACTAAATGTGGTAGAGCCAATGGTGTAGGTGCCATTTGAAAGCCCATGCATCTAGCCGTTTGTGTGAATAAATTCAGTGGCGTAGGTAGGTTATTCATATTGGGGGTGGGGGCGAGAAATATAATGAACCGACAAGATTGTTACGAGTCCAGATATGCGCGCGTAGCGCGCGAACATTTTCGACTTTACACCTGTTTTTGGCACGATTGAGATACATGTTGGCTCTAAACAAGCTTGTTCCAACTAATATTGCAATTTGGGGTAACATATGCGCGTAGCGCGCAATTTTTTTTCATCTGTGTACTTTTTACCATCATAACTCCATAATTCCTCTAGTCAAATGAACCGACAGTGCCAATCTCAACCGACAAGACGTCAATATTGGGGCGATCGCCCCCTCGCCCCTCCCCCCCCCCCCCTCTGGCTACGCCACTGAAAAAAAATGGGTATTTCTATCACTGTTTGGCCGAGACGCTGAATTATATTTCGAAAGAAGCCTAAAGTGTGGCAGCGGTGACACTCTGTACAGACTCTATGGGGTAAATGGAAAATGTCCAATTTACGTTCAATTTTTATAACTCCTCATCCCTATATAGTACAAATATGATTTGTCGTCATTATATTCAATAAATCCCCGATTCGCGTGTAAAGTATTATGTAATTTATACTGTTAACCTTTTTTTAATTAAATGAAGATTATAAAACAATATCAGTGCAAATGTTCTTTTGACCAATTTTTGTATGATTTTAGTGTCACTTTAGAGACTACAATAATTGATTAGAATCGCTTAGTCATGGGCCAGGCCTGGGCGTCCTAAAAACATCGACGGCGCCCATCTCAAACAAAATGCATTGACTTTATTTATTGTTGTTTAAAGTAAAGCCAAGACCATGAACTTCACCGACTTCATCAGTTCAGTAGGTACTGGTATAGGGGATTTATTTAGTGGCGTGTATCCTTCAGTGTGTTTCATTGTCTAGTATGACATGCATTATGATAAGATTAACGATTAACTTCATAACTAAAGACAATGCGAACAATGTTTTTCTTTTGAATGCTAATTTGTATTCTGAACCATCTAACCTAATAAAATAATGTGCGATGTTGAAAGTAAAAAGCTTGCAAGTTAAAAATAATGATCTTGATAAAATATGAATTGGCATACAATATGCTTTCCCATCCTCCCATGTATAATTTTAAGGCTAATTTTAAAAGCGAAAAACAGCGCGATTTTTCCAGATTTCACATGTCACAGAAAGTGGTCCAAACTCGAGGCACATGACCATGACCAATTTGGTTTAGTGTACAATGGTCTATACATTCCCTTCGAATGCATGCGCATACCAGAAGGCATGTTTTTTGTTTGCTTGCGCTGCTGCGACGTTACAGGCGACATCTCTATATCACCGGTTAGGCCAAACAAAGAAGGTCCGTCTCAGAAGCCCGCCCGCATTGGTATGTCAAATGAGCTACGGCGCGTAGGTCTATGCGCTGGGGGCTAAAAAACTGTTTTCTTTTTTTGATTTTTGTTTTGTTTTGATTTTTTAAATAAAAAAAACAAACAAGTTCTCCGTAAGCTTGGATAAGCAACAACAAAAAAATAGCAAAAAAAAATAAAAAATCGCATACCTCGGCCTATTTTCTAAAAAAAAGAAAGAAAAGAAAAGCACAGCACTTAGCTTATTTGCACAATGTTTCTGAGACAGACCTTCTTTGTTTGGCCTAACATCGAATAAATTTGGTTTCCTCGAGGTTGATATCGTGCGAGTCGAGATTAAATATCGGGCGAGTTTTTTTTATCTAACATTTTGTGTATGGCCCATAAACCATATCACCATAGGTCACATTAAAACATAACTCTTGTCAGTTTTTCTAGTTTAGATTTAAAGTAAAATGTCTCAAAAAATATTAAGACATAAGGGAAATGGTAAAGCTTTCAACTATTGTGCATCTTGTTTCATGTTAAAATCAGAAATTGCATTAAAAGACCCCAAAAGGTATATAGGTATGTTTTGATGCGACAGGTCAGTTATGTCCAAGTGTACAGGGTCCCTAAAAAAAGAGTACACATGTTGAACGTCATTGCCCTCAATTACTTCCAATTAAATTTACAGCTAAATAAGATTAAGTGGGGGGTTAAGGTCAAAAAAATTCGCAGTCCAAAAAAAATCGCAGTCAAAAAAAATCGCAGTAAATGTACCATATGTACAATTTTGCCTTCTTTTTGGCTAATAACCTCAGTCTTTTTTCTCATTTACTCATCTTTTTTTTTTAGGGGGTGGGGGCGGGGGCCCAAATTGATTTTTTTCGTCAGGGGGGAGGGCATTTGCCCCCTGCCCCCCCCCCCCCCCACCCCCGAGCTACGCCACTGCCCCTCTCCATTTTCTTTTCCCCCTTTTTTCTTTATACCCCGGGGTGCTGCAGCCACCGCAGCACCCCCTGGATCCGCCCCCGAGGCGTATAATAAACCAAATTTGGAAAGTCGCCCCACCGCACTTCTACCCCTTCCAAAATAAAAATACGCATCTCGCTTCCGTTTTTAGACCACCTACCGGAAATAAATTTGCCTAACGAGTCCTTTTATAAAAAAACACACATTTGGATTGGACGCCTGTACACGCTTCAACTTAAACAAATATTTTTTGGGATGCAGCGTTCATCATAGTGCTCGAGTCTATGCCAAGATATGCGGTTCGACTAATCGCAAACAAAAGTCAAGTTGTGCCAGTTTTGAAAGAAATCATCTAATTCGCTGTTATTTTAATGCTTCGAAGCATTTCTTCACTAATAAAGCACAGCTTTTTACTTTTGGTAATCAACTTCAATCAGCATAGTTTGATAAGATAAGTAAACGAAAGTAAAGGTAATTTAGTCATCTTGAAGCTCGCAAACATCAATTAGGAAATATGTATACCCATTATTAAATGAGCAAAATTAACTTCCACAAGCATCCTTTTCCCCAAGTTGCAGCCCCGTTTGAGCGCCTGTGATCGATTAACCATATTGTTGGATTTGGGAAGAGCAATTACAATCAAACCAACGGCATTTGAAAGCCAACTAAACTGCTCACAAAAAGTATCGAAACACTTAGAAATGTCAAAATACGCAGAAAAAAAATTAATTATGCACTTGGATATTTGCTTCGAATAATGCATACCCTTTCGAGCCGTTATATATTGGATCATTTCTAAGCGTTTCGATACTTGTTTTGAGCAATTTCCATTATACACCGAGCCAAAAAAGAAACTTATAACATTTTAACAGATCACCATAGGGTCAGTGCGCATTTCTCTCGCGTCATTGAAGCAAACAATTGGTTATTGACTGCCATTTGAAGCAATACATTGCAGTAATATTGTATCCAAATTTGGTACATTTTCATGCACAGAATTTTATTTGGCGATCTGTTAAAATTTTGTAAGTTTTTTTTAATTTTTATAAGTTTCTTTTTTGGCTCAGTGTATTTCCAAATTGGCGATAGCGCATGAAGGCAACGCGCGCATTGTGCATCACATGCGTGATGCGGACATGCCATAAAAACAGAGTGCGTGTGACCATAATCATGCCCGTACACTTTGATTACTTTTGCGCATGGAGAGATAAAAACTGAATATTTCTCGTCAATTTGGAGCTGATCAAACTATAGCTCATAAACATTAAAACCAACGAGTAATGACGTGGACACTAGCTCTATTTTCATGGGACATCTTGTATATTGATGTACCACCCCCAAATGCTGATAGCGACATTTGGCGATTCACATGTACAGAAAAAGATTAAAGGTAGATGACCCGATCACATTTTCGTAACACAGAATTATTTCAAACATACGGATATTTTCATATCATATGAAAGCTCGTATTTTTCTCATCATCATACTGACATTTGACGGCCTAATTCGGTATAATGACAGAGAAATCGACGAAATAGCGTTGAATTACCGCGAATGGTGGTTACCACCGATATAGTTTGTGTACTACTCAATGGGTATAGTTCACAGCATCTTGTGCGTCTAAAATAAGAACCATAATAGCTATGCATCTCAAATTTTGGGACACTACGTTTTTAAGGATGACCTTTCATGTAGAATAGAAAACTTCAAGTTGAAAATCGGAACATCTACCTTTAATACAAAAAACTGACCAAATACAGTTTAGTCCGTTGTTGCATAAATGTAGTTGCATATTATTTACTTTATTTCATTTCGGGTACAATGATACAGGTGACAACATTTGCAAAAGATTACATTTCCATACACAGAAAGAAAAAAAGTGAGTCATCGAAAAATGAGTCATTTTGTCCATGTAGCGACACACTATGGCTCAAAATGAGTCATTTTGTCAGTGTAGCGACTCATTTTACGATGACTCACTTTTTTCTTTCTGTGAACCTACATATTTTAATCCGTTCTCAATTGCAAGTGGGTACAAATTCCGACCCCTCCCCCAATGGTTGAAGCAAAAATCCGATTCCCTCAATTTTTTTTTTTGGGGGGGGGGGGGGGGACGGTCTTATTCCCATTAAACTTGTCCCCTGCTGTATTTAAAGACACTATTCCCGGTGGAAAGCCTTATATTCCCGGTGGAAAGAGCTATGTAAAGGAGGTTATCAATTCACATGTTATTCCACCATATTTCAGTTTCATTAGAGAAATGAAATAAGCAATTTATGAACTAATTACCAGACGTAGCAGAAGACTTTTCGCAAGGGCACTTGGGAGACGCGTTCTTCAGGGATATCGCTAGAATAGCGAAGTATGCGCAGCACAACTAGTCTAGCTGCGCATAAGATCTTCTGCCATGTCTGAAAATAAGTTGACAAATTGCCTCTTATTTCATCTAATGATAATGAAATTGAAATATGAAGAGCTGTGTTGCATTAGGGCCTACATCCACCCGTTACTCATTTTGCATTATTGAATGGATGGCTATTCATTATGAAGAATGTGGCTTGTATTGTTGGTGCCTCAATTGGCGTGCATGGATGCACTAATCCGATCCATACAATAATTTGATTAATTCCATGGACTTGTCAATGAAAATTCAATGCAAAATGAGTTAACATGCAAGAGTGGTCTGTAAGCCCCTTTGCAAAAAAACCTCTTCATATAGTGGATAACATGCGAATTAATAACCCCCTAAGCTTTACATAATTAAAACTCTCCACTGAGAATGACGTCCTTTAACCATCTCTCCCAAAGTTTTGATACATTTTACATAACGGAGTATTGGTTTTTCAGGATCTTCTATTGGTATTGTCGGACTGTGTAAATTTTGTTCAAATTTACCAATTTCGACCCTAAATAGTTGCCATAACTATTGCTATAAATTAATACCGGCAAACTAGAGATCAAATATGGCATTTAATAAATACAGATAATAAAATATTCATATATTATATTACAAATAATCTAATTATATTACAAAGTAATCACAATATTGTTTTTCCCTGACCGACACTGACCATTCAGATGAAACTACAATTTGTATTCGATATTAACATGATTAATGGTAAATGGATATACAATCCAATATCAATATCTTTCAAAGTCCCATTTGGCGTTTTGCCAATGCAGGGATCTGGCGAGAATGCATCCCGACTCAAATTAAGTACAGCCATTATTTTTCGAAAAAATTGAATTAAACTAGTGAAACTAGAGCCGTTTGATAACTATGAATAAAATAAAAACTATATATTTATATTATTTACAAAGTAATCTCAATTATATATTACAAAGTAACCACATGAAAGTCATGCAGTTTCTGGACCGACGCCGAACTGATCTGGACCATTCAGATGACAAAATTACATTTTGTGTTTGATATAAATGGTCCATGAAATGAGCTCCATGGCAAAAACAAACATTTCGATATCGATATAATTGTATGCTAAAGTCTCATTTTGCGTTTTTCCCGGAATCGGGCGAGAATGTATCAAGGATACGGATAAAGTATGGTAAACTGCTGAACTAACTGGGTCTATGATCATAAAGTTCAACCCAAACTTATCCACTATCATGTATCTATCACTTTGTATTGCCTCATCTCGGAAAGCTACCGGTAGAGTGTCCAGTTACCATCTTCCTCTGCGCTGCGTCGCTTCTTCCCTGAAGCAGCTGAAATTGAGAAAAGAGTTTGATTTAGGTTTTTGCACCTTGCATCGTTTTTATAGACATTTGTTCTTCATATTGTTATAGCATTCCAAGCAGCAATTGTAGCAGTAAACGAGACTTAAAGGGGCACAGAGAGATTTCTCAAAAGAAAATGAAATTCAATATTTTCACCTGTTTAGATGATGTACATAGAAACCCTCCCATGCAAGATTTCTTCAAAAAGAATCAGTAAAAATGAACACATTTTCTCAGCATTTCTGAAGGTATATATTAGTGCTTTTCACTTTTTGTATTTTGGTAAAAAGTCTCCACCAATTGTATCAGGGAGGTCATGACTAAGCATCACGTAACAAGCCATAGGTGGTCTTCAAGTTTATTTTGAATAAACATGAAACAAATAAGCCATCTGTGGCCTTTTAGATGAATTTGTGTAGTTTCTATATTACGATAAAATCGAAACTCAAAACGCTATCAAATCCATGAATTTCGCATGAAATAGTGCAAATTAAGCTCTATAGTTTTGAGTTGTATTTAGTACGTATACAGGGTGTCTCAATAAAAACTGCACGTGTTTACCCAACTTATTGACTATGAACTTCTAGAATTTGGTGTAACAATTGTAGTTATTGATAGACTAAACGCTTAGCTTTCATATGCCGTTATTTCATCTGATTTGGTTTTGTCAATCTTGAGATATGACCAATTAACTAAAGCTACCTAAAATCGACGTTGTGCCACTTTACAGTTTGCAATGAATAGAAAATGTTACTCTGTTGGGGTTGTTACCACCCCCTAACAGATCTAATCCGAAATGCAGAGTATGCTTACTTGGGTACCATGGTATAGCTAGACTGCTAGAGGTTCCCTCTATCCATACATACCAAAACAAGTATAAACATCAATCGCATGACGTCACAATGACGTCACCAAACATGGCCGATCTCAAAATCCTGCCGTATTCGCTACATAGTGAAATAGGCCACTTAAATAGAAGTCTTCGCCAACAAAGTTACAAATATCGGAATTTCACCCCGTTTTTGTTGTTATAAGTGAGGGAAATGCCGTTTTAAACATAGGCCTATATGCGTTAATATTCAGGACCACACAATTAAAATATCTTTCAAAATGGCGATTTAAAAAATTGTAAGGTGGCAACACCCCCCCCCCCCCATCCCCTACTATCGGACTTTGACGGCTTACCCTACTCCCGGGTAAGGTGGCACCCTCAATTTGTTTTCATCAAAATGAGCACAGGGGATGTAAAAGCGATCACCTAGACGCCCTAGGTCACTGTTCTTTGCGTTTTAACGCAATCGGCGACCACCCTCCCTTAGGACAAGGGTTTAATGCTCATCTTAAGCATTCTTTTTGTAAAAGTGGCACAACGTCGATTTCAGGATTGACAGAACCAAATTAGATGAAATCAACGGCATATGAAGGCTAAGCGTTTAGTCTATCAATATGTATTGTTACACCAAATTTTTGAAGTTCATGGTCAATAAGTTGGGTAAACACGTGCACGGTTTTTTTTAGACACCCTGTATGAGCATTACGAATATGTGAAACACCCAACTTCTGAAAAAAATTAAGGGCTCCGCTTATCCCTCCCGAAGGATCTTTTAATGCCCTTAATTTTGCTAGTTGGCAGGAAGCTAGATGGTTTTGGGGGAATACCATGGCAGGTAATAGAGGAGGAGACCAATCGCGACACTGCTCAAACGAAATATGTTTGTAGCCGCCTATTCATTGCTAGGCTTGGGCGTAATTCACTTATTAACGTCGTAAGAATAACCCTCCTTGAAGTGGCCTTTGAAGACTATTATTTAGCCGCGATCGATCTCCATGCTCGAGCGGTTTTGATGTCACTTGTTTATCATGTCTATAGAGGCCTTGCACGGGATTCGGTCGGCTTTACAGAAAGGAATCAACCACGCGTCGTCATTCACAGCATTCATACAATCCATTCAGTCTATTCTTTGAATTGACGCGGGATTTTTGAAAGGGTTGTAGACTCGCATGGATACAATGGGATTTTTTGCTTCTTATAGTTTTGGTGAACAAAGTTCAGTAGTCTGCCTCGATTCTGCTGTATGCATCAGAAATGTAGCAATATTTGATTCAATATTACATTTTTCGGTCAACTTCGGTCACGATAATATCATCATAAATCGGTACGATATACGAGTAAGTTTATTTTGAACTATGTCTCAATTACAGGAAATTGCAGGAAATACGTGAAAATGACTAAATTGTTGGACTTATTTCCTAATAATTCACGGTTTGGAAATCAAATTTCCCTAAACGGAATGACTTATTCAATAATTCGTAACTTTCCGAATACGAGGGGGTATCATAAAGTTTTAGAAATCATCCAAAAGTGAAGGAGCTAGAAACGTACACGGGACATCAAAACCACTCTAGTGTGGAGGTTGGTCGCGGCTATACACATGTCTTGAAAGGCCGATTCAAGGAAGATTATTCTTACGATATACAATAGGGTGATAATTGATCATGAAAGAAGGGAATAGGATTAGAAATAGGGCTAATCTGCGAGTCGGCTCCTCTTCTATTACCTGCCATGGGGAATACCCAAGTATTATTGATTTGTTAAGATTTCTTTTCCAAATACCTCAACATGCAACACAAATTGGTACAAGGTCATGTCATAAGTTGGTGTAAAAGAGTTACTTTGTAAATTGAGAGAAAATTCACCAATTTTGATTCAAATCCACATAACTTTAAATTGTATACATCCGATCTACACAGTAAAAATATTTGGAACCTATCACTACAAGGATACCAGAAATGTAAATACCAAATGATATTATGATATATACAGGGTGTAACATAAGAAACTCATTTTTTACTAGTTGATATACCCAGGTCTTTTTTGTTGCCAGGGTATTACATTAAAAACAAGTATAATTGCAAGACTTTCAGAAATAGTCATCCGTTAAAATACACAGGGTGGCCAAAATCATGTATATAAAATAATGGAAAACAATGCTTTAGGTGACGTACAAGTAGGGTCGGTCGGTCGGTGTGTTTTTAAACAAAATAAAATTCATTTACTTTAAATGCCACCAAAATCTGCAAACACATTTTTACATGATTTGAAAAAAAATATCAAAACCCCCTCCCACTAAAAAAAAGTGGGTCGGTCGGGCCCTTAACAGGGTTTTCCCCCTCGCTTGAGACAAAAATAAATCTATGTTTTGAACAATTGGGTTAGATACATAGATGAAGAAAGACAATTATAGCAGAATTTAGTTAATACATTAATATACAGGGTGATCAGAATGTAGGAGCAGGACAATCCTCCAAAGTCTATACATAATTTTGGAGTTGATAACCGAATGATTGCTGTGCTGGAGTAGACTACATGTATACCATCTTCAGGGCGTCAATAAAAATATAACTAAATGGCCAATTTTATGATCTATGATAATTTTCTATAGATTGAAAACAAAATTCTGTGGATACCAATACAATGAGAGTATTGCTTCAATTTAAAAGTCCAAATGCACACTCAGGAATTATAACTGCACCTTGCATTAAGTAAGTTTCTAATTATACATGTATACAAAATTACATGGTAATAATCGCAACATATCAATGAGTCTTTATTTAATTAAATGTGATAATAAGAATAATGATAATGGCATCTTTTAGATATTATTGAAGCAACACATCCCAAATATCATGCGTTCATGCATGAATTTAAACTACCAAGCAAAGTGTGCTTAGTGCTTAGTGCTCTTGCCCAAAAACAAGTAGAGGAAAGCTCGAGGAAAGAGCGGGAAAAGAGCGATCCTTTTTTTCTATATTGTTAAAAAAAGATCGCTTTCCTCGAGCTTTCCTCTACTTGTGTTTGGGCAAGAGCCCTTGATCATACGTGCCAGCCAGTAGGGAGGTCACGCTGCATGTCATATTTTGTTATACGCAAGAAAACAATGGAATCTTAGTGACTGCAATATTTGCTAGAAATAGCTTCGGAAAATGGTCTATTTGGGCATCTCAAATACTAAGAAACGTGTTAAAAATCATGTAGAATTTTAGAGGGTCAATAACATCTGCAGAACGATAAAATGAATAGTTTTAACACGTTTAGTGACCAAATTTATGTCGTACAATGTCGGGAAATTCACGTTTTGACAATCCGTGGTCTTCAAAATTACAGGAATCCTAACTCATTCTAAACCTCACCAAATCATGAAATGAACCCTCGTCTACAAAAAAGTCCATGTACGTATTGCTCTATCTGGTTGGAGATAACGAAGACCACGCAAACATCATAGCTTCATACAACGGAATGAAATCCGCCATAGAGATTACATGGCGAAAATCGTACAGATTTGCACTGCAGACCTCTGTGTAGGGACTGTTGACAATAGCATGACAATAGCAAGGTCGTTTGACTATTATGTTTGTGCATGTTTGTGACGACTGACCCCGTTTAACAATCTTCATAGCTTTCATATAGGGCTTGGGTGACCTAACTATTGACTGGTGCCATCTTAACAATATTCATCGTTTCTATTCCTTTTATTAGACTAGTTTAGTCCTTGGTGTATGAATGAGGAAGATCTAAAAGGCTGAATGCATTTACATTGCTCCAATTATCATTGAAATGGCACTTTTCTGGGTGTATCCTTGGTGTAATTCATTCATGAGTTAGACTGGTATTAAGCCTCTATTACTTAATAAACTTAAAGCTGTCTAATCCTTTAATCCTTTAACAGTTTCACAGATTTTATGCTACAATCAAGGAAAAAAGGTTGGCACACTTTGTCCCAATTAAGGAAAAAAGTGCCTCTCTCCCCCGAGGCAATGTTGATCCGAGCCACATGTCATCAGAAGCTTTGGCAGCTCTCTCAACATAAATTGATGGGGGTGGGGAAGGATGAGAGAGAGAGGGGGAGACCTCTGCGTGCTATTAAAGAGTGCTATATGTCCCAAGTCGGTTCTCTATTGTGAGCACGGGGATAGTTGTATTAAATTGTATCAAGTGTGCCAACTATTATTTTCCTTTATTGTAAGCTAATTCCGTGCAGAATTACATGGTAATAATCGCAACATATCAATGAGTCGCTGGTTAATTTGGGTACTGTATGACACGGACAACTCACAGCGCCAACAAATGTTTAATGGTAGCGCGGTAATTATATGCACAATGTACAAGCTATGTCAGAAATCCACTGCGCGCATGGTACGTCCCCATTATTACAACACTTTTTTTGGCTTCAAATTGGTTTATACAAAGTATGATATACTTACGTAGACAGATGTACTGGGTGGGGGTGTAGAAACAGTTTTCTACGGCTGTGCATGGGTTGCTTGAACAGGGTGTGGTGTCAACTGTTAAAAGAAATTGAATATATTTTAATAGGTATGACAATTTCCATGGAAACCAAGACTGGGATTCTGTAGTGTTCTTTTTTCTTTATTTTTCCATAATTGCTTGGATATTAAAATATTTATGAAGCTCACATCTTGGTATAGATATGCCGTTTAGTCCCTTTCCCGAGAGTTAGGACGAGAAACTAGTTATTATTTTTGTTTGGCCCAATAACTGCATATTATTTAGTACAGATTCAAAACAAATAATTGTGTCTCGGAGATATCATATGTAAGAGAGATGGAATATTAACACTTTCCACACGGCTATTGAAAATTTAATACAAAACAGAATTTTCAGAAACTTTTCCCAACTTTCAAGATCAATCTCAAGGATTTCCGAACCAATACTAGACAAGTTTGTACTTATTTTAAAGCATTTCTCATGGTGATTCCAAATATGGTAATTAAGATCAATAATTTTGAAATATTTGAAACATTTTGTGAAATTTTGGAATGTCGTCTGCAGACACCTGCCGCTTGGAAAGTGTTAAGATATGACAAATGTCATTGTTCTTTTGTTAAAAAGGAATTCAAACCATTTATATGCATATTTATATAACGAATATGATACATAAACTTTGAGCTGGAGTGAAACTTATGTGTATAATTGTAGCAATTTTACTTTTATCACTATATCATGTAAAGTGTAAAATAGGGTCACATTTCTTTGTGTAACACCAATTAAAAATGTAGTGTTTCTTTTTTAAAAAGCCTCCCTTCTCACTTTCTGTCATATTAATGGTCAATTTTGTTTATCTTTAAATTGACAAAAAAACCTTCAAATTGCAAAAAAGCCAGTACTATGAGAAACTATGATTAATTTGAAGTGGCTTTTAACACTGTTTTGAGAAAGATTCCCTACACCCCTTCACATGGAATTCAATGGCGCTTTATTTGTAACACATTTATGATATTGATTGACAATTGATATTTAACAGTTAATCTCTAAGCTTTTTCTTTTCATTATTCATTCTAATTCTTTTGTTAACATAGTTGAATTATGTACTTGGCAATGCATCACTTGTAATAACCTTTTTGGTGTTTCTATATTGACCACTGAATTCTTCCATCACACTTCATCGCACAGCCTGTTATTTTTCCACTTGAAAGATAACAGCCTCTGCCGAGACGTTATTTTTCAAGTGGCCAGTTACCAGATATAACAGGCTCTGCAGTAAGATGGTAACAAAAGGAATACAATGGATAACATGACAAAGGAAAAGGGCTAGAAGTATATTCCGAGTTAAGTACCTCTCGAGTACCAGTAATCTGCTTGCGCTTGGTCCCAGCGAGAGAACTTGAATAGCCCGCCCGATTGAAATGGTTCATTCAGGACAACCTGCGTTACGATCACTGATACAGCTGAACGAACACAATCGCACGAAGTTGGTCTATTGGAAATTACCCTGGGTGACCTGTACTGAATATTAACTAAGAAGACATTTTCCTGGCGTCAACCGCTGCTATCAACAAACAATTGCTATTTTATATTTCTTATATTTGCTTATGACAAAACATCGAAAATCCGATCAAATTATGTCAAAACCTTCAATTTTCAGCGAATTTCACTTCAGCCTTTCAGTGTTAGGTATTGAGATATTTTGGGTGATCATCGAAGCCTCAATCATACTCTTGTAACGCTCCCATACATTTATTTCTAAATAATAAATAAAAATAATTTCTATGGGGAATTTTTGTTGACTAAAGGTAAACAGCCGATTATTCCATTGAATTGGAGGTCAAATTTTATTTAAGGCAAATAAAGTTAGATCTCATGAGAGGATAAATGCATAAGCGCTTGGAGCCCTACTGTCTGTACATCCTTACCGGTAAAACAGTCCACTCTAGCGCCATTGACATTGTAGTACTCCGCATAGCATCCTCCGCAATAGTTGGGTGTACAGATGGCGTCTGGCTGGGATGGGCAGTTGTTGACATCGCAAGGATTGGCGGCACAGCTGGCAGGCTGAACACCGTCTGGACAACCTCCTGAAGGGGAATTTATTTGACAAATATTAATGATCCCATTTCTCTGGTGGGGACATTATTAGCCTAAGGTCACGAATTTTTCGCATCGCGGAATTGTGGTTAAACGCGGAAATTGACATTTTGATAAGTAAAAAATGCACAAAAAAACGTCCAAAACACAAGATTTATAAATAGTCTTAAATAAAACAATATAAATATTAAAAAACGATACGTAATAAAACAAAACGAACCAATTATAAAACTCCGCGATATTGAGGGTCGGCTACCGCTACAGTAATAAGGTAAGCCTAAAAAACTAAAATGTTTTTCTGTAAAGTGTGTTTATTTTGGTTTTATAGATCGTAAATTTTAAGCTTTCTTGGGGAAAATTACATCACAGAAAAATGCAAAATTTACAAAGCGGATGAACGCGGAATTCGACAGTTACAAAGCAGAAAATTCATGACTTTACATTAGCCGGTTTGTTAATATTTGTTATTATATCGTCTATTGTAAACTCTGTGGGTTGGTAAACTGCTTTATATTATACAATCGTGCACAATTAATGATTTGAATCTCACCATTTGAGCCTTGGCAGGTAGCACTAGCGAGTCCTACGTTGCAATACTCCCATCGTTGGCCAGAATCTGTCGTGAAACACCAAGCTCCTTCTGGCTCACTGTCTGGGTTCCTGCAATAGTTGTGGTCACCGAGGCCTGCGTTGGGATGATTTGCTGGCGTCCGATCGTGGGGATGAGGGCTTTGAGCTGTCCACTGTTGGCACTGTCTGCCGCTGCGGCTTACTGATATATCCCCACGGTAGTCACGTCCCAATGGATCTATGTAGCATTCCGTGCTCGACAGATTGCTAACATCTAAAATACAAGTGTATAGCGATGCTTCATTAAAATTACAGGTCAAAGTCACAAACATACTGTAACACCAATCTAATCGACCAACTACAACTGATGTGCCTAGTTCTTTGCCTTTACGATCCTTTACATTCATTTTAGAACAAATGTAAGCTCCTCAAATTAAGTTCAGAAATAGTTACAGTACAGATTTTGAGACGTTCATATTGTGTTACATATCAATGGAAAGCCACTGTGTTCCTTTTCCAACAATACCACATTTGTATATAGACCATGTAACCTCTTGTTGATCAACAATGTTAAGTGCTCGGTTCCATTCCATGCATGAGGGAACATGCATTGACTGCTGCATTGACTGCTGTTGTTACAGATGACTGGTTTGGTTTATTGTATGGCTTATAATTGATACCACTTCAAATGCGCGCGCATACCGGCAGGCAAGCTTTTGTGTGGCACTGTAATTTTGAGCGCACACCGGCAAGCTTTTGTTTGCTGCTGTTGCTGCGACGATACAGGTGACATCGACTATAATAGCAATCACTTGGTTTCAGTGGTCAGCCACTTGTAGAGAGATGCTCTATTGAGCACCAAACAATGGTACATTCAGATTGAGATTTGTTTTGCTGTTCTTTTTTTAATACAAATGGCGATCACTTGTTTGATAAGAAATATGACTTGTAAATACCCTCATTGTAAATCAAATTAAAACTTTCAACACTGAATTCGCAAAAAGCGGCGTTGCCAGTGGCATCTGAGAATGTATACGTCACCAGAGTGTTTCCAAGAGGGAAGGAGGATCCGGGAGCGTGGGATCTGGCAACGTTAGGGGCAGCACCAGAGTTATCGATGGCAGTTGGCTCTAACCAGATGACTGAAATTTGCGTTCCAGGAAGCGAGTTTTCGGTGATGCCCAATGGGCAGTTGCTGATTACTGGAGCGATTGCGTCAACTAGGCTGCCTCCATCTGAGAAAGTGGGATGAAAAAAGAGGAAGCATTGAAATTGACGCCACATTATCTGGATGCCAAGATGGTTGCCCATTTTAAAATTGAATGTGCTGGCATCAAATGAGATGCTACAATTAAACAATGTGTTCGAACAATTGACATGTTTTTACCCAAACACAAGCAGTTTGGGTCATAACCCCCTCCCATTCCCCGATCAATTGTGCTGATGTGATATAATGGTGGAAACATTGTGCGATTCAATATCACTTTACTTCAGACCTATAAATTGTTAGAACAATATTTTTCAACATTGTAGCTTGTCAAAGTAATTAAACTACGGTCATCAAAGCAACAGACATTTGGAAAGTGGGGAACCCTTCAGCAAGTTCAGAATGTTCATTGTTCAGTAAATTCGCACCATTAAGTTCGTGCACCGAACTCCTGGCAAACTTGAGTTCCATTATTTGTTATTTTATTTGTTCCGTCGAGTTTTGTTTTAAACCAATCTTTTATTTCAAGTGTGAAACTTACGGCATCATACGCTTGTGAGTAACCAATTAACAGAGCTTTTATATCTCCATATCAACCATACCACCATTGTTACTGTATCTCCGATTGGCTAAATGTATTGTATAACACTCTTTGTAACCAATCAAAATTGTACTAAGATGCCGACAGGCAGGTAGTGCTTAGGGGGTTTAACATCTCCCAATCCTAAAACTTGGCAAAGCTGATGAGGCAAAATCGCATATTAAAAATTACATTTGCTGGCATATATTCCATGAATATCAGCGTGTTTTTATTGACTGCATATATGCTTGCTAACTGATTAAAATCACCCAATAAAAACTGATTGAGTTGAGTTTCCCGGCGGAAAGCAGAAGCAGAAGCAAAAGCAGGCAGGATCACATGGTTTGATCTCACTGGCATTAAAGGTTATCACATGTACAGGGCGAGTCGGAAAGAATGGGCACTTTTTTTTACAAAAGCGTCACAAAAGATGTAGGCATGCATATTCCAAATCAATGGTAGCGCTTTTAATCTACAATTTGGCTTTCAGTCAAAAGAAGAATTTTAAAAATCATTTCGTTATCATGTTACCCTAATTTGAGTAAAGCCCCAAAATCTGAAGCAAATCCACGGAATGGTTGAATTATCAAGCCACTCCTAAAAGTATTATAATAGAGTTTACCTCCTGAATCGGTAGATATGCCTCCTTTTGCTTTTCCTTCTGGATTTCAGGCTTTTTATTACTCATAATTACAGATCTATTTATTTCCAGTCATTTAAATATATTGTATCCAACATTCGTGTGCCTTTTCATTTTTTTCAATAGTTTCATTTATCAGCATCTCTGAATCCGGCAACCAACAATACAATGGGTTATTAACATTCGTTGGATTGGCTTTAAAATACCGGGTTCTACTCAAATGGTTGCAACTTTATGACGCAATGTTCGAATTCAAAAATTCTCTTTTTGAATGAAAGCCAAATATGTGTTCTTTGTAACACTATTTTGTTTTGAATATGCAGGCCTAATATTTCTGTGGCGCTTTCAACAACAAAATGCCCGTTCTTTCAGACTCGCTCTGTAGGTCATCAGCAGCCCGCAATTGTCTATCGATACCCGCAATCAGTTGGCAATAAAAACACATCTCACTCTCGTGAAACCAGTTATTGGTCCACCTTTATCAACCGGAAAACCTTCTAAGATTATCATGCTATGTCAACATTGAAAAGCCTGTAAATCGCATACGGGAAAACCTTAATCTCACCTTTAATTTCAACATTGAATTCACAAAGCGCAGAGTTGCCAGCAGCATCAGAGAATACATAGGTCACTAAAGTGTTTCCAACGGGGAAAGAGGATCCAGGAGCGTGGGATCTAGCAACGTCAGGGGCAGCACCGGAGTTGTCGATCGCGGTCGGCTCCAACCAGATTATGGAATTTTGTGTACCGGGAAACGAGGTCTCTGAAAAGCCGGATGGGCAGTTGCTGATCACTGGGGATATGGTGTCCAATGAGCCGCTTCCGTCTGATAATTGAAACAGAAAGTTATCAAGTGAATCTTGTGCCCTTCACATAAAACATTCCAAGATCAAGCCATCATTAAGTCCTACCTTATTCAGAATTTCACTTGACATTTTTCCATGATTAAAGCTCTAAATATTATGATATAAAATTGGTTCCAAATTGACTAGAATTGCGAGGCTTGTATTTATCTGTGCGCAAAAGAATCCCATCCGTCAAAAATGTATTGGTTATTAGTTGTTCGTTCGTACATCATGCACACTCACCAATATATGCGTCGGTACGGATTCTATTTGTGCACGCTCATAAATATAATTAAGTGTCACAATTTTTCGCCCAATTGGAACTGATTGATCTATACAAGTGTTAACGGAATATTCCAAATTTTAAATTTGTTACCACACTACAGTATTGCCGTTTTGCAGGTGAAGTGCAAACCAGACCCTTTTCTTTGCATGGCACGAACGTTCAAAAGTTAACACAGTACAACCAGTCAGCTGTAGAACGGAGCCCCGTTTCAATTGAGGGCGCTCTTTTTTACACGGCGATTCATAAAGTGACGGAAGTCCGTCGCCCGCCGGAATACGAACAAAAACCACTTTTCAATAGAGGGCGGGGAACGTCCTCACGTCACAGTAATTTTTAAAATTCATAAAAAGCCGATTTTGCCGATTTTAAACAACGAAATAACTCTTATCACAGAGATAACTGTTACAAAGGCATCACTTCTGAACACTGTTGGGCTTATATTTAATGTAACAATTATCACATTTACCCTAAAAATTCTTAATTGGTGTTATCTCGTCTAGAAAATGGTGGTCTCATCGCAGCAAACCGGTAAAAAAAGACATAATCTTAGCTTGTGTCGTGTGATGTTGGGGTCAAAGGTTAAATTAAGTTAGACTAAATCATCGAACTGGATATCACAAGGAGTTCTGGTACCTTATGCTGCCATCAACTCGATGGATAGTCACTTTTTATGCAGATAATTGGGCGTAAAAAGCGAAAATTCAATAATTGCGCAAATTGACGGGTGTGCGTTACCTTGTTACGTATACCCGTCGTTTTAGAGCGCCCTCAATTGAAACGGGGCCCCGTTCTACAGCGGACTGGTACAAGGCCCAGGGAAAAGGGGAAAATCAAAATACCTTGGGCCAATGTCGTCCAGAAAGAGTGAATTTACACAAAATCTATTACAAAAGCCCTTCTGTGCAAGTGGATTTGACAAAAGCATATTTGCCACATAACCCAATATTGTCCGATTTCAGTAACACTTCCCTTCAACAGTCGCAATCCTATTATAAAAACGTAGACTCACCAGATAGAGAAATGGTAAATTCACATGTAGCCTCCCGGACGGATAGCTGAATGTGTACATATAGTACACTCTGGACGGTTCAATCCATGTCGATTTCACACCCTAATTGGCTCGCCTATAGGTTTACATGCTAAAGGAGTGTTACAAAATGCCAAATTTCTCGCTTATAAGCGACTGGATTTTTCAATTTGACATTTTCCTTAAATATCATGATATCTTTGATCATTTAATCAAAACAATTATACATGGTATCCCCGAAAGTTCTGCGAAATTAGCCCCAGAGTTGGACAACTGGTGTAGCGCCCTCATTTATCAGAAAAAGTTGAAATGTTTCCAGAACATTTACAACCAAACTGCATCCAAAAAACCTACAAAATGCATTGAAAATATTTCTTTTTGCAATGTGGTATTAGGTGATAGTCCCAAAATCAGGATTAAACTACAACTTTAATCATTTGGGAGCAATAAGTATCATTTCTGAATAATTCTATAATCATTGGGCCACAGGATGCCCAGCTGACACAAACAAGTTTGATTGACTTCTGCAAGGAATGAAATTAATTACTGGTGTGGAATCTGCCGCGCAGAATGAACGCCCTCGGTTGAGGGTAGTTGGATTGAGTAACTCAATTTTTAAATTACTAAGAGATAATTAACATTATCATTTCAAACCTACCAGCAATTGATATGGTAAACTCGCATGAGGCCTCATTGCCAGACGGATCGCTGAACGTGTAGCGCACTTGGAATGGGTCCATATCGCGATTGACAAACGCCCTCGGTTGTTGGTAGTTGGAGAAGATCAATGTTGCCTCGCCAGAATTGTCCGTTGCTGTTGGAGCGGTCCATTCTATCAGGGTGAAGACTGTTGTGGCCTGGGCAGTGATATCGGATGGACAGTTGCTGATCACTGGTAAAATAAGGTCTGCACCTGATAAAAAATTGATATATATAATTGTTATAAGTACATTGTATGGGATGACACTTTCTATTTATGGAATGAGACAAAAAGCAAAATCCGATTGACACCCTGTGTATGCACAAATCCTAAAATGTTCGCTTACAAGTTACACCCCCTACACACCGATATCATTGAGTGAGCTTGTATTGAATGACAGAATGTCCCATTTTAAAAGTTGTTAAATAATGTTTAGTAGTGTGTGTATCCACCACGTTGGTGTATCAATTGACGACATCGATTTCTCATAGTGTTGATGAGGCGCGCTACTCGATATGGAAGTCCAACTCTTGTGGTACCAGAAATTTAGCAACTTTTAAAATGGGTCATTCCACCATTCAATACGTGCTCACTTGAGCATGACAGAACCTGTTGATTTGAAATTTTGGTCAAGTATAGGTAAGAACCTCATAACAATTTGACAGAAAACCCATTTCAACCCAATGTATATTTTTGAAAATAATAGGGAAACCTTAAAGGGGAACTTACTTCTTTTGAAGTGTTTATATTAGTCTCAGGTTTAAGAGTGCAGTCCATAAACAAATATTTTAATAATCATTTGACTGAAAATCCCATTTCATTCCAATGTATTGTTTTGGAAATATAAGGGAACCCCTAAAGGGGAACTTACCTCTTTTGAAGTGTTTATATACCTTTTGAAGTGTTTATAAGGTATATTAGTCTCAGTCTTAAACTATACAGGGTGTATCAACAAAATTAGGACACTTTTTCATGACGGTGTAATACTTGTTATAATCATTGGACCATGACCAATTTAGTCTCAATGTAAAGCCCAATTAATTATTATGATATCCTGAAGATATGAGATCAATCCGATGAAAAATAAGAACACTAGCATAATTTGCGTAAACCATGTCATTTACTGGTTTGTACAATGGGATTTACATGTATAGTCCAGTAAATAACATGGTTTACGTTTCAATACGTTTCAATAATTATAAACATAGAAAATAATCTATCAGTCAATAGCAAAGATTAGTTTGGTAATCCATTTAATTCTGGCACAAATCAATACTGGCTAAATAGGCCTAATCCACAAATCAGATGCATGCATATTCTGTGCAAATTAAAAAAGTTCTCGAACCCACACTGTAGATGGTTCATTAGCATGATAAGAAGTAGAATTGGCATAAATAGTGTGCACGTTCCTCTACTGTTACTGTGTGAATGACCATTGTACATACTACAAAATAGATTGCCTTGCCTAATAGGTCACAATTTCCTTAATTAATAATGGATTTTTCTCATCTTTTCAGGATTTTATCTTTATCGGTTGTTCTTTACATTAAAATAAAAATTGGTCATGCTTCAGTGATTTAACAAGGATTTAAACCATCATCAAAAAGTGTCCTAATTTTTTTGATACACCCTGTATATATTTTGAAATGGACTGTGTGTAAAAATATCCGTCAGTTTTTGGAAATTCAATTAAAATAACCTCACCACAATCTTGCTCATGGCTCCATTGGGACAGTCTATATCGTGATGGCCTCTATCAGTAGCGTATCTCCCAGGGGGGGGGGGGGGGGGGGGGGGGGGTCATGGCCGGCAGAGTGCCCTCCCTGACCGGGAAGAACAGCTGAAACTACCGGGCTAAAAGGTGGCAGTGAATTTTAATTTTTGTAAATACAGTTGGCGGATGTGGGCGAGGGCCCAATTTTTGAGTCTGGTGGGTTAATATTTGCACTGTTGGTTACTTATCGAGCTCGATTTTTGTAAAGTTAAAGTCTACCGGGAGAAATACCCTTTGCCGCGGTTCCCTCAAACAAGTGATCCCAGATACGCCCCTGGCCTCTATTGTTACCAATGTAAGCTTTGTGATGAGAAGACACTCCCAGGGCAGTAATACATTTCTTGGAAGGAAAACCAATATCTATTTAAAGGCATGATTGCACATGAACATGAACTTAAAGTTCCCTTGCCATTGTCTTTTTCTGGCGCATTTGTTGGTACCGATGTGGTGAACCTTGATGGGTGTGGCGTGTGGCCGATGCATGTGTGTAAGTCGTCGGTGAGCTCCAGGCCATCGGGGCAAAGACAGCTGTAGCGGACAGTGAGTTCGGATATTTGTGGTGCTACGACGCAGAGGTAAGAACAGCCGCCGTTGTGGTTTCCGCACTGGTTTTCGGTAACTGTAGAAAAGTATAAATCAATAGACAGACCATCAGTAACTTCTCTCAGAGAGGTATGTACAAGAATACAAGAGATATTGATGAGTTACTATATAGGTCATCAAAATTCAAGACAAACATTCTCTTTTAGTAATTGACACTATTTGAAAATACTCTTTCTTAACTTGATGCCCCGTTAAGGAAGTAATGTGTGCCTTTTCGCAGAAACCAATAGCTGCCATATGTACTTTGCTGATGTGTGAATAAGCCCCAAGTTTATACTTACAGTTAGATTGGATCACTGGATGCATGATGCGAAGATTCATTGGATTGAAGAGGTTGCTGATCACTGTCGTTATCTGGGTACCGTCAAATTTGTTGGCCTTGAAAATACCTTCTTTCTCCCAATCGCTCCAGTAGATGCTGTCCTCGAAGACGGTCACAGAGAAAGGATGAGGCAAGATGCTGTTCGAGTTGATGATGGTGCGTCTGCCAAGACCGTCAAAGTCGCAGCTGCTCAGCGTATGTATTTTGGCGTCGACCCAGAAGAGAAGCTCAGAGAAGTAGTCAATGGCAAGTCCATTGGGCCATCTTATGTTGGTGTTCACGATGACCTGTCGTTGGGCGCCGTTCATTCCTGCACGCTCGATCTTTGGGATGATTCCCCAGTCGGTCCAGAACATGTATCTACAAAAACAAATCATTTATACAAAACAATAAGCATCATGTTCAGAGTTTCTCTGTAGTTCACATTCTAGTTGCTACAAGTTATTGCAATATGCAAATGGAAATTCTTGTTCCTTTTTTTGCGTGATGCCAATCTTTCGACAAATTTCCAATGAACTCTCTTGGTGGTGGCAAAAATGAGTTTACCCATTATCTATTATTAGTTGAAGGCATGGAGCTGTCTGTACTCACCCGGAGCGTGGGTCAACCTGGATGGCTCTGGGCTCGTCCATTCCGCCTTCGGTGATCAATGTCTTTCTATTGTTACCATCCAGACTGGATACGCTGATTGCGTCAACACCGGTGTCTGTCCAGTACAGGTTTCTATGGATCCAGTCGACGGCGATACCATCGGCAGTCTCGACGGATACAAGGACTTCGGTTTTGTTGGATTGGATATGACCCCTGTGGAAGACCAAAACAAAATTCAAAATGAAATTACTAAGGGGAGACGTCAAAACTCGACCGCCCGTTGACTGCCGGTTACGGGCGGTTCCGCCCGGTTCTTTCAGGTCAAATGTTTTACTGGTATATGAATATTCGCGCATGCAACACTGAACAACCGCCGGTTGACTTAATGCTGTAATCTGACCAATTTACACTATCAATCTGTTACTTTGCGGTCATAATAGCTCTCTCTATAATCGTTCTATAAAAGAAAACCATTCATAGACTTTCGGTATTGATTTTAAAAAGTTAATTGAGCTATAAACAGATTGAAAAAGCCAACCCCAGCGAAAATCAATAGCTGTATTGTACTGGTTGTCATCTGAGACTTTTAAGTCTTAAAAGAGCCCATTACTTCAAGATGTTATTGCTCACGTGTGTGACGAGGCACTTTCAACCGGTCGTGTTCACCAGAGTGTTACTATTTGACCTCATTATGTGTGTATATTATAACAGACGACACGTTTTGTGAGAACCGAACGGAACCGGCCGTAACCGGCGGTTGCCGGGCGGTCGAGTTTTGACGTGATCCCTAATAGAATACTAGCTCTTGACAAGACATACTATGTATTTTCAAGTGAGGTTAGATGAGAGACCCTTTGTTCGAGTGTTTATTTTGTCCTTTTTGTTGATTTAAAAGATGGGAGCCAACGTGCCGTTTAATTTGTGCCTCTGCCACATCCGTCCAGTAGATAGCCTTTTCAAAGATATCGTAATCCAGAGCCACGACGCTTAGTAGGTTACCAAAGAGTTGGCGATATTCCTGGGCGTGTATGTCAAACTCGCGGATGTCGTGTCGGTTGGCAAAAATGATGAGCGGGTTGGGGCCAGTAGCTCTGCACGTGTGTTGGTCCGGTTCCAGGAGGAAGCCCTCATTGCACTTGCACATGAAGCTGCCGGGAGTGTTGTGGCACCGCTGGCTGCACGGCGGGGGGATGGCCTTGCACTCGTTGATGTCGACACAAGTGCGGTTGTCCTGCATCTCGAAGCCTTCACTGCAGCTGCAATAGTAGCCGTATCTGATGTCGTGGCAACTGTGGTCGCATCCCCCGTTGTTGGTTTGGCATTCGTTGATATCTACAAATAATTCAAAAAGATACAGGTATGTCATTGATTATTTTGATATAAGTAATAAAATCATAACATCGATCCCTATAGAAGGTGTGACATGTGACGTCATGCCGGGCATTTGGTCGGCAGTTGCCATTGTTCTTTGCCCGGTGGTGCGTGCGCCCATTTGTTTAGGACCTGAGCTTTTAAAACTCGCTCGAAAACATTATAAAAGTTAATACGGCATAGTGGACAGTGTTGTGGTTATAAAGTGCTCAACAAAAGAAAGTCATTCACTTTGTTTAGGTCCTTTAGAGTAATTTTCGATTATTTTTTTTACCAAACAGACTAGATAGACATTTGGATGAATCTTTCCGGCAGAATTTGATACCAAAGTTGTCACCTAACAACAAAGATAATTCTTCAATTTGGTGGCCGCTAGAGTCGAATGACCAACTATTACAGCGGGTGATGCCAAGGTGCATGAGTGTACCAAGTACGAGTAAAATCCACAATACAGGACAATTAAAAAAAAGACCATGTAGCAAGTTACACGGTCCTGAGGGTGGGGAGTGCTGCTGTTTGGAACATCCTCACAGATGGTGCTATAACTGCGCTGCCTGATAATCCATTCCAAACTGGTATTGTTCTGATGAAGAATGAGTACTTGTATGCGTTGATGGAAGCATAAACCACTTGTTTCTTGAATGCATGGCTATTGCGTGTTGTTTGAAGAGGAGCAGGGATGACTTGTTGTGGAAATGGAATTCTTAGGTTGCCATGCTGTATTTTATAGAACAAAATTACATCATGAAGTAGGTATATAGTGAATCCCAGCCAAGATTTGTTACCATAGCACTGACACTCTGTGTCCGCCGGTAGTCCCTAGTGCAAAATCTAGCTGCTGCATTTTGAACAACCTCAATGCGCTTAGATCCCTTGATGGTATGAGGTGACCACGCACTGGAAGCATACTCTAATTTTGGACGCACCAAAGTTTGGTAAGCCTGGGCTTTCACACTATTTGGACAACAGGAGATGTTTCGTCGCAACATACCAAGATAACACATGATTAGCACCATTTGAAGAAAATAGGTCACTTTTCAAAAGTCACATTTTCAATACACTACGCGGGAAGAAAAGACCATATGTTACCTGTTCATAATCAAATAGCCCGCTTGCTCAGGCAGGACTCAACGCAGTTGCACTGTGTGATCAATATCCATTTCATTACCGGCCATTCAAGTGCCACGCACAGCAGGGGTCACACTACTAAATAGAGCTCCATAGGGTTATGTACAAAAACACTGATATAAAACTCTGTGTTAGACCACTAAATTGCAAAATTGGACCTTGTAGAGTGATTTTTTCTGAAAGATGATCACATTTTCTCACCAAAAAGTGAAAAAAATAGGTAGGTGAACCTGCTCGATTTTTCAAAATACGCCCATGGAGTTGACTACCTCTCTGACGAGCTTGGAAATGCCGCCGTAATCGTCAATGTTTCCAGTAAAAAACACAAATTTGAGAGATCTCTCAAAATTTATCTAGATGATATTCACAGTTTATAGTCAGGGTGCATGTAGGTGATGTCCCATTAATCATAATTAATCAAAAATCATAGGCATTAACGCAATTGTATTACCGTCAAGTTTTTTTAATTGAGGATTTTGCCATGCATATTTTCCGATTCTAGCTTTAAACACCGCCCTTAAGGTTAGGGGATACACCATTTAGTGTAGTGCACCCTTAAGGAAATTGATATTGTGTTGAATGTACTTGAAATGTATTGGAATAGTTACCTTGAATCCTTTTGAACATTTTGTGATCATTTTAATGATATTTCCATGTTGTTATAATTATGTATGAGTGGAATTTGTCATGTATGGATACCTGCTATCTACTGAAGATAGCAAAATTAACATAGCAATATTACATTTTTTGAGGACAGCTACAATCCTTTTTAAAAGAAATACTTGTCAGGACAGCGTTCATCCTTTTTAAAGAAATTCTTGTTGTATTGAATGTCTAGGTGTGTTTTTACTGACAGGGGTAGGGTACATGCACTGTGTTGTTGTACAAAAATAATCAAAATAGATTCCAAAATGATAACGTTGGTGACTTTCCCCACCAATGTTCAAATTTGATGAATTAATCTACAAAATAACAGACCAGATGTACACTTAATCAGGTCAGACTTGTTTATCATTTAACTTACCTGTTAAATGGTTTTGCCTCCAGAATGCAGGCATTATACACAATACCTTCATGGATGTGACCCTCACATCTTGAAATAGTTTTACAACTTGAGCTTAACTTAGTAACACAACATAAGCTTAAGCCTACTCCATCCATCATCAATGCATGGAATAATTTAAAAAAATAAAAAAATAAAAAAATAAGCTTACTTCATAGATATTTTAAATGTGGCCAAATTTTACTCAAGGCTTCATAGTAAGTTACTTTTATGCTCCGTATCACCCCCCCCTGCTCCGTATCACCCCCCCCCCCCCCCCCCCATGTACCCCATTAAAGTGCTTACTTGACATTTTTTACCCAAGTGGTGCACCTTAAAACTGTGCAGGACTGCTGCATTTGATCCGACATTGTCCGGTCAGACTGAGATGAAAGGCAGCGGTTTGTTTAAAAATCATCCTCTTCTCTCTAAATAGCATAGAATTACAGTTTCCAACAGGCTTACTTACAAAACACGTCAAAATAGGTCAAATTAAGGCAACAATTGGATCGAAACAATCTCATTCTGGTCGAAAAATCCTTGTTTTACAATATTTGTCTCGAATAAAATTCAAAACAGCTGATTTCTGACCTAATTTTACTTAATAATGGGGTCAAGGGTCAAATATGGCCGAATTCCCTTAAGGGGTCACACTACTAAATAGAGCTCCATAGGGTTATGTACAAAAACACTGATATAAAACTCTGTGTTAGACCACTAAATTGCGAAATTGGACCTTGTAGAGTGATTTTTTCTGAAAGATGATCACATTTTCTCACCAAAAAGTGAAAAAAATAGGTAGGTGAACCTGCTCGATTTTTCAAAATACGCCCATGGAGTTGACTACCTCTCTGACGAGCTTGGAAATGCCGCCGTAATCGTCAATGTTTCCAGTAAAAAACACAAATTTGAGAGATCTCTCAAAATTTATCTAGATGATATTCACAGTTTATAGTCAGGGTGCATGTAGGTGATGTCCCTTTAATCATAATTAATCAAAAATCATAGGCATTAACGCAATTGTATTACCGTCAAGTTTTTTTAATTGAGGATTTTGCCATGCATATTTTCCGATTCTAGCTTTAAACACCGCCCTTAAGGTTAGGGGATACACCATTTAGTGTAGTGCACCCAGCATTTTCTCGCGGCTTGCGTGCGTTGAAAATGTGACTTTTGAAAAGTGACTAATTTTTTTTAAATGGTGCTAATCATGGTTTATCTTTATTGTTAGGTAGCAACTTTGGTATCAAATTGTGCCGGAAAGATTCATCCAAATGTCTATTGAGTCTGTTTGGTTAAAACTAATCGGAAAGTACTTTAAAAGACCTAAACAAAGTGTATGACTTTCTTTTGTTGAGCACTTTATGCTGTTCCCTCAAGCATGTATCGATAGTCCAGTCCCTTCGACCGTTGCTTTTGTTGATAAACATTGGTGTCACCCCATCTATACTTTGATAATGAAGTTAACCATAGTTGAACGGGGGGGGGGGGGGGGGGGGGGGTGTATTGGAATTTTGAGAAAACTCTATATGGATCCCTGTGAAATGTTACTCGTACCGATTCAACTAACATTTGTGTCAATCAACTTGGATGAACACGATGAAAATCCATCCTTGATGGGTGCATTACTTAAAATATACATACTTTGGTAACCATAGTTTGATCAGTTCCCAATTGGCAAAGCCTCATAACAGCAGCGAATTAATACAGAACGACCTGTTGGCCCACATGAAGGCATCAACGCGCACTGTGCATCGCATGTGTGACGCGTGCGTACGCTTGTATAATTTATGCCCGCGAAGAAATAAAAAACAAATATTTCTTGCCAATTTAGAACTGATTAAACTATAGCACTTCTTCCTCCAGAGCAATACTTACTGCACACTCCGCCGAGCGGCTCATCAGACCAGTCACCGCAGTTGTTATACAGATTGCAGACTTTCGCATATGGGATGCAGTCACCGTTGTTGCACTCGAAGTACATGTAGGTGCGAGTGTCGCACTCTGGTGGTGCCGCTGCAAGTATATCAAGAAATAGGATCGAGATTTAGAACTCATATCAAGGTGGTCACTTGCTCACAAGTTATTGTAATTACGGTTAACCCAAAGTTCAATTTATTGAAATTACCGGAAAAATCATTTGATCTGTCTTATTTCTATTTCTGTCATTGGTAGGTTATTTGTGTATTTATAGTTGAGAGCACCCAAAATAAGTTGGGCACTTGGCCAGTAAGGCAGAAAGATTTGATTTAGGTAGGTAGTAATGATCAATGCAACACTCTAATCTCCATAATTTCATATTATTATGATTTATTGCTAGCCGTCGATCAAGGTAATAATGCTGTTTTAATTCTTTTAAATTATTCCGCAGCTTTCGATACTATTAGATCAATTATTTCTTAGATATGGTGTCAACGGCATTACCTTGAATTGGTTTAAAACTTATTTTATGAATCGTACACAATCTGTTATCATAAATGACTCGCTATCTAAACCTCGTGTACCACTTGAAGGTGTTCCTCAGGGATCGGTCATCGGTCTTTATCTTTTACTTTGTATACCGCGCCACTTGAAGATCTTATTGAAGCTCATGGTTGCGGTTAAATGATACATGCCGATGATACGCAAGTTTATGTTATTTTGAAAAACTCTGACCATTCAATGATCCCCAAACTTGAAAGATGTATTAATGATATCAAGGCCTGGTCTAATGCTAATGATTTAAAATTGAATCAAGTGGATATACCATCCTTCATCAGGGACAAAATATAAAAACAAAAGTGATAAGAACTAAAAATAAGATAATGAACTAGACAAGTCCACCACTGTAATTATAGCACAATGTCAGTAATAGATGTTGACTACTGGACATCCAAGTTAACATGGATGTCCAGTGCTATAATTACAGTGGTGGACTTGTCTAGTTCATTATCTTATTTATAGTTCTTAACACTTTTTTTAAAAATATTTTGTCCCTGATGAAGGGTGGTATATCCACTTGAAACGTCGGTCTTTATTGTTACCATATATCTTTGTTGTTTCATTGCACAGCAATTTTCATTGCTTGTCCCAGTGCATTTCCGTGTGTTATTGTTTTTTGTTATTTATCTGTTTTATCGCGTTATTCTCCCTTGTTATTACCTGTTTCCCCACACCCTGTTGGTATATCTTGCTTTTACTCTTAGCATTTTTAAATTTTCGAGATATTCTCTTGTATCAGTTTTCTGATTCTTGGTGTGTTTTGTTCCTGGTTCCGTTGGATTCATCTTTTTACATTTATACCTGTTTACAATGTTTTTGCATGTTCATCCACATATTGTATTTTTCTTATATTGTAAAGTTATTTAAGTGTTGTTATGTTATCTGTTAAGCGCTTAGACACTTCGGTGGGAGGCGCTTTAGAAGCACCGTTTTATTATTATTATATTCAGAAGCGAATATCTTTAATATCAGACAATAAAGCTCCATGCATGTAACACTTACGATAGCATCTATCATTGTGTTCGTCCGATCCATCCAGGCAATCTACGACGTCATTGCATTCTTTGGTTCCATCGACGCACTGGCCACTGTCGCATGTGAATTGGTGACTTGCACACGTTTCGGCAACTGTAAGTGTGTAACAAGAATGATCAGATTTTGTGTCTGTAGTACGCAATTATAGGATGAATATACAAACTATTCAATACATGAACCAGTTTGTATAATACGCAATTAATATTTGCGCTCCATCTTGCAGAGTAAAAGTAAAATAAACCAAACACCATAATAACAAAAAACAACCTCATCAATGGCACAGCTCAGACATTTTGAATAAAAATGACGACTTCCAAACAAGTCGCCACTGTACAGCAAAATTTCAGGCAGGGTTTGGCTAAACGCAACCTTTAAGTGGATTTTGAGCCATGCAATCACACACCTGCCCTGCTAAATTAAAACTGACCAAAGAGTAGAATCTGTAATTTGCCAGAGCACTTACCACATTCTGCTAGAGTCTCATCTGAGCCATCTGGACAATCATTGTCTCCGTCACACTTCCAAGACAGGTGGATACAGCTTCCACTACTGCACATGAACTCGCGACTTCCGCAGGCATTCGGTGGTTCGGTGCCACAGTGCTCCACAGACTCATCGGCGCCGCTGCGGCAGTTATAGTCTCCGTCGCAGGTCCATCGGTCAGGAATACATGTGTTGGTGTCGGGGCACATGAAGTCGCCTGCAGCGCAAGTGGCATCTTGACAGTTGGCTTCATCCGATCCGTCGCCGCAATCGTCTGCCGTGTCACAGCGCCATCTCAATGGGATGCATTTGCCGTTACCGCAGGTGAAATCGTCCGCACTACAGGTTTTGTTCGCTGCCATAAATATCAACAAAACATTCGTTTATGGTCTGGAATCTATAACTTTATTTTGAAATGGACTGTGTGCAAACATATTTTCAGTTTATGGAAATTGAATTAAAAACCCTACTCACCACATTAATTTAAATATGAAACATGTAGGTATTGGTACAAATGCCTATGGAATCGTGTTGCTATGGGAGTTAAGACTTAGTTGTGTACATATTCATGGGATATGTAATAACTTATTTACGAGGGTCATTCAATAAGTTCTACCTCCTACCTCATAACTTTATTATTATATGAGCCAGTCTTATCAAATACCACACGAATGCAGCTTGGATCATCAGCTACAAATTCAATATAAATTGATTTGAGTAATAGTTGTACTTTTCCAGAGATGCAGTGAGAACCAAACCTCGATTTAGTGCGACGGATGAAAAACAGCAAAATATCGCCAAGTGCTTTTCATTTGACCTATTGTAAGAGGCAAAACATACCTATCGGTCAATTATATAACCGTTCTAATAGCAGATATCTCTTTAACAGACTAAAAACAATAAAGTTGACTGATTGCTTTGGAAAAAAATATGCCCTCTGATTAGCCAGATACAGGTCAGGACAACCATTCAGTTAACCTCTCCCTTAGAGAACCCTGTAAGAGTCATATTTGACTTTCATGAGACCTAAGCGATCTTCAATATACCGATCTAAATAGACGGATTAAAAGTCTTTCAAAGCGATAATTTTCTATCATTGACTACCTGATTGACTATTCTGAAGGTGGCACATAAGTAAAACTCATAAAGTGACTATTATGTTAAATATTTAACATTCGAGGCATTATTGTGAGTTAAGTTGTAACAACGAAAATTTGACTGATTAGCAGTATGCCGGTATGCCAAAGGCATAGCAACACATTTGAGTTGATAGTACACTATTTGCAAGCCTACAATAGTTTATCCATTGCAGGCCCCAGATTGTGGAACGATCTCCCTTTGAACATTCGCAAAGCTGCTTCAGTTCAGGAGTTGAAGTCGATGCTTAAGACATATTTATTTAATTTGGTCATTTAAATCTGGACTATTGATTATCTGAACTCTCTTTTTAATATTGCTGCATGTACATTGTTCACAATTCCGACGGTGCAGGTGATTCAAATAGTATGTCACGGATTGTGTTTATCGTTCTTCCATGTGCAATGCGTTTTGGATCACCATAACCAGTTTTATTATTGTTCCTCTGTTTTCTGCTTCCTGTTATTTCGTGTCATTAATCCACTCAGTATTTCACGTTTGTTTTGGTGCTGTTTTCGGATTTTTATATATTTGCCCGTGCAATACGTTTGGATCTCTGACCATTTCAAACGAATTGTTTTATCCCGTTGGTTTTTGTATATACAACATGCCAATTTTACCGTTGATGCTTAATTATGTTTCATATATTTGCCAGGTCTTTTCGGCTTTTTATATTTTTGCCCGTGCAATACGTTTTGATCTCTGACCATTTTAAACAATTGTTTTATCCCGTTGGTTTTTGAATATACAACATGCCAATTTTACCGTTGATGCTTAATTATGTTTCATATATTTGTCAGGTCTGTTTTAAAATGTAATTTGTAACTTAGGTACTCCGGTACTTTTTATATGATGGTTTTTGGTTTGCGTTAATTATTTTGATGTATTTTATCCTTTTGTACACTATAATATTGCTCTGTATATTTTATATTGTTTTAGTCATTGTGAAGCGCCTTGAGTTTTGTCGTTTCTAAAAGTAAGGCGCTTAAAAGTGCGTGTTATTATTATTATTATTACAATATTAAAATATTGTTTACAATCTTATCTATGGTCATGTGTTTTAAGCTCGCCTCCTTTCGCGTTACACACGGATTTTGGTTTTCGCGACATGATTTTAACTTTACACATTTATATTTGCTTGTATACCCCCTGAGCTAGTAAAAGTATACATTTTCTGAAGGAAAATTGCATGAGGAAACCAAATATGCCATTTAGAATTATAGTACGACCAAGAACTAAAATGGTATGATCGGAAAAATATCAGATTTTTTTAATTTTTAATTTGAGATCCATATATTTGTTATACCTACCCCTATCATTATTTACTTTACATATTTGAATTCCTCATGAAATTACCCATTAGATGATATATAATTGTCAAAGTTACTACGTCGGTATGGTAATTATACCGGCTAGTGAATATCTCCAATTTTTATTTTATTTATTTTTAGAATTTTCAAAAATATTTGTTTAAGGATGAACCCTTCCCTGATATAAACTGCATTTCTGAATTCCTCTAATTACAAGCTTTCCAAAAATGTATACTTTTGCTATCATAGATTGAAAACTTTTTCTGTTATAGTCATTTTTATAAATCCGGTAAATTGCATTGAGGCTGATTATTCATTTTGACTTCGTAGCGAATAGGAAGAAAGCTGATGATCATGGTCTTATCCATAATTAATTAGTTGTTACAAATAGTTGACAAGTCTGTTGAACCACATACTTAAAGACTACTAAATATCCTTTAAAATGGGACCAGAATGGTTTTTGTAACATTAGGGGATGACTAGTTATTGTAAAAAGAACAACGATTATCGCCATTTTTTGGATTATCCCCATTGAGTTTGTACAGGCGGCACCCCTTCCAGCGGCACCACTTCCAGCACCACCCCTGATCTCCAAACATCAAACAGCTGTATATCTCCTTCTGTATTAGCTATACCAATGCCATTTTGCAGGCAGATAGCTTGTTATTAGGGCTTTAAAATGATACCAAATTTGTTGAGATAGCTTTTGTGGTTTTGAAAATATCTGAGGAAAATGACAGCATAAAACAAAAAAATGTAACGGCACCACCCTATTGGGAGGCGAGTTCATAACGCGTGACCCTAATACATGATAATACTTACTTTACTACTTATGTCGTTCTCGAACGGTCTTCGTGATGGCTCGCCACACTACTCTGTCCCTCATGCATGCTTTCATCTCCTCATTATTCTTCAGTCCTGTATCTTTCGCCAAGGTGTCCAAGTATGTTAAGGCTGGGCGGCCGACAGATGTGTGTCCGTGTTTGGGTCTCCATAGCAGCAGGTCAGATACAATCTCATTTTCTCTTCTCATGCAATGCCCGGCAAATCTCATCCTTCGATCTGTGATGTTTTCTGATACCTTTTGTAAGTTTCCATACAGGTCTTTGTTTGGTACCTTATCTTTCCAACTTATGTTGAGTGCAGTTCTCAGAATTCTAGTGTAGCATCCATCTAGAGATTTCTTCAGTCTGTTGGTGATGGTCCATGTCTCAGCTCCATACAGTAGAACACTTTGAACAGTAGCTTGGAAAAGTCTGATTTTGATTTTTCGACAGAGGCTGGATTTCCACACTTTGTTCAGAGCATTGCAGGCCTTCCAAGCAAGTACTTTACGTACTTTTGTGTCATGCTGGCTACTACCTACCCAAGCTCCCAGATACTTGAAGTCCTCTACGTTGTCTAGGGTACTTCCATCAGAGGTACCGTTTTTAACTGTACCGCTTGTGCTTGGTGGAATACCATGCATTTGGTTTTCTTGGCATTCATGTGGAGCCCAGTTTTGAGTGCTGCTTCCTTAACATATTTTTAGCAACTTCTGTGCCTGCTCCTTAGTGTCAGAAAGTATCGCTATGTCATCTGCAAAGTCAAGATCAGTGACGTTCTTTGGCCCTATTCTTCGACTTTGTCTAGGCGTGATGGTGCATCCTAGTTCCTCTTCTCTCCCACTGATAGCTATTCTTAAGCAGTAATCAAGGATCCTAACTCACTACTTTTGCCAATTAACACAATTATACACCATCACTTCATACTCCCCTAACAGTATACTCCACCTGTATCACATCCAAATTCACTTTATAAACATACCTAAACACCCAATCACTATAAAACCATATTTCCTACATCAAATCTAAACAATCACCAAAACCCTCATACATTATACTCCATCAAAATCCTACCCATCCATAACATCCATCCTCTCTCAAAAATTCCATAACAACCAACTATCAACACCTTCTCCCCATACATTTATATTACTATCCACAACCACTCTTCCTCCCAAATTAACTAACTCCTACCAACCACAACTTATCTTAAACAACATAATCTCCACCAACATAAACCAACACATAAACTCCCACACTCTAACCTCCAACATCCACATACTAACATCAATCCAACTTACCCCTCAAAATTTCATTACACTTAACCACAATCCCATTACCTTAAAAATAAAAACACTTCTTTCAAAAACCCTACATACCTAAAACCACCACACCTCAATCCAAATACCTTCTAACCTTATTCCATAATACACACCCCCCCAAAACACAATCACTCAAACAATTCAAACATACCACCTATAACAATACTTCCTACCCCCCCACCAATTACCATCACCACCCATCACCACCATAACACACAACCTCACACACCAACAAAACCAAAACCTACAAACCCACCATAAACACAACCCCCCCACCCCACCTCCCCCCCCCCCTCCCCCCCCATATACACAAAACCTTACCAAAAATATACCAATAACCCCAACACAATTAAATCCTCTACACCCCTCTACCCCATCACCAAACACCAACACCCCATATACTCACATCAAATTACACCACCATCCCCAAACCATCTTAATCCCAACAACAACTCTCCTAACATCTTTCTTCTACTACTCCAACAATCCATCCACTACACATTAAACTCCCCTTAATCACCTCTTTACCAACCCACCTAACACCAAACACACACCAAATATAAACACAACTCCTATAAATCCCACAACCCCCAATACATAAATCAACTTCACCCCAACACTACCAAATTAATCTACATAAATCCAAAAATTCTCATATATCCCCCCCATTCCCCAAACTATCTCAACCCCTTCACCCCCCACTCCCTATACAAACCTATACAACCAATTCCCAACACCCCTCCCCCCCTACACACTTACCCAACCCCCTAAACCCAACCTCAACACAAATCCCCTCACACCCCCCAACCCTACCATCAAACACTTCACCACCAAATCAAATCAAATCAAATCAAATCAAATCAAATCAAATCAAATCAAATCAAATCAAATCAAATCAAATCAAATCAAATCACACAAATTTAACTCATTCACCCCCACCTAACATTAACAAACAATTTTATAACTCATATATCCCTCACCTCTTTAACACCCTCCCACAACAAATCAAAATAACACCCCCCCCATTACTACCCCCTACACAACTATACCAATACACTCATTACAACAACACTTTACAAAATCATAAACCACAATACATACCTACATCAACACCCACACCAAAATATTACCAAAATACCCCCCCCCAAAATAAAAACAACAACCAAAAAACAACACATCCAACCAACCCCCCCCATCACCCACCATCCACAACAATCCCAATCCTTATCCCAAATCTCCAACCCAACCCTTCACTCATAACCCTCCCTCCCTCATAAAACCCCCAACCTAACCTTTCATATTACTCACTCCCAAATAACAAATCACAATTTTCCTCACAACCAAATCATTATAATCATCTTTTCACTCCCTCCCACTTCCACACCTCCTACCAAACCCAATCAACTTTCTTCTTCCAACATCAACCCACATCCCACCAAACTCAAAACATAAAACCCCCTCTTATCCCATACCTCCTCTTCAAACATCCTTATATACTCATACATCCCCCTTACCATAATAAAATCATACCAACTACACCAACCCTATACTCCAACACCTCCCCCTACCCACCCCAATCCCCAAAACTCCACCCAAACACCTAATTATTTTCCCCTCCCCTCCCCCCCCCCCACCCCCTACATTTAAACACACTACACATCATCTCCCCCCATCCCCCTCAATACCCCATATACACCACCTTATCCCCTTAACCTTCCACCCCTTACCTCAACCACTTCACCTCCTTATAAACCCATTCCCCCTTTCACAACCACCAACATTTCACCTCCCACTCACACAACAAAAACACACATAATAATAATAATCTCTCTCACTCAATTCTAAAAAACCACACCAACAACCACACACACTTCCAAACCTATT